>PVNU02001084.1:0-34050 GCA_003013855.2 Liriodendron chinense | reverse complement strand
GCAAGGAGCATGCCGAAGCAAAGCATCCGAAGAATGATCTCCATCAGTGCTTTCCTCATCTCAAGAAATAGAAGCAGAAAGCATCCGAAGAACGATATCAATCAGTGCTTTCTTCATCTCAAGAAATAGAAGCAGATATGTATGTGAAACTTCATTGTCATGTGGTTTGATCCTCTCTTCCCATCCATGTCCTACTTTTGCTGTTGTAATTGCTGGAGTCTTATGCCTAAGGTGTAAACCCCATTTCTCGTCAACTTATCTCAACATGAGTGCTTGTGGATGTGTTTTAACTTGCAATGTTTTTCATATACTGAAGTGGTAACATACGAGGAATTATATGATGTGTGGCCCGCGTTTTTGCATAGTATTCATGGGTTAATCCAGACCGTTGTTCTGTTATGCCCACCATGCATGTACCGAAGATCTAGCGGCACAACCTTGAACTTTTGATTTGTGGCCTCCAGGGAGACAGTTAAGAGAAGTACAGCAATGTTCCACCTACAAATAAAACGTCCATCCAGCGTGGGATGAAAAGACCGACGGTCTGGATTACTGATTTGTGTCAGAGATCAAAGCCGTTCATCAGTTGCGTCCCCTGATATTTGGTCCGGACCCCTATAATCAGCCCCATAGACTGATCAATGGAGGAGAGACAAAAAATTAAAAAGGTGCGCCACCACCCCACCACATGTTTTAGAGGTGTTAGGCATGATTTGGCATTGTGCCCTGTGGTATGGCCCACCTGAGTTTTGGTCCTATTCTTGCGTAAATAATCTTGACCTTTCATATTAAGGGTCATTAATCAAATGGCTAGGATTGGTCAAATGGTGTGATGTTTGTATAGTAGCCCATAAAAAAGTGCATTGGACCTAATGGGTCGACTGGGAGCGTGAATTGATGTGAACGGTGGTAATTGGAGTGTTTGGGATGAGTCTTATGTGAATTCAGCACACAGTAACTACACCAAAAGGTACTTTTTTGAAATCACAGCAAAACTATGTCACATGGATTTAGTTACCACCAATTCGCAACTCACAGTCAATCACTCTCGCTCTTTTGGATTAAGTCACCACCGGTTCATAATCGCAATCATCTCTCTCCCTCTCTCTTCCAAATTCAGAAAGCCAAGCATGATTTGGTGATTCCAAATACCGGATTCTTGGATTCCACTGGAATTTCTATTAAGTCACAATCGTCTCTCTCTCTCTCTCTCCTCCAAATACTGATTATAGAATACCAAACCACAACTAATGATTCTAATTCTCATGGATTATCAATAGGATGCCAAACATAATTAGTAATTAGAGGATGCCAAACATAATTAATGATTCTAATTCACATGGATTATCATTATAATGCCAAACACAACCAGTGATTAGAGGATGTCAAACACAATTAATGATTTAATTTACATGAATTATTATTAGGATGTCAAACACAATTAGTGATTCCAATTCACATGGATTCATAATAAGTATTAATGCACAATGTCAAATACAAGCTACCAAATGACCCCATGACGAATTCAATGAATTGGACCATGCATCCCCGATGCTCTCTATGAGATTGTTGGAGCGTCTCTCTTCATAATTAGCAACAAAAAAAAAAAAAAAAAAAAAATCTCTAAGAGTGAGTTGGGTGCACCAAAATCATAAAATTTCATGATTAATTAATCTAATATCGTATGATATTTGAAATATAGTGCAACAAAGGAATACTTTCTTAAATTACATAATTTCATAATGTCACAAATTAATTGAAATATTTCGGTTGGGTGGGAGCCAGTCAGCTCCCGAGTATCACAACTTGATCCTCGGCCGAAGAAAACGAAACATTTTCTTTGTCCAAGAACAATAGTTGCACGCGTCGAGTAGGGAAGACGGGTCACGTGACATGCACACTTATATCAGCCTGTGGTGACATGGAGATCCGTACTCCCGACTAGTTGGGAAAACCAGCTGCCAGCTTTGCTCTCAAATCCTTCCTTAAGATCTTGCCAGATGGAGCCTTGGGAATGGCATCGACAAAAAGACACGATGGATCTTCTTGTAGAAAACAACCTGCGTGAAAACGAGTCGTATGTGAGGATTTTGGCGTGAGTAATTATCCTCAACCGTCTGATCGTGATCGGACGGTTGTCGCTTGTGTTTGTACCATCACCTGAAAGCAATGGGTGGGACCACCAATCTGAAAGGAAAAGGTTCTCACCGACTTCCAGCTGTACTGCTGTAGGGTAGTTTGGGAGGGTGCGAATTAGGTGCTACCCGAGTAAACAGCTTAGAGGGTGTTACCCCTACCGTGGGGCCCACCTTGATGAGATTCTGTATATCTAAGCCGTCCATCCGTTTCTCCAGACCATTTGAGAATGGGGTACGAAAACTTATGCAGATACAAATCTCAGGTGGACCACACCACAGGAAACATTGGTGATTGCGTAGACCAATGATCTGTGGCCTAAATGATGGACGGAGTGGATGTCACAAAAAAATTACGGCAGGCCCTATACAGCATTTTGTGTCACGGGCTCCCTACAACAGTTGTATGAATTCGGGTCCTACTGTCAGCAAGCTATGGAAAAAGGAATTGCACCGATTGGACAATCCCAACCGTCTGATGAATGGACTTTTGAAGTCAGATTTGATCAAAACTTGTCTAAACCGTCCATTTTTTAGACCAATGATCAGACGGTGATCATTTGATTGGTGGGATCAGTTATTCTGATCAAAATACATAGCCAGCCTTGTAATTTACGGCAGAGATTGAGCAGACCACTGACAGCTCTAAAATGGGCCACCAAACACCAGGATATTATGCAAATTTACCTGTTTAGCTATGTATTGCTTGATTTCTTCCTCTGTGATTTTGGAACCGTTGGATCTGACGACGAATGCCACAGGGATCTCTCCGGTAAGATAATCCTTCATGCTGTAAATGACCCAATTAAGATCTGATCAGAACTGTACATTGAAATAAATGGGCCCATGATCAAAGTTGTAGTGTTTTGCAGTGCTTACGGAACTACAGCGCATCTGCTATGTCGCGATTGTTGATGAGCATGGCCTCAAGCTCGGCGGGGGCCACCTGGAAGCCCTTGTATTTGATGAGCTCTTTCAATCTATCAACGATGAAGATCTCATCATCATCATCAACTAAGCCAACGTCGCCGGTGTGCAGCCATCCATCTTGTCAATGGTTTTTTTAGTAGATTCTGGATCGTTGAGATAACCTGCATGGCTTACTCATTAACCATGTTAGTTACGTGAAATATATAGACAGGTTTATGCTGTATAGCATTAAAAATAAATAAAATCAGGACCACTGATTTTGGGTGGCTATCCAATGGGTATGTAGTAGGAGTGGGCCAACATAGATCAACGGTCTTGATCAAAACAAAAAGAGCCGATGAACTGTTCAATGGATTGAAGTCACAACCATCGGATGGTCAGGATTGTACCAAATACTACGGCTATATCTCTATGTACAATCAAACATGCTGGCCCACTTGATCAACGGTCCCAATTACCATGCATGTACGCACGTGAAATGCACGTGGAGTTTGGAAGTAGGTACGAGGAATGATCAACTACCCCGCCATCTTCTTTTGTTGTTGCTTGCAGAATTTTTATTTCCAAATCTGCCCTTGCAGCATGTTCCTTTCAACGGCCTAAAATGGTTTGAAAATGAGTTGTATGTTAACCTACAATCGGTTGTATGTTATCGTTGTGGACTTGCAAACAGCGTACCTAACATTCATGTCAGGCACAATCAGACGGTTCTGATCAGTGGGGCCCACCGATTGATAAACGTCCTTTTGTAACCGATTAAATACATTTCTTGGTTGTTGGGAGTTGGAATGACCACTTCAACTCTATATATGAATTTAATTACATTTTTCGAAGTTTAGCTGAGCTGCCAACATTTTCATTCTTTATCATGAGTTAATCAATTAGATTATGGTCAGATTCATCCATTATTTTAAGTTGGGTCCACCTATTTTAGTTGTTCTACCAACCCACCAACGTGCTTTCCATTTCGATTGGGACCGTCCAATTGATGGGCCATTGTAAAGTAAATTCACCCCCCTATCAGATTTTTCTAAGTACCAGTAAACGTTATATTGTCAATGGCCCATAGCTTCAACTGATCCAACGGTATGGATCATTGGTTATCGGAATATTTTGTGCTAAGTCCTAATGCAGCAATTGGACGGTTGGGATGGTTTGTAGACCAAGAACGATCTTCCACGAAGTAGTGGTAGAGTTTTCGTAGACGGAATAATCCTGTACAGCTAGTTGCGCCCTAAGTTATACTGCACAAGTAGACAATGTGAAAATCGATCTGGACCACCCATGGGCTTCACCTCACTATTTATAGGCCATCAGAACAAATCACACCAATCCACTGATCCTAACCATCCAATCGATAGACATAAGTAATTCAAGGTGGGATTCATCATATCAACCATCTAGTTTTCTAAAATGGGAAGACAACTATCTGTACCATCCATTGGATGGCTAAGAAAGCCTGATTAATTAGAATGACGGTTCAGATCAAAGATTAAAAAAGGGGAAACCAAATTGAAGAATCCGTACCTTTCATGATCTGGGCCCCTCTGATGCAGATCTCACCCGCTTGATTCCGGGGCAAAGAAGCACCCGTTTCAGGATCGACGATTTTCAACTCAGCGTTTCGGACGACCGTTCCACAAGAACCCGATTTTATCTGGAACGGGTCCTTTGCAAACGCCAAGCACATTGAAAGCACCGGACCCGCCTCTGTCATACCATACCCCTGCATACATTCCATTTTTTGTTAATTCCAATATTAGCCTCAGAGCTACTTACTTAATAGACGGGAAGCTTAGATGTAAGAGTTAATGACCAATGGGTAAAATTGGAAAACCAGGGCAAATGTGGTATGGTGAACTTCGATACTCTGGCATAGTGTGTGACTGATACACAGCCACTTAATTTACTTAGCAATTGTGCAAGTGGCATGAACCAAAGAGTATACAATTTCGGATATCCCGCTTATCAAGAGTCATAAATAGCCAGAGTATCAAATAAAGATCGCATTACGTTTCTATTGAAAAAAGACATGTATACCATTAATGGGTACGGCGGATATCCTGGATACGATTAGGTACAGCGGGTTTCTTGCATTTGGATTTGATTATTTTATTTATTTAGTTTTTATTGGTTTTCACACATGTATGAGATCAGGGCCGTTCATCACTGGGGCCACACCATGAACGTGCCCAACCAACATGGTGGCAGCTCATTTGTGGCCAGCTGTGTACTGTTAAAATGGATGGTTAAAATACCGAAAAGGTCCACGTTCAACTTACATGTGTGGCTCATTGATCTTCCAAAAGGTGGGACCCTCTCTCCTTAGACCGTTTGATCATTACGATCTGTCGGGCTATAGCATATACACATGGTAGGCCAAACTGGATGAACGGTCCGAATCGAGTAAACAAGTGCCACGTGGTGGACTCGGTTTGGCTACTGACCCAACACCAGCCTACTAGGGCCCCATCATGATGTATCTGTTTTATCCACACCGTCCATTCATTTTTCCAGATCATTCTAGGCAAGGAGACCAAAAATGAGGCAGATCAAATATCAGGTGGACCACACCACAGGAAAACAGTGTTGACTGAATGTTCACCACTAAACTTCCTAGGGCCCACTGTAATGTTTATTTTCCATCCAACATGTTGATAAGATCACACAAATCTAGATATAAGGAAAGCAGAAATTAATATCCGCTTGATCAGAAACTTCTGTGGCCCCAAAATATTTTCAACGGTAAGCGTTCAATCCCCACTGTTTCCTGTGGTGTGGTCCACTTGAACTTTGAATATACTTCGATTCTGGGCTCATGCCCTAAAATGATCTGAAAAACGGATGGATGGAGTGGATAAAACACATACATCACGGTGGGCCCCACGGAGTTTATTCATTACATAATCCTCGTCCAGCCAAAAAGGGGCCCTAAAGTTTGAGTTGACTGAGTCAATTTTATATTGTTCTCGCGTTCACAACGTGACAAAGAAGGGCCTTTGTCGCTTATTTTCGTTTTTTCAATGGTCAAAGGGAGTTCATCCAAGCATTACCTACCAAACGGTTCCGTGTATCTACGGGATTCATATCTACCGTTGGATTTATGGATAAGGAATGGACCCCACCCAATTCTTTAAATTTACAAGAATCATCATATGACAGTCCAACGTGTAGAATATCCACTCCTTGCAAAAGGTGGGACACACACCATCGTGATCACCTGGCATGAAAATCAGGGTGATAGATGGAACCGGCGTGGTCCACCCAATGAGTGAATGGTCCTGATCATTTTCATACCACGTGATTATAATCGTATGGCCCCACCTTTTCCGAGATTGGGATATTCCACAAACATGACACGTTGGCCGGACCCATGCAGCTGATCAGCATCATCTGATTGCATCTCGTGTAGTACGGACAATGTTGAGGCCCACCATACAAGGTGGTGGGCCCCACTCATCATCGTCGCCCCGTTCTGATCATCATATTATTGATTGATATTTCTTCAAATAAACATAAGAAACTACTAGTATGCGTTTGTCTCTGATCAAGAGAAGAATAAAATCCGTGACTATTGTGATTTCCATTCTCGGTGGGATTTTCAAAAATCATGAAAACAATATTCCCAATACAAAACAAGAGAGACCCATTTGGTGATTTTGGAAATTCCAAAATCAGAATATAGATCTTTCCATTCCTGGAATGGTCATGTGACAAACACAGCCAGCATTAAAATATGCGATCTGTACCGTTAAAATTTCAGAAATCTTCATTCTATTCTTGTTTTTGACATTTGGGTCCATATCTTTCACCTTAATCAACCCAAAAAACCACTTATTGAAATGGAAAAGAGAGAGAAAAAAAAAAAAAAAACCCAAGAAAATAGATGTAAGAAGAACAATTGAAAAGAATCATCACATACCTGCCCAAGGGTGGCATTTGGAAGCTTAACTCTAACCGCATCCTCAAGCTCCTTCCCCATCGGTGCGGCCCCCGACATGACGGTCCGGATCGACGACAGATCATAGTCATCAACGACTGGGCTCTTGGCGATGGCCAATACGATCGGAGGAACGAACGGTGCGATTGAAATCTTATACTTTTCCACAAGCTCCATTAGTGCAACGATCTCAAACTTCTGCATTATGAGTATTGCTGCACCAGCTCTCAAACCACATAGCAGCACTGAATTCAACGAATATATATGAAACAGTGGCAGCACACACAGCAGCACATCGTCGCTGCGGAAATACAAGTTGGGGTTATCACCGTCCACTTGCTGGGCCACACTAGTCACTAGGCCTTTATGTGTAAGCATCACGCCTTTCGGCAACCCGGTGGTTCCAGAGGAGAATGGAAGCGCTACAACATCATCAGGGCTTATATCAACGGCTGGGATGTTGTTTTCATCGGCTTCCATCAGCTCTGAGAAGTGCAAGCATCCTTCTGGTGGAGAGTCAATGCACATGATCTTCACATCATTGCCATGAGCCAGATCTCTCACTTTCTCGACGTAGCATGCTTGTGTGATGATAAGACGTGGGCTACAAGCTCTAGCTTGCTTTGCTATCTCGTTCGCAGTGTAGAAAGGATTGGCTGTTGTGGCCATGGCGCCCGCGGTGGGATGCGCCGAGGAAGGCGAACACGAACTCGGGTGAATTGGGTAGCAATAGCATGATCACATGGCCTTGTTCGATGCCGATCTTGTCGAGGCCCGCTGCGACCTTTCGTGCGATGAGATCAACCTCCTCGTAGGTGTAGATATCTCCAGTTGCACCATTGATCAAGCATGGTTTGGATTGAAATTCAGCCATGTTTGGAAGCAGTAAGAGTGTAGGGGGAGGTGGCTGGGATGTCGATATTGGGGAGTTTTGAACGGTAGATGTAGTCGTTAATGGCGTCCATGGTGGATTTGGAGAGATGGGGTTTGAGGTGGGGAGTGTTTGGCTTGGTTTTTCGGATTTTTTTTGGATTGAGATTTGAGAATGCTTAAGAGATATATAGTTTTGTGGGGGAAGTTGGTGGGCTGTCGTCGTAGGGAGTCAATGGGAAATTTGAGATTCTAGAGGGGTAGTTTGTGGGAATAGATGGTTGGTGTTGGTGGAGATGCCTTTGGGAGGTTTGCTAATTCCACACGCGTCTGGAGCTGTACACATAGACACTCAGGCACGTGTTCAAATATGGAACACGTGTATGTGATCTGAACTTTCCATAAGGTTTGTAACTACCTTTAGATCTTATATATTAAAAATCAAAGGATTCCACTATTCAAATTGGCCACAAAAAATAAAATAAATTAACGGTTAAGTGATTTTTCCTAGCCATTCATTTTATTTTGATGGGCTGTGGCCCACATTAGGTGGTAAATGCCCTGATTTGTAGGACGGAAGATTTGAACAGTGTATTACGCCTGATGGAGAACTCAGATCTCACACACGTGTCATACTGTGACACGTGCGCCTTCTGTAGAGGTGAAGGGCTGCCACACGCGTGTGGAATTAGCTAACTTGTGTTTCGGTGGTGTTGGTGGAGACGGGGTTGGGGTTGCGTTGACTAGAGACCCTGAACCTAGCCACGTCGGATTTCACCTACTAGGCTGCGCCGTTGGGTCTAGAATGCGCGTGGTGCGTCTGGCGCCTTTTTTTTACTTCCAAGTAGGTCTCCGGTTCGGTAGTGAACCCTCCAGAACCGAGCTCGGTACTGGAAAAGATCTGTCGGCTCCACTATAAAGTATGTGCTATATCCATGCCGTCAATTCATTTTTTTCATCTTATTTTAGCGTATAAGCCCAACAACGAGGCATATCCAAAGGTCAAATGGACTACACCACAGAAAGCAATGGGGATAGTGAATCCCACCGTTGAAACATTTCTAGGGCCCACCATATGTTTATTTACCATCCAACCTGTTCATAAGAAAACACAGACCTGGATGAAGGGAAAAGACAAGTATCAGCTTGATCCAAAATTTCTTTCGCGCCTTGGTAGGGGTACAATCTCTACTTTTCCCTATGTTGTGGTCCACTTGAGCTTTATATCTTCCTCATATTTTGGATTGTAGAATAAAATGAGCTGAAAAAATGAATGGACAGCATAGATCAAGCACATACATCATGGTGGGGTTGGTCCACAGCTTCGACCAGTACGGGAGGTTTCACAATTGAATCCGCGTCCCTTCGACGCAGATTCCTTGATGCGCTGGGAAGCTGGGTAGGTCCCACCGTGGTGTTTTTGAGAAATCTACCCGGTCCATCCGCTTTGTTAGATCATTTTAGGACTTTACACCAAAACTGAGCCAGATGTAAGACTCAAGTGGGCCGAAAATGTGAGGATTGAATGTCCACAGTTGAAATATTCGTGGGGCCAAAGAAGTTTTAAATCAGGCTAATATTTGTGTTTTCAGTTCATCTCAGTATGAATGACGTTATGGACAGTATTGATGGCATATAAACATCACTGTGGATCCCAGGGAGGTTTCAACGGTAAGAATTTCCCTACTCATCTTTTCATTTAGTGCGGCCCACTTGAGTCTTGGATCCGGTTCATTTTTGGTATAATGTCCTAAAATGATCTCACAAAGCGGACGGACGGGATAGATTTCTCAAAAACATCACGGTGGGCCTTAACATGGGGAATCCCTAAGATACTAAAATGCTAAGCCTAGTCTCTTAATTTAATCGCCTAAATTCGGCACAGGCGTGCAATATCTGAGCCGTTAACTAAACGGGACCGACCATCGCCTTTCATCAGGGAGATTTCACAGGCTTTCTTCATTCAGGTTCCCAGAAATCAACGGTGTGGATCGTTGAACCATGGGTAGCGTGCACAGTTTTACTATGTGCCTGCTTCGCATGTTTACCACATTTTTGGCCCTTCTTGAGGTTGACCAAAGAATAAGAAGGGTCTTTTGCCTTTTTCTGCGTCGCATACGCTCGAGTAGAGATGGAAACTGGTTAATCGCATTTAGATTCAGACGCGATTCAGAATCCAGCGCGTGTAGCCACCCATGGGCCATGGGGCCTACATGCGGAGATGATCAGATGATTTGAGCTGCCCATATTCTTGTTGCTCCCTTAGGCAAGCTAATCCATGACCATACTTCAGTGATGATCCCGACCTTTGATTTTAAGAATTTTCATTTCATCGCTCTAAATTCATCTACTGGTAGTGAAGTGAAGCACAAAGGCCACAACATGGACGGTCGGATCAATGTCACCTAATACCCGAGACCCCTTTTGTTTTGTGCTTCGAATCAAGTATGGGTCATTTGCAATTCATATGGTTATTTCTAGCGACCATGCTCTTTGTTCTTCATATAGACTAAGTTGATGCAGTTTTGCTATTACAATATATATATATATATATATATATATATATATATATATATATATATATATATATACCTGTGTAATATAATACTATCTATGTGATGTTTATAACAGTAACATTCATTATTATTATTTCATGTATAAATTATAATACGTATTCCTATATATAAAACTATATTACATAGAGTGTAACGATTCCAAACTTTTGTCCATAGGGAGGATTTAAAATTTTCAGCTAATTCCTATTTCAGGAAATTTAATTAATCAAATTGTTTATTTTATGGCTTATAAAATAAAAGAAGTTTCTTCTTGGGAACATCCTTTCATGTAATGGTAGCTTGTGCTTTGCACCGTTCCAACATAGATATTTCCTGGAAGGAAACTCCTTTCATTTCCTTCTATCCTAGCTTGTCTGGCACTATGGATTTGAGAGGAAGTGATGAGAAGTGGATTCCATGATATGATTTCTCACTAATTTTAAATCTTATCAATTTCAATTTTTTTGTTTGGCAGCTTAGATTTGGAGAGATGTTAGACAAAAGGAAATCTCACCATATGCTCACCTATACATTGGATTTGATCTTACCATCTATCAATTTTTAAATCCATTTTTTCAGATAATTTTATACTAGGATCTAAAAAAAAAGTAGATTCACATCTTAGGTGGACTATAAAATAGTAGAAAGTGGAGAGTGACCTTTATAATACATATAAGTTTTGGATTAAACTGATATTTTTGTGGTCCCTTCGTTTAGGTCTTTGTGACTTTATCAACAAGTTGGATGGCAAATACACATCATATTGGGGAGGATTTCTCATAAAATCCCCCGTTTTTTTAAGGAATAAGAGAGAGTTGAAAAGTGCATTTTTAAATTATCATGGACTTTTACTTCTTATTAAAATCCTCTTCACCAAATAAAGAAAAATATGTAGTTTTTCATTACTTTTATCAAATTCATGATGCCAAAGGGGTCATTAGTTTTCTAAGTATATACCCTTATGGTTTGTAATTATTTATAAATAGAAATACATGCAAAGATGTGTGATCTTCCGAGGAATTCTTAATTAGTGATGGTACCACAAAATACTAAACAGACGTAAGACTTGTATTTTTTTTGTTTTTTTTTTCTTTCTTCCAAAGTATCCTTATTTGCCTTTAATACCGTGTTGGTATCATGGGAACAAATGGACAGAAGGAAAATCACCAAGGCCTATATTGTGGCCTGCCTGATGAGTGGACCATCCTGGTTTTTGGGTAATGGAGTGTTCACATACAACCCCGTATGGTACATGTCTTGCATCTTTCACACCTGTGCCAAGTCAGCATGTGGGCTGCAGTGGAGATAGGGACTCCCAACGTTGAAACCTTCTTAGGGCCCTTTGTGATGGACGGTTCCAGCCAAGCCGTCCATTTGCTTTTCCAGCACATTGCGGTGGGGAACAGGCCGTGGTGTGTTGATGTCACCAAGTTCTGTAGGCCCCACCATAATGTATGTGTTATATCCATACCGTCCATCCATTTTACGAGATCTATGCAGGGCAACGGTCTAAAAATGAGGTAGATCTGAAGCTCAGATAGACCACACCACAATAATGGGGATTGAACGTCGACCATTGAAAACTTCCTGGGGCCACAAAAGTTTTGGATCAATCTCATATTTGTTTTTCCCCTTCATCCAATCTGTGTGACATCATGAACATGTTGGATGATAGATAGACATCATGATGGTCCCTCAAAAGATTTCAACGGTAAGAATCTTCATCCCCACTGCTTTATATGGTGTGGTCCACTTGAGCTTTGGGTCTATATTATTTTTGGCCTAATGATCTAAAATGATCTCGTAAAATGGATGGACAGTCCGGATATAACACATCCATCATGGTAGGGACAATAGAACTTGTTGACGTAAACACACCACGGCTCTAGGCCCAAAAATGAAGCAGATACAAATCTCAACTGGACCACATCACAGAAACAATGTTGATTGAATATCAACCGTTAAAAACTCCCTAGCAGTCCCTCTATTTCTAGTAGAGCAAAGGATGTAGAAATCATCACCATCTGCATATAATGAGTAGATTTTATCCCTTGCCCTTGGCCTACATTACTGCATAGCTTACTCCCAGTTCTAAATGTAGGGCTCTAGTTTGGTGATCATCGTGATCCAGACCGTTAGTTTGCTGGGGCACCTGAAATCTTTCAAATTAGAAGATCATCCCTCTTCGATCAGTCTCATGCCAGGAGATGACTGAGAAAGGTCCAAATGCAGCAAGGTGGTACCTTTTCTAGGTGCACATTCCTATAAAATCTGAAATTTTGGGTCTCATGGTTCATACACCGTTGATCTGTTGGACCCCACCATGGATGAGGAACACTTAATCTGATCCATCAGTTCCCTGAACTTATATCAAGACATGGGACCAAAAATCAAGCAGATTCAAAGCTTAATTGAGCCGCACCACAGGAAATAGTGGAATGTGGACGCTTACCATTGAAACCTTCCTGTGGCCCACCAAAGCTTTATCTCAGGCTGATATCTTCCATTCACGTTCATCATCGTGGCATTCACCTTATAAACGGGTTGGATGGATGTAACTGTCAGTGGACCCTAGTAAGGCTTCAATGGTAAGCGACCTATCTCTACTGTTTCCTATCCTATGGTCCATTTAAGTTGTGGATAATACAAGCCATTGATCAGGTGGGCCCATGTACAGCAGTTTAAATGATGGGCCCACCATGACCTACTGAAGGTTGAAGATTTTCCTGTGGATGGACGATGTCCCAAATGTCTCCATGAGAGGCCCAGTAGTTAAGATCATCCAAATCTAGAGATTTTTCTGGCATGGTATATCTAGAGCGTGTCCAAAACGAACAACGGTCTGGATCATCGAACATGGGGTCCCAATCGTAGAAACTGAAAGCCGGTTCTTCTCATGTTAGTCCACCAATAGAGCCGTTCATATGGTGGGACGCGACGGCCCAAAATCAGGGAGGTCCATCATCAGGTCCGCCATGCGTGTTTGTTGAATCTGGACCGGTGGTCAATTTCTTCAACCGTCCATTTTTTTTTCACACAAGTGTGGACCACCAGATCACCTAACTGGGTAGGTGTTTTGAACACTAGATGTGCACGTTGTGGCCCATCAGATGAACTGCCTAGATCTTGCACACGTGCGGAAAAGTGGAAATTTGCCAGCTTCCCTCCCTTTTAAGTTCTCAACTACCGTTGCCATGTGGGTTGAAAACTTCTTCACAGCAAGCCACGTGGCTTATCTTGATTGGTTGAAGTAGAGATAGGTGGGTCCCATTTTTTTAAAAAGCTTACGGACTGTAACTGATTTGATAATCTCATCACCAACCCATTCATGACGAACAAAAATTTAGGTAGACGAAAAAGCACCCTCACCCACCAAGATATTCCAAATCCCGTACAGATATCCACACGCAGGGTTTACTAATTCCACACGCGTGTAGAGCATCATAGATACACACGTGAAAATAAAAACACATATGTGAGATCGAAGCCGTCCCTAATGTTTGAAATAATACTTATATCTTATACAGAAAGAAACAGACACTAGTTTATTTCATGTGGACCACAATGTACAAAGTAAATTGATGGTTTAATAGTTTTTTTTCTCACCGTTCATTAGTTTTGATTTTCTGTGGGCCATCTACGTCGTTAAACCGACTGATTTTACGCAAAAAGATCTAAAACATTGGATCTCACTGATGAAAAGCTCAGATCTCACACGTGTATTACATTATGACACATGCACTCCCTTGAATGTGTACAGCCCCGCGCTTGTGGAATTAGCAAACCTCCCTGCATCGTATGGGAACTGTCGCATACAGCCCCGTCCTGCCAACGTGTTAAGCACGTTGGAGATCCGAGCCATGCAATATGTGGGTTAAACCATGAGGGCTGTAACTCGACAATCACTGATCCATTGATCACAACGGTTCTTTTGGCCCGGCCCATTGAAGGGAACGGCCCGATTTCAGATGGCTCATCTGTTCATGGTTTAGATGTTCTACAAAACTGATGCATGTGGAAGTTCACATACAATGTCCATATGCAATGATCTAACGGTCAGAATTTCCCTGCGGCTATAGGGTCTTTATCGAGCCCAAAATGTAGGAGATATTTAAATGGGTGGAAGATGACAGAAACGTATTCATATTGGTTGGTATCCGTTTACCAAGCTTTTGGAAGAATTTTTCAAAGGAATCCCGGTTCGGTTCGGCCAGGTTTTTGTAGACGAGAAATGAGGTGGTTATTCGCGCGGGTAGGTGGAGGTCGGTACTCATGCCGCACGTGCTGATTGGCATACATGTTCGATGTGGGGCCCATTTTTTGTAGGTTAGACCCAGTGAAATATTTCTTGGGTACATTGAATATGGATTGATGGGTGCTTCCAACCTAGCGAAAAACTTTGATACTCTGGAAGAGTGTGATGGATGATACGCAGGCGATTAGAGATGACTAAGGAAGTGCATACGTGGCATACATGTTAAATTAGGCTCTCCAAGTTAGATGGATCATTAAATGGTTATTTTGATCATATGTCCGGTTGGTGGGGACGCGGTTTGGCCAGTGACCCAACACCAGCCAGCTAGCTGATGTCAATGCTCTATGGGTCCTACCGTGATGCATGTATTTTATCCACGCCGTCCATTTATTTTTTCAGATCATTTTTGGGCAAGAACCAAAAATTGAGGCAGATTTAAATCTTAGGTGGACCGTTAAAAACTTCTTGGGAGCCACATAAGTTTTGGGTCAAGCTGATATTTGTGTTATCTTCATCTGCCTCTTTTTGACCTTATCAAGAGGTTTGATGGAAAATAAAAATTACAGTGGGCCTTAGAAAGTTTTTAATGGTGCATGTTGAATAACATTGTTTTCTTATGGTGTGATCCACCTAAGTTTTAGTTCTGCCTTATTTTTGGATCATGCTCTAAAATGAGATGGAAAATGGTTGGACAGCGTGGATAAAACACATGAATCATGGTGGGGTTCAAGAACTTTGACACCAGCTAGTTGGTGGGCATTTATGGACGGTTAAAATGAAAATATCCAATGATCCTAATTCGAAGTGTCCACGAATCAGAAGTTTGAATTGTTTAACCATGATTTTGAGATTGAGAGTTTAGTTGGTTATTTTGAATTAATTAACGCTACGGGTGTAGTATTTGAGTGCCTGCGTATCAAGTGTTATACGCTGTCAGAGCATGGATCAACTCCCCTGTCATCTAGCTGGCCACTTTCATCGTACTATGCCTGGACTAGTAATTGCATGTGGCAGTGGGCCCCACCTGATGAATGGCCAAGATTTCTCTCCCACAAAAGTAGGATTTGGCCGGATATTCTAGCGAGTAGGCATACTCAAACATTGGCGGGCTGTTTCTTGAATGGTCTACCACGACTCCTCCAAAGTGTGACTTAGTGGCGGCCCAGTCAATGGGTCGCCTGGATCGGATTGCCTCCTGACGCTGCCAGTAGGGAGGTGGCTACTGGACAATGCTTTGTGGGCCCCACCATGATGTATGTGTTTTATCCACCCCGTCCATCTATTTTTTCAGTTCATTTAGAGCATGAGCCAAAACATGAAGCAGATTCAATCTTAAGTAGACTATACCACAAGAAATCAGTGGTGATTGAATGCCCTACCATTAAAAATTCCTAAGGTCCACTGTAATGTTTGTTTCCCATCCAACTTGCTGACTAGGTCACACAGACCTGGATGAAGGGAAAACACAAATATCAGCTTCATCTAAAAGTTTTGTGCCCTAAAAGTTTTTATGGTGGGCGTTCAATCACCACTGTTGTTCCTGTGGTGTGGTCCACATGAGATTTTGATATGCTTAATTTTTTTGGCTCATATCATAAACCCGCAGGGCACCGTCCAGTAGCTACTGGCAATCCACTGGCCAGCCGGCAGATGAGACGGACCTGGCTTTGGTCTGTGCTTTGACCTGCCAGCTTGGCTCATGTGCTGGAATTGGACCTTGCATGGATGGCCTGATCAATGTACAGGTCAGGCCTGGGCTCAAGTCATTTTAACCTGATCTAACCTGGCCCAGCCTATTTTATAAATACATGTTTTATATCCTCTAAACTGACATTTTAATCCTCAGAAAACCATCTATCTTGAATGTGGACCATTAGTTTTATTTTGAATATGGACCTTTGTTTTCATTCATCTGAAATTGTTTATTTCTTTTTGCGTATGTGGCCCACTTGATAAATTTATCATTTTTTCGGCTGGATCAGATCAGATTAGATAGGGTTGGTTCTGGGCCCAACCAAGATTTTTTCTCGGATTGAGTTTGGGCTTGCTTTGTTAGGCCCATGCAGGGCTCAGCCTTGGGTCTTAAATATCGGGTTGGGTCCATGTTTAGCCCGACCTGGCCCAACCCAGATCATTATCACCCCTGGTCGTGTAGACTCCTGTCTTAGTTGTGCACCATTTAAGAAATGGTGGTGACTTGTTCTCCTCATATGTGGTATTGATGCATAACTATGAAGACCATCCAAATTTTGGTTCCCACTATGGACGGAACATGCCTTCTGGAGTCACCCTGATCAAGCAATTCTAATCTTCCGATTAATGTTTATGAAATGGACGGTGAAGAGTAAAATAGTGAGCAGTGTGAATTATAAGGGAAGAATCAGGTCTTGTAGGTGCAATTTTTTACGCTTGCCCTATTCACAGTTAGATCAAGAATTTGGACGGTCTAGATTGCCTTCCATCTATGCTATGTGTACGGTTGAAGAGTCATAGCCATCTAAATGGAAAATGCGCACAGGAGTCAGAGGCGATCCTAAAACTAGGGCTCTCAATGGGTCGGAGTTGGATCGGATCCAACTTGGACCCACCTCCAAGTTCGAAAAATTGCAGCTGATGTCCATATCTGATCCACTTATAAATAGCCAAATTCATTTTGATAAAAAAAAAAAAAAAATTCACATAGCCGTTAGATTCCAGTCAAATTCAAGTCCAAATCCACTACATCATAAATTTAAAAAATATATAATATAATATATTTAATTTAGCAACAAAATGATGCAAATCTCACTATTAATTGTGATATGGTTGAATTGAGATTGGCATGTCTCATTTTTGAGACATGACTTAAAATAATATGAAAAACCAAGATGGCTGGCATGAATAGACATTATACATCCTCATCATGCCCAAAAAGGGTTGTAAGTGGTACACCAATCTGCTTACTTGGGTAGTAGTGTCCTTTGACACTTACTGTTCCAATATCTCACCTGCTCACGGTTGTGGGTAGTAGTGTCCTTGGCGCTTACTCGTGTTCCACATTAACAGTTTCCGTGCGAATATACAGTTACGTGCAGTGAAATCCAAATCTCAGATTTGACCCGCTGGATTGAGAGCCCTGCGACAAGTCCTCTCAAAGCAATCCAAATCGTGGGGCCAATTCTGATGATGTACCAGCCAAAATGACAATCATCTGATGATATTAACCATCTGATCGTTCCTGTTGCATACTTTCACTTGGATTTCTGATCAGGTTGTTTTTAACCATCCATTTGATGTCCACCTTTTAGATGGTTAGAATCATTCATTCAGTGAAATACTAGGCGGGCCATCATCTGCTATTGGCCCACCAGCCGGACAATTAAGATTAACACGGATGACTGCAATGTGTGAGATGCATGAGTAATGCTAGCAATAGGCTGGGTTTAGCCAGTCCAGCAGACACTTAAGGCCCAAAGCTCGAGCCCAACCTGGTCCCAAGCCTAAAAAATTGGCATGGACCAAATGCAGCAGGTGCTAACCCAGTCCAAAGCAGGGTCCTATGTGCTCTACGAATCGCAATTGAGTTTGAATTACTCAACAAACGTTAGATATGGATATATTTACTTGGGCTTTTTGTTTCCTCTCATCGTCTTCATGCTTTCATTGACTAATATTAGGGCTATCAATGAGCTGTGCTGGCCCGTTGAGCTTTTGAGCCTGCTCGCCTTGGGTTGTAGTATCAGGCTCGATGGCTGGTCTTGGATTAAACTGAAACCCCATTTAAACGGGTCGGGCTTGGACCGCATACAACAACCCATTAGCCTGGCCCGAATTCAGCCCAATCGAGCTGGCAACACACCCACCCTATTAGCTGGGCAACACACCCACTTGGTTCGTCACACGATGCACCCACCCGCCAGTGGGGTTAGTGTGTCTCGTTAGCACTTGAACCTGACACCTACTGTTGAAATGCTTAGGCGTCTTCCAGATGGGCTAGCAGGTGAGACACTGGGAGTCAAAACCATTGAATCGTATGTTTTCAGTGATCAAAACCAATAATACAATGAGAGTCACGGTGGATTCATGGAATATCCCTAAAAAATCTTACATTGGACTATTTTAAACCCTTGATCCCTTCACCCTTTTTGTTGGTCCCAGTTAAGCCGGGGCCAAAACTTGAGGGACCCAGGCCGAGCTAGGGCCAACAACAGCTCAGTTGTACCCCGGCCCATTCCACCCATAGTTTGGGTCGACCGCTGGTCAGCAGACTTGACCTGCTTTCTGAGGCGGGTTCTGGCCAAGCTAAATGGGGGAGCGGGTTGGGTTCGGGCTAGAAATGTGATCCACTAAGTAAATGAGTCGGTCTTGGTTGAACTTTACCCGACCCCACCCGTCCATATAAGTCATTATCAATGAGTTGGGCGAGGTCTGTAAATGGGTATGGGATATGTGGGGACACAGTGGACCCGATCTGATTTTAATGGGCCCAGTTTTTTCTTCTTCTTCTTCTTTTTTTTCTAAGGCCTGTTTCGAAATGACCGATCGGATTTAGGTCACCATTTTTTAATCCGGCTAGAATCGAAACTGGTCGGGTCCACTGTCTTGAACCCATATAAAACACGGTTGGGTCAGGTCTAGGTCTGACTCCAGCTAATTGGCTCATACCATCATTTGTATTTAATACATATTATACACTCTAGCAACATAATAAAGTTTTCTAAGCCATCTACATATTAGAAAGTCCATTGTCACACCATGCATGTGTCAAAGTGGCACACATACGTGCGATCCATTCCATCCATCAGTTTGGGCCAACCATGTAAATGTCCTAAGTTTATCCGGACCCAATCCAAATGCAATCGGATCCGGATTAGGGTCCTCATATTGAGAACCGAACTCAACAAACTGGGTACGGATACTTTAAGACCCGAACCCTTGACAGGCGTAGGTGTGGCCAAATGATACAAAACCAAAATCAGAAGTAACAAATAAGAAAAAATATTTATTTATGCATCACTAATTGGACCGGTCAGAGCAAACCCGTAGCCTCATGTTCCATTCTTAAATCCGAGTAGTGTTGTCGATGGTCGGGTCCGAGCGGGTCAGTAGAATGTGACCCGATTACAATTAAATGGGTCGGATCCTGTCGGTCTTGATTGAGCTTGATAAAGTTTAAGCGTGTTGTGTCAAGCCACAGAGTGACAGTTTGGCTGGTGACCCAACACCAGCTACCTAGCTGGTATCAAAGCTCCGTGAGGCCCACAATGATGTATGTTTTTTTATCTATGCTGTCCATCCATTTTCGGAGCTGGATATACGGCATGAGCTTAATATTGAGGCAGATCCAAAGCTCAAGTGGACCACACCACAGGAAACAGTGGGGATCAAGCTGATATTTGCATTTTCCCTTCAACTGTAAGTGTTCAGTCCCCACTGTTTCATGTGGTGTGGTCCACTTGGAATTTGGATTTGCTAAGTTTTTGGCTCATGATCTAAAATGAGCTGGAAAAATGTAGGGCTCGGATCAGGTACTACCCCCACCAGGACGCACAAGGAGACGGACGAATATGTGGTGCGTCCTCATTGGCTGACGCAGCGGGCCCTGCACCTCGGGTCTGATGCCAAGCTATCAGACCTGTCACATCCCGCCAATACCGAGGTGCGGGGCCGTTGCATTGGCCAATGGGGATGCACCATGTACCCGTCCGTCTCCTCATGCGTCTTGGTGAGGGTAGTACCGAATCTGAGCCCAAAAATGCATGTACAGTGTAGATAAAACACATACGTCATGGTGGGCAACCAGAGCTTTGACACCAGCTACCTAGTAGGTGTTGCGGTCACCAATAGAGCTGTACATGAGTTGAATATGCTCGAAAAACTTGCTCAACTCAGATCAACTCGGATGAGATTTGAGTCAAGTAGGAGTCAAATTTCTAAACTTGAAAGATGTTCAAGCGAGTAACGAGCAGGGGCCTGCTCAACTCAACTCGACTCGGAATATAGCTCGAACTCGACTCGTTTTGACTCAGCTTTTATCAAGTGATATAAATACCACTTTTAAAAAAACTCTACCCATTTTGTAAATTTCATTTCCCCCCTTTTCTCTTTTCCTGACTGACTTACCCAATTTGCAAATTTCATTTCTCCATCTTTCTCTCTTCCTACCTGACCAAGCTCCTAAATCCCAAACCCTTTTCCCCCATTTTGTCCCTGCTCGTTCGGTGACCGGAGTCCGTCACCGCCCTACCTTGCCCCTGTTCGTCCGTTCATCTTTCCCCGCGCCCTTGCCTAGCTAGCTACCCCTGCAGCCCTGGTCATCCGTCGTTGCTCGTCCAATTAATGCTCCCTCTCTCACACCCTTGCTAAATATTGCTAGACGATTTAGGAGATGATTGTACCTAACTACTCCTCTACAACTGTAATCCTAGTACCATTTATGTTTGGGCTTTTCGAATGTCAAGATCTGATCCCGACCTGACAATACTCGTTGGAACTCGAACTTGCTCGGTCTGCTAATCGAGCAAGGCCACGCTCGACTTGGCTGAGTTAAATCAAGTATTGAGTAAAGGTAGGGGGTTGGAGTCGAGCACTGAGCAGAGTCATGCTCGATTCGACTCGACTCGTGTACAGCTCCGACCAAACCGCATCCGATTTGGATGCCTAAATTAGGTATTCGTAATTTCGTAAGCTATTGTGTTCAATCCCCACTATTTCATGTGGTGTGGTCCACTTGGAATTTGGATTTGCTAAGTTTTTGGCTCATGATCTAAAATGAGCTGAAAAAATGTAGGGCTCGGATCAGGTACTACCCCCACCAGGACGCACAAGGAGACGGACGGATACGTGGTGGGTCCTCATTGGCCGATGCAGTGGGCCCTGCACCTCGGGTTTGGCGCTGAGTTATTAGACCTGTCACATCACGCCAATACCGAGGTGCGGGGCCGCTGCGTCGGCTAATGGGGATCCGCCATGTACCCGTCCATCTCCTCGTGCGTCTTGGTGAGGGTAGCACTGAATTTGAGCCAAAAAATGTATGGACAGCATGGATAAAACACATACGTCATGGTGGGGCAACCAGAGCTTTGACACCAGCTACCTAGTAAGTGTTGGGGTCACCAATAGAGTTGTACACGAGTTGAATATGCTCGAAAAACTTGCTCAACTCGGATGAGATTTGAGTTGAGTAGGAGTCAAATTTCTAAACTCAAAAGATGTTCGAGCAAGTAATGAGCAGGGCTTGCTTGACTCAGCTTGACTCAAAATATAGCTCGAACTCGACTCGTTTCAACTCAATTTTTATCAAGTGATATAAATATATATCACTTTTAAAAAAACCCTACCCATTTTGTAAATTTCATTTCCCCCATTTTCTCTTTTCCTGACCAACCTACCCATTTTGCAAATTTCATTTCTCCATCTTTTTCTCTTCCTACCTGATCAAGCCCCTAAATTCCAAACCCTTTTCTCCCATTTTGCCCCTGCTCGTCCGGTGATCGGAGTCCATCACCGCCATGCCCTGCCCATGTTCGTCCATTCGTCTTTCCCTGCGCCCCCGCCTAACTAACTACCCCTGCAGACCTGGTCATCCGTCGTTGCTCGTCCAGTCAGTGCTCCCTCTCTCACACTCTTGCTAAATGTTAGACGATTTAGGAGATGATTGTACCTAACTACTCCTCTACAACTTTAATCCTAGTACCATTTATGCTTGGGCTTTTTGAATGTCAAGATCTGATCCCGACCTGACAATGCTCGTTTGAATTCAAACTCACTTGGTCTGCTAATCTAATGCCCGACTTAGCTGAGTCGAATCAAGTATTGAGTAGAGGTAAGGGGCTTGGAGTCTGAGCACTGAGTAGAGTCATGCCGGATTCGTCTAGACTCGTGAACAGCTCCAACCAAACCGCATCCGATTTGGATGCCTAAATTACGTATTTGTTATTTCGTAAGCTATTGTGTAGTTAGTTTGTATGAGTGGGACCCACTTCTAGTTGATCTTGACCGTTGATATGATGGAATAAATGCCCAGTCACCCACCAAACATCCATTAAAGAGAATATGCTTCGCCGTTTTAAGGTTATCCCTCCTAATTTTGACCTTGACCACTCTGCTGTCCATCTAATCGACGAAGAAGTACAAAAAATCGGCGAGTCGAAATACAAGTCAGCGATCCATATCCATCACGTGCTAATTTGGAGGATCGTCAATCCCTGGATCTTACAACCCTGTCAACTAATTCGTGGTCGTGTCCAGGCGTCCATCATAAACGGAGCCCACCCTCGGTTACAGAAACCATCATAAGTGGGGCCCACCACGGGGCAAATATCCCAAGGTGTGGTTAATCCAGTGGTCCACGCCCCTGACTTGGCCCAAGATTTAAAATAAGATCTTGCCATATCTGACTTTTTCAGCATATCCAGTGGGACCCACCTGATGGACGGCTTGGATCTCTCTTGAGCATACACCAAACCACGAATCAAAAGGAAAAAAATTGATGGTTAGGATCTAGGGCTGTCAATGGGCCGGCCCAAGTCTGACCCACGTTCACGATGGGCCAAAACAAATAGGCCAAAGCCCAAGTTCATTAGGTGGCCCATCATCGATGATATATGACATCATCCAGCCTTACATGGATCATGGATTGTCAACAAGGATTGTATGCCACGGCACGGATTGAGTAAATCCAAGGAAGCATCGAGAGCCACGTGGTGAGATTTTATTGGGAGGGGATTGGGTACTACCCCCACCAGGTCCTAGCAAGAGACGGACGGTCCTGTCGGGGAATCTGTGGGGCCCACAGTGATATATGTGTTTTATCCAAGCCATCCATCCATTTGGAAAAATCATTTTAGGCTACCATAAAAAACACTAGTTAGATCGAAGGCTCGAGTAGACCACACCACAAGAACTAGTGGTGACAATGACTCCCACGATTGAAACCTTCCTAAGGCCCACCGTGATGTTTTTTTGCCATCCAACCCACTTACAAGGTCACATAGACCTATATGAAGTAAAAATATAAATATCACCTCGATCTAAAACTTTTATGGCTCCAAGATATTTTCAACGGTAAGCATTCAATCCACACTGTTTACTGTAGTGTGGTCCAGTCGAGTACTGGTCCTACCTAGATTTTCGGTTCATACCCTAAAATGATCTTTCAAAATGGATGGACGTCTTGGATAAAACACACATATGACACCGGGCCCCACAGATCCCTTACAGGACCGTCTGTCTCTAACTTGGTCCTCCTAGGGGTTGTACCCAATCCCCGCCCGATTTTTTTGGGCAGGTGCTGTTGTCATCAGACATCAGAGACATCATCTCTGAGAGTGGCCCGCAAGTTAATGAAATCCAACCACGTCAGCTACACATTACCAAATCAAATGTGCATCTACGTGGCATTCTCATACCAGCGGATTTCCTGCGAAAGCCTTGCACAGGAAGTTCCTGCGCTGGGAACCAAGGTGGGGCCCACAGTGATTTTTTTTGATAAATCCACCCCGTCCATACGTTTTGGGAGCTAATTTTAGGACATCAGAACAAAAGTGAACCAGATCCAAGACTCAAGTGCGCCTCACTAAAGGAAAAGGTGGGTAGGTAAATTACTACCGTTGAAACCTCCCTGGGGTCCACAGTGATGTTTATATGACATCCATACCGTTCGTAACGTCACTACTACTGGGATGAACTGTAAACACAAATATGATCCTGATTCGAAACTCCTGTGGCTCCACAAATATTTCAACTGTGGACGTTCAATCCTCACGTTTTCGGCCCACTAGAATCTTGGATCCGGTTTATTTTTTTCTCATGTCCTAAAATTATCTCCCAAAACGGATGGACGGGGTGGATTTATCAAAATCACTTTGGGCCCCACCTTGGCTCCCAGTGCAGGAGCTTCCTGTGCAAGGCTTTCGGAGGAAATCCGCGCCCAGTTGTCATGACGGCTAGTGGCCAAACTTAGGCACTAAGAAAATAGAAACAGTCATGTAGTGGCCTCAGCACCATGAGCTCACTGAGGTCCACCTTTTCTCC
This sequence comes from Liriodendron chinense, assembly GCA_003013855.2. Classification (NCBI taxonomy): domain Eukaryota; kingdom Viridiplantae; phylum Streptophyta; class Magnoliopsida; order Magnoliales; family Magnoliaceae; genus Liriodendron; species Liriodendron chinense. Next base: position 9,351 of record PVNU02001084.1, on the reverse strand, counting down.
CTAAGATTTGACACGTGTCATTACATCTGAGCCGTGAGAAATGTCATCTCAATCGTGGAAGAAATTTCATTTCAGAATCATACCAATCCAATTGCCAGGTGGGCCACAAAACTATATTAATCATATTATTGTCCATCCATTGATTTTGATGGATTGGCCCATCTAATCGTTGGATAGGAGTGATTTTCATATCAGATGTTCCCCATGATAGGGACTACCTCTTACACGGTCTGGATGAGCTACAGAAAAAAGACTTTGGCAGGAAAAGGAGAAGTACTGTAAAGTTATGGTACTCAAGGGATTACCTGATAATTTATAGAACTAAAACCAAACTCAAAAAATCGCCGATTACGTAGAATTTTGACTGTCTTCAAAAACCCTACGTGTGACGTAGACTTTTGGCGGTCTTCTTCCTTGTCACGCTTCTCCTTCATCATCTCCCTAGCAACTTCACAAAACCGTGTTCTCTCTCTCAGAGCCTATATAAACGCACCATCAACACCCAAAACTCTTCAAAATCTCTCTCAGCCTCTATAAACTCACCACCAACACCCAAAACTCTTCAAATTCTCTCTCTCTCTCTCTCTCTCTCCTCTCTCTCTCTCTCTCTCTCTCTCTCTCTCTCTCTCTCTCTCTCTCTCTCTCTCTCTCTCTCTCTCTCTCCTTTCATTGATTTCTACATACCATGGTATTAGGCAACTGGTTATTACCAAACCATCTAAAGAGGGCCATACAGAAAGTAAGATTCCTACTAAGCTTCCATATCCACAATGGCGCCTTCCTTCGATCACCGATTCATCAAGTCGGCGGCAGCTAAGCTTCAACAACACGCCTGGCTTGATTGATTGCGTGGCAGACGTCGAAGAGGTAGGTTCGTCGCCATCACCAATCCAAAGGACTAGAAGTGACGACATCGATAGGAGAGCGGAGATCTTCATTGCAAACTTCTATCGACATATTCAAATGGAACGGCAGGTATCACTTGAGCTTCGGTATGCCAAGGGAGATATCCTAGAGCGGACTCGATCGGATTGAGGAAGATGGCTTTTTATTTTCTTCCTTAAATTCGACCAATGCGATGGTATGAAGGGTTTGAATCGACTTCTATGGATATAAAGATTTTTCTTTTCTTTTTTTTCTTTTTGTTTTTTTTCCTTCTGCACATTACATTATTTATTTATTTTTTAATTGGGTAATGGTGGTGATTATTTGATGAAAGCCACCATTTAGGGTTTTGGGTTTGTTTGGATTGTAAAGCATGGAAGCAATTACATGTATTTGGTTTTGGTTTCTTGCTTGCATGGTTGTTTGTAGGCAGTTTTTTGTATAAACCCCATGTGGATTTTGTATAGTAGATTCCTACATGGATTTTATGTTATGATAATAGATTTTAATATCAATTTCATTGGATTTTCTTTGATTTCATTAGTAAACCGAAAAACGACTTTCGATCATTGATTTGTGATGTAGAACGAGCCATCCAACAGGTTGGCCCTTCCAGAGAGAGAGAGAGAGAGAGAGACCGATGGCCTTATCAGGTGATCCACATGTGCACTTTCGACCAGATCAGATGTTATAATTTGTTTATATTGTGTGGTCCATGACGAGAATCAGTCAGATTTTTTATTGGTTGTTCTTCGTGGTGTGGCCAACCTTTTGAACAGGTTGAATGTTATGCACACTCTACAAATTGACATTTATTCTAGTTGATGATACAAATATCATCCAACTAGCTGTATGTCTGCAGAAGATCTCTATTTCAAGACTAAGGTGGTCTCAGAAACTAGTTAGATGATGGTGTTATCATCCCACTAGCACTTAAATGTGTCCCATGTCAAGTACGTACAACATCCAACCCTTCCAAAAGGTTGGCTCTACCACAGAGAACATCTAGACCAAAATGCAAGCTAAACCATACAGAAGCTGGGCTACACCATAGAAAGAATTGGACACCTTCGTAATCCAAGGTATAAATGGCTCCACCATTTTGTGCTAGCTGATTTTCATGGTGGGGCCCATCAATTCAAAATATGGGCCTGAACTAATCACAGGCCCATCAATCTAGATTCAATTGCCTCTTATTTTACACGTTGCATACAAAGACTCAAAGTCAGATGGCGTGGGATGGAAAACGGGGCCCAATTCAGAAAATTACCATCCCCAAATCAGAGGCTAAGCCAACCAATCCGATTTTGGGATGCCGGCCTTCCAATAGTGGGTCCCACGACTTGGACAGTCTAATTTGGGATCATGTTTGCCACGTTTACAAATTCTGAGTGCCGAGCATCAGCCATCACACCCCACATCCAGTCAAGGCCACAAATGCCAATTCGGCATGTTTGTGTGGTATCCGAGCTATGCGTCAGGTGGACCCATGGAATAGATGATCTGTCCCATAAAGAGGCTGGTCAACACATCGGTAGGGATCACATGTAAAACATGCACTTCTGGTCTCTACCTGATGCACTGCTTGGATGTTCCACAAAAGTGACTGGACTTGGGCTTGGCACAACCCACTGTAGCTAGGGGTGCAAAGGGCCGGGTGGTGCAACCCAAACTTAGCCCAACGGTTGGCCAGGCCGGGCCATTGTTGAATGGCCCAACTGGGCTTGTTGCCCTGGTCCAATAATCATTTGGGTCACCATTGTATAAAAAGAATGGACGGTTTAAAGATACTTACGGAAAGTTCCATTAGTCATACATCTGTGGTTTAAAAATACTTGTTGTATGCAAGACATGTTTCAAGGATCCAAATTGTTTACATCATGATGGGACGGTTTGAGGAGATGTTGGATCAGGGTCATGTTTCAATCATCCAAACTGTTCATAGGATGGGGTGGTCTAAAGACATTTGTTGGTGGTTACCATTCATCCTATATGTGTAATTTGAAGACATTTGTTAGATGTGTCCCTTGTTTCAAGGATCCAAATCATTTACGTTAACCGACTCATGTCTTCACGAAGAATACCAAAAAGGAAAAAAAATAAAATAATAATCTTACACGGATCATTTCAAGCCTTTGTTGGCTCAAATCTTACCCTTACTAGGGAGGGCCTGTATTAGGGCTTGAGCATGAGCTTAACCGCAGCACTGTGCTAACCACCAATTGTCAATCTTCAATATTGGTGCATTGCACGACTGAAGGTAAATACCGGTAGTGATAATTACCAGCAGTACCGCTGTTAATTTGATTGAGGTTAGGGCTGTAAATGGTTGAGTCTAGGTCGGGTTTAGCCAAAACCAGACCCTCCTATTTACTAAACTGGGCTGGGTCCAAAATTTAAACTTTGAACCTTTTAATAAATGGGCAGGTTTAGGTCAGGTCTGTACCAACCCCATTAGACCCATTTATAAATGGGTTCAGGTCTAATAGAGGGTGATCCCACCTAGACCCATTTATAAATGGGTCGGATTTAACGGGTTTGGTCAAGGGAGATCCAGACCTTGAATAAAACTCGTTTAGAAATGAGTCCAACGGGTTGTTGATGCATGAGAAGTGTAGTTACCTGATTTTTTGAGAAAGGGCTTAAAATTTTGTGCGACATCTAATGAATGGAGTGGATTTCATATAAATATCACAGTGGGCTGATTAAATATAAAAGGTGGACCTCTCTTTCTCAATTATTTTCTTTGAGGTGGCCCACCTAAATCCTGATTCAGCCTAATGATTTTACCTCGGGCTTAACTAATGATTATACATCTATTGGCCGGAGTGGATCTCAAATAAACAGCACGGTGGGCTAGCTCAAAAATCAAGGAGGTGTATTCCAAATCAGTTTCTATTTTATTTTGAACATTAAAAGCAATTGTATGACCGAAAAAATTATTGACGATGCTACCTTAATTTTTGGCGGGACCCATCTTGATGCTTATGTAAGATCTACTCCGACCATTAGAGGTGTACTATCACTTTAAAGCGAGGGTAAAAAACTCACGCTAACCCATTATCCAGGTGGGTCACACCAAGGTAAATTGTTTGGTTGGTGAGCTTTCCTCTGAATACAGGGAAGTGGGAACATCAGTCACTGAGTATACAAGGGAGTGGGAAGGGCGGGTCTCATGTAAGATAAACTAGACCCACACATTTACTAACAGGGTTCGGGTAGGTCGGGTTGGATCTAAATGAAAGGAACCCAAACCAAGACCTATTTGATAAATGGGTCCATCCTTGGACCCAGACCCGTACCATTTAGCAAATAGATCGGGTCTAAATGGGTTGGGTCCAGGTACCCCATTGGGTTCGTTGACCCATTTACAGCCCTAATTGAGGTTGCACGCAGGAGCACCCCTAACAAAGGCATGCAAGAATATAAGTCCATCATCACCATACATATTTGGACAGGTTGGTCACCAACAAAGGTATAGATTAGGTGGTTCATATGGTTGGAATTGTTGGGACGTTGATGTAGGATGAGGGTTAGGTACATTCTTCGCATAATTGGACCAAAAGAAGGTGAACTGTAAATCGATCATAACTTTTGATCCGTCCGAGTATCCTTAGATTTGGACAGGAACAATGCCATTTGGGGCCAACCGACCCACAAAATGCGTTGTGTCAATCCGTTTTCCAACAAAATGGTAGTTACATCTCAAAAATGAAATTTTAAGAAAAATTACTGTTTTTTAGTAATTATGATTTATTACTATTTTTAATTGATTTTGTAGTGTTTTTTGTTTTTCGAATCTTGTTTATTTAGAATTTTGATTTTTATCACTTTTCTCTCGTGGATTCGAGAATTTTTTGTGAATTCTAGAGTGCCTTGTGGATTCAAGATAGTTATTACCCTTGAGGAAGACATTAATTGACCTCATCATATCCTTTCCTACGTTAGACATATGTCTTTCGAGTACCCATTGTGATGTGTGTGGGCGTGAGGGTGTGCGTTTGAAAAAAAAAAAAAATTTGTCTTCAACAGTTCTGAGTGGGCATCTCCACAATCAAAAGCTTACGGCAGTACTACTTATTCCCCACCAATGTGTCACTCATACAGTACATATCCCATCCGTGCAACATAATAAGGTTTATTAAGCATCTACACATGAGAAAGCCCATTGACACACCACGCATGTGTCAAAGTGGCACGCATGCGTGTGATCCATTCCATTCATCAGTTTGGGCCAACCATGTAAATGCCCTATGTTGATCCCGACCCAAAATCGAATGCAATCGGATCCGGATCAGGGTCTTCGTATTGAGACCCGAACTCAACAAATTGGGAATGGATACTTTAAGACCCGAACCATTAACAGCCCTTGGTTGGGCCAAATGATACAAAACCAAAATCCGAATTAAAATAAAGAAGTATTTATTTATGCCTCACTAATTGGACCGATCTGTGCAAACCCGTAGCCTCATATTTCATTCTTAAACCCAAGTTGGGTTGTGGCTGATCGGGTCTGGGAGGGTCAGTCGAGTCTAAATGGGTCGGCTCTTATCGGTCTTGATCTTGATAAATTTTAAGTGTCGGGTCAGGCCACAGAGTAATAGGTCGTGGGTCGAGTCTGACAAGGACTGAACCTAAATAGGGCCCGAAATAGACCGATTGCGATGGACGTGGTTTGGTTGGTGACCCCAACGCCAGCCAGCTAGCTGATGTCAAAACTATGTGGGCCCCACCATAACGTATGTGTTTTATCCACTCCGTCCATCCATTTTTCCAGCTAAGTTTGGGGCATGAGTCCAAAATTGAGGCAGATCGACATCGCAAGTGGACCACACTACAAGAAGCAGTGGGGATTGAATGCTTGCCGTTGAAAACTTCTTGGAGGCCATAAAATTTTTGGATCAAGCTGATATTTGTATTTTCCCTACATCTAGGGTTACGTGACTTTATCAATAGGTTGGATGTCAAATAAACATTTTGGTGGGGTTCAAGAACTTTTCAACGGTGAAAGTTTAATCCCCACTGTTTCATGTGGTGCCGTCTACTTGAACTTTGGATCCGACTCATATTTGGGCTCATGCACTAAAATGAGCTGGAAAAATGGATGTACATTGTGGATAAAACACATACATCATGTTGGAGGCCCGAGAGCTTTGCCACCAGCTACTTGACTGGTGTTGGGGCCACCAGCCAAACCGCGTCCGATTGCGATGCCTAACTCACGAATACGTAAGTGGGACCCACGTCTAGGTTATCTGGACCGTTGATACGATGGACTAAATAGCTGGGAGGGACCAAATCAGTTGAAAGCGTGGTCTCTCACCACCCATCCATTAAAAGAGAATATGCGGCGACGTTTTGAGCTTATCCCTTCTAACTTTGACCTCTGACCGCTGTGCTTTCCATCTAATCGACGAGGAAGGACAAAAAATCGGCGAGTCGAGTCACCACTCACACTCAGCGCTCAATATCCATCACGTGCTAATTTGGATGATCATCAGGCCCTGGATCTTACAACCCTCTCTAGTAATTCGTGGTCCTGTCGCTGCGTCCATCATAAAGACCCACCTGATGGACGGCTTGGATCTCTCTGGTCATACCAAAGTCACCAACTGAAAGGGAAACTGATGGTTAGGATTTAGGGCTATCAATGGGCCCAGACGAGGTCTGTAGAGGGGCCTGCCTTCATAGTAAATCCTAGCCTCAGGTTCAACCCATGTCATGATGGGCCCCAAACGATATGCCGAAGCCCAGTCCATTCAAAGTGGGCCAGGGCCTAAGGCCTATGGTGCCAGAAAGGCCATTGATAGCCCTACATGGATCTAGATTGGCAACTAGGAATTGTGTGCGCCGGCGCAGATACCGGTGGCGGAAGCGGCGACATTTTACTGGCCAGATTGTCGATTGAGTCAACGGGCAGGGGCTTTGATGTGCCCACTGTCGTATGGGTTTTATCCACACCGTCCATCAATTTTTCGGTGCCATTTTATAGGATTGGACTCAAAGTTAGGTAAAACAAAGGCTCAAGTGGACCACACATAGGAGCAGTGGTGGTAATGATTCTCACCGTTGAAACTTTCATAAGGCCCACCGTGATGTTTATTTGTCATCCAACCTATTCATAAAGTTACATAGACCTGGATGAAACGAAAAAACAAATATCAGATCGATCCCAAAACTTCTGTGGCCCCCAAAGAGTTTTCAACGGTTGAAAAATTTAATCCTTATTGTGTGGTCTATCTGTATTTTGGATCTTGCTCATTTATTTTAATATATCCTAAAATAAGACTTAAAAATTGGATGGACGGTGTGGATGAAACCCATACATCATGGTGGCTACTTGGAGCTTCCTGCCGGTTCCCAGCTGGAGACGGCGGGGTAGGACGCAATCCTTGTTCCTTTCAAAGATGCTTTGTTGACCTCATCTCTGAGAGGAGCAGGCTGGCAAATCAAATCCCTCCACGTAAGGAATAGTTCGCCGAATCAAAACCGCGTCCGCGTGGCACTCATCTGCCAGTTGTGAGGACGACAAGTGGCTATACTTACGCCTCAAGAAAAGAGAAACAGTCAGGGTATTGGCCGGAGCACCATGAGCTCCTCGAATTGCACCTTTTCTCCCAGCATGTGGCATGTATCAGTAAATCCGATCCATGAGAAATGTCACCCCAATCATGAAAAGCATTTATCTGTAAAAATACGGACAATTCACTAGTCATATGGGCCACATATGTATGCTAATCAGATCATTGCCCATCCATTGCTTTGATTGAATAGCCCATCTAATTGTTGGATAGCCTCGATTTTCACACCAGGTGGTCTTCATGACTTGGTCTACCTCTTACACAGTCTAGATTTTCTGTACAAATGAAAACCTGGCAGGAAAAGGGGAAGTGCGGTAAGGTTATGGTACTCAAGGGAGTACCTGATCATTTATGGAAATAACACCAAACTCAAAAAATCGTCGATTACGTAGAATTTTGACTTTTAAAAACCCTACCTTGTCACGCATCTCTTTCATCAGCTCCATGGCAACTTCACGAAACCGTGTTCTCTCACTCTCTCTCTCTCTAGAAAGGCACCACCAACACCCAAAACTCTTCAAAATCTCTCTTTCAGCCTATATAAAATCACCACCAACACCCAAAACTCTTCAAATCTCTCTCTCTCTCTCTCTCTCTCTCTCTCTCTCTCCTCTCTCTCTCTCTCTCTCTCTCTCTCTCCTCTCTCTCTCTCTCTCTCTCTCTCTCTCTCATCTCTCTCTCTCTCTCTCCTTTCATTGATTTCTATACACATGGCATTAGGCAACTGGTTATTGCTAAGCCGTCTAAAGAGGCCATAAAGAAAGTAAGATTCCTACTAAGCTTCCACGTCCACAAATGGCGCCTTCCTTCGATCACTGACTCATCAAGTCGGCGTCAGCTAAGCTTCAACAACGCACCTGGCTTGATCGATTGCATGGCAGATTTCGATGTCGAAGACTCTGAGATGGGTTTGTCGCCATCACCAATCCAAAGGACTAGAAGCGACGCATCTGATGACATCGATAAGAGAGCGGAGATCTTCATCGCAAACTTCTATCGACATATTCAAATGGAAAGGCAGGTATCACTCAAGCTTCGGTATTCCAAGGGAGATGGCCTGGAGCGGACGATCAGATTGAGGAAGATGGTTGTTTTTATTTTCTTCCTTAAATTCAACCCAATGCGATGGTATGAATGGTTTTGATCGACTTCTATATATGGATATAATTTTTTTTTCTTTAATTTTGTTTTTTGTTTTTTTTTCCTTCTGCACTTTATTTATTTATTTTTTAATTGGGTAATGGTGGTGATTATTTGATGAAAGCCACCATTTAGGATTTTGGGTTTGTTTGGATTGTAAAGCATGGAAGCAATTAAATGTATTTGGTTTTGGTTAATTGCTTCTGGGGTCGTATGTTTGTAGGCTGTTATTTTGTACAAACCCCATGTGGATTTTTACATGGAAGCATGCATGCTTGTGGATGGTGTTGGATTTTATGTTATGATAATAGATTTCAACATCTATTTTATTGGCTTTTTATTTGTTTTTGGTACAACCTGTTAAAGTCCCTTTGACATACATTGATATGACATCTTCTAATGACTTAACTTATAGAGCAAGTGATAATTTTACATGGCATCAGAACAGTTTATATGTTCAAACTCGGGTCTATATTGTTGAAGTATCTTGATATACATTGATACACCATCCTCTAACAGTTCGAGCTTTTAAAGAAAGCGGTTGTTTGACATAGTATCAAAGTAGCAAATATGCCACCGGATAATATATTTTCCCACCGGGGGAGGGAAGCTTGGCCTATTTTATGGTGTGAGTGTCCCTCCACCCTTGCCCAATATGTTCCCGTGTGGAGTTCCACCCCGTACATGCGGGGGAGTGTTGAAGTCCCTTGATAATATTGATACGCCATCCTCAAACAGTTCGAGC
>ML058472.1:491986-914388 GCA_003013855.2 Liriodendron chinense | reverse complement strand
CCTAAACTTAGACCCAAACACGAAAATGCGACCCTAAACCCGATCCCGTACCCAAAAATCTCAACCTATGCCTAAACCTAATCCTAAACTCAAATCTCCTAAACTAAACCTACACCTATTCCTAAATCCATTCACCTAACCTAAACTTAGACCCAAACACGAAAATCGACCCTAAACCCGATCCCGTACCCAAAATCTCAACCTATGCCTAAACCTAATCCTAAACTCAAATCTCCTAAACTAAACCTACACCTATTCCTAAATCCATTCACCTAACCTAAACTTAGACCCAAACACGAAAATGCGACCCTAAACCCGATCCCGTACCCAAATCTCAACCTATGCCTAAACCTAATCCTAAACTCAAATCTCCTAAACTAAACCTACACCTATTCCTAAATCCATTCACCTAACCTAAACTTAGACCCAAACACGAAACCTAACCCAAACCCGATCCCGACCCAAAAATCTCAACCTATGCCTAAACCTAATCCTAATCAAATCACTTAAACTAACCTACACGATTCCTAAAGCCATTCACTAACCTAAACTTAGACCCAACAACGAAAATGCGACCCTAAACCCGGATCCCGTACCCAAAAATCTCAACCTATGCCTAAACCTAATTCCTAAACTCAAATCTCCTAAACTAAACCTACACCTATTCCTAAATCCATTCACCTAACCTAAACTTAGACCCAAACATGAAAACCTAACCCGAAATCCAATCCCGTACCCGACTATCTCAACCTATGCCTAAACCTAATCCTAAACTCAAATTACCTAAACTAAACCTACACCTATTCCTAAAGCCATTCTCCTAACCTAAACTTTAACCCAAACACGAAAACCTAACCCGAAACCCGATCCCGAACCCAAAAATCTCAACCTATACCTAAGCCTAATCCTATATTCAAATCACTTAAACTAAACCTACACCTATTCCTAAATCCATTCACCTAACCTAAACTTAGACCCAAACACGAAAATGCGACCCTAACCCGATCCCGTACCCAAAAATCTCAACCTATGCCTAAACCTAATCCTAAACTCAAATCTCCTAAACTAAACCTACACCTATTCCTAAATCCATTCACCTAACCTAAACTTAGACCCAAACATGAAAACCTAACCCGAAATCCAATCCCGTACCCGACTATCTCAACCTATGCCTAAACCTAATCCTAAACTCAAATTACCTAACTAAACCTACACCTATTCCTAAATCCATTCGCCTAACCTAAACTTTAACCCAAACACGAAAACCTAACCCGAAACTCGATCCCGAACCTGAAAATCTCAACCTATACCTAAGCCTAATCCTATATTCAAATCACTTAAACTAAACCTACACCTATTCCTAAATCCATTCGCCTAACCTAAACTTTAACCCAAACACGAAAACCTAACCCGAAACCCGATCCCGAACCCGAAAATCTCAACCTATACCTAAGCCTAATCCTATATTCAAATCACTTAAACTAAACCTACACCTATCCTGAATCCATTCACCTAACATAAACCTAGACCCAAATATGAAAACCTAACCCGAAATCCAATCCCGAACCCGAAAATCTCAACCTATGACTAAACCTAATCCTAAACTCATGTCACTTAAACTAAACCTGACTCTAATCTTTGCATTGTAGATATGGATAAGAGTTGGATGCAAGCTAAGAACCGGTTTGGCCCAGAGTATAAAGAAGGTGTTAAGGAGTTCATGGAATTTGCGAGAGATCGGGCAGATTCAGGTAATAGAATTAGGTGTCCATGCCGAAAATGCAAGAACATGATTCACAAGACATTGGACAAAGTGGAAGATGATTTGTTCATAGTTGGGATTGACCAGGGTTACACTTGGTGGATTCATCATGGTGAAGACTTCCACCAAAGAGTTGAGGCCACTGAAGTCCTTGCTGACCCAATTGTGCGTAATGACGAGGATGAAGATATTGACGATATGCAAGATATCATTGGGGATGTGTTAAGGGGAACAATTGCGGATACTGATTTTGCAGCGACAAGTACTAGCCAGGATATTCCTCCTATGGGTGATGCCGAATCAGAAAAGTTTAGTAGGTTGTTGAGGGATGCGCAACGTCCACTCTATCCGGGGTGTCGGAACTTCTCCAAGTTGAATTTCCTTACAAGGTTACTTCATTTAAAGACAATAAATCGTTGGAGTAACAAATCGTTCGACATGTTACTTGGCTTGTTGAAAGAAGTATTACCTGAAGGTGAGACATTGCCTAAGTCTCATTACGAGGCAAAATCGTTAATGCGAGACTTGGGCCTTGGTTACATCCTCATACATGCATGTATAAATGATTGTGTATTGTATTGGAAAGAACATGAAAATGTTGAGGAGTGTCCACAATGTGGAGAGTCTAGGTGGAAATATGACGAAGCTAAGCGTAAGAAAATTCCACAAAAGGTGTTAAGGTACTTTCCATTGAAACCCAGATTACAAAGATTGTTTACGTCAAGCAAGACGGCTGAAGATATGAGGTGGCATAAGGAGAAACGCCTTCATGATGATAATACATTGAGGCATCCCGCTGACTCTGAAGCCTGGCAACATTTTGATAAGCAATATGACTGGTTTGCAGAGGATTCTCGCAATGTTCGGCTAGGTCTTGCAAGTGATGGTTTTAATCCATTTGGTAATATGAGTAGCTCGTACAGTATGTGGCCAGTGATACTTATGCCCTACAATTTACCTCCTTGGTTGTGTATGAAGGAATCATTTTTTATGATGTCGTTGCTTATTCCTGGACCCAAGTCACCGGGGAATGACATTGATGTGTATCTCCGACCGTTAGTAGATGAGTTAAACGAGTTGTGGAGTCAAGGTGTCCAGACGTATGACACTTTTGCAGAACAGACGTTTCGATTGCACGCAGCGATTTTGTGGACAATAAATGACTTCCCTGCATATGGAAATTTGTCTGGGTGGAGCACGAAGGGAAAGTTGGCTTGTCCTACATGTAGTACTGAGACTTGTTCATTGTCATTGAAGCATGGTAAGAAAACGTGTTATATGGGCCATCGTCGCTTCCTTCCGAGGGATCATAATTGGCGCAGGAAGACGGTAATCTTTGATGGCAAACAAGATCATAGGCCACCACCGAAAGAACTATCTGCAGAAGATGTGTTACAACAGCTGAGTAACATTGAAGAAGTTAGATTTGGTAAGGCACCGCACTTGAAGAAGAGAAAACGTACAGTATTGGAGTACAACTGGAGGAAGAAGAGCATTTTTTTTGAGTTGCCTTATTGGAGTCATCTGAAATTACGACACAACTTGGATGTCATGCATATTGAGAAGAATATATGTGACAATGTCTTTGGAACATTGATGAACATAGAGAAGAAAACAAAAGACAGTTTTAAGGCTCGATTGGATCTACAAGCAATGGGTTTAAGGAAAGAGTTGCACTTGCAACCACATGAAAATTCATATACTATACCAGCAGCATGCTACACATTGACAAAACTAGAGAAAAAACGTGTATGTGAATGGTTGAACAAGGTGAAATTTCCAGACGGGTATGCATCGAATATCTCTCGGCGCGTCAACATTACGGACTGTAAGGTAACAGGAATGAAAAGTCATGACTGTCACGTCCTTCTTCAACGCCTACTACCGGTTGCGATTCGTGGATTCCTCAACAAGGATGTCAGTGCTACGCTGATTGAGTTGGGGATATTCTTTAAGGATTTGTGTTCGAAATCTTTAAATGTAGAGGTTATTAAACGACTGGAGAAGGATATTGTCGTAATCCTTTGCAAACTTGAAAGAATTTTTCCACCTGCGTTTTTCGATGTCATGGTACACCTAGCAATTCACTTACCGCACGAAGCGAAGCTTGCAGGCCCAGTACAATATCGTTGGATGTATCCGATCGAAAGCTGATAGAATAATGATCATAAATTTTTTTTCATTCCATAAACTACGTATATCCATGTTTTCATGTCTTAAACATATTGATTTTGTGTACAGATACCTTCACACATTAAAACAATATGTGAGGAATAAGGCACGTCCAGAGGGATCCATTGCTGAGGCATACATTGATAATGAGTGCCTGACATTTTGCTCCATGTATCTTCGTGGCATAGAGACTAGATTCAACCGAGAAGATCGTAATGCCGATGCAGGGCAGGAGCATGAACAAGGACTCATATCTGTATTCGCACATAACGTCCGTCCTTTAGGATCGCCGACGTTTCAGGATATGGACCCTCGGGATCTTGCGAAGGCGCGGTGGTATGTGTTGCATAACTGTGAAGAAATAGAGTCGTACTTGGAGTAAGTCTTCGCACATAATTATTGTATATCTACAGACAGTTTTAATCTCAAAATTTCTTGCTTACAACGTACCAATTGTGTATAGCGAACACATCGAGGAGATGAAGTCCCAATACCCTACAAATTATGATCGAATGCATCAGGATTTGTTTCCAGAATGGTTTGCAAAACGTGTAAGCTTAATTTACCTTCTATCTCACCACACTTACAATATTGTTGTATTGCACAATATTTACACGTAATTTTAAATGCGTAAACATACATTTATATTCTGTACGTGATGATAGATGAAGATGTTGCGCGCTAGCAACTCTGCGGATGCATCTGATGCGCTCTACTCACTGGCGTGTGGCCCTGATAGACGTGTATCTAGATATACAGGTTGTATTGTAAACGGGATTCGGTTCCACACTGAGGAGCGTGAGAAATATAGGATCACACAAAATAGTGGTGTGGTTGTGAAGGGAACACATGAGGAGGTCGAAATTGATTTTTATGGCATTTTGACGGATATTATTGAGTTGAGTTATTGTATGAGAAAGCGGGTGTACTTATTTAAATGCGATTGGTGGGACATTGGAAATAAAAAGTTGGGAATACAGACTGATAATTACTTCACGAGCGTAAATTTATCTCGGAAGTGGTTTAAAGATGACCCATTTATCATAGCCGGCCAAGCCGAACAAGTATTCTACCTCGCTGACACCAAGTTAGGCGGCTCTTGGCATGTGGTGCAGAAAATAAAGCCCAGGAACATATTTGACGTTCCCGAAGTAGACGTTGAAGATAATGATGAAGGGAGTAATAGAACATCGTCAGTTGAACAAGCATACCAAGAAGACATGCCATCTTGGGATAGAGGGAATGATCCAAATGTTGATATTGATGTGGTGCAATTGAATAGAGATAATGTGCCACCTGATCATGTTGATGCCTCAATCATAAATGACATTGTTAGAGATGATAGCGCTTTCATCGATGACAACGTTGCAGACGATGAAGAGGAAATTCTGATCAGCGATAGTGATGGTGAAGAAGAAAGAGTCCTAAGCGATAATGATTCAGACGACGATTATTAAATGTATACAAGATTTACATGTAATTTTTCAATTCGATTAATTTGATTATTACATGTATATATGTTTTACAAGTCATGATTTTTTTCCTGAATTGACTTATTGATAATCTACATTTACAGTTAAGTCACTTTCTGATTATGTCCTCCACAAACTGGAGCGTAGCGGAAGCACGCAGCATACTTCATCAGCTGTTGCGGATGGACTTTCCGGCCCTATATTCTTCTGGTAGGGCCAGAGAGATACCCGGTCTGGTCGAGAAATGTAGGGAGGAAGACGATGACTCAGATGAAAGATTATACAATCTCAAAGAAATTCCGGACCTGATTGAGGAATATAATCGCGGAAAACTTCGTATGGAAGATGCGACATTATCACTTGCACATCTGAATGGAGTCCCGAGAGATTAGATTTCTCCTATTGTGACTGGCATGTTGGCTATAACAATGTCGAGTGCTTCACACAGCATCGAATATACATCTGCAGCGTACGATAACTTACGCAGGGAGTATTTCGGATAGTTGATCCGAAGTTGATTTGTATTACAATGAGATATATGTATTTAATATAGAATGACAATGTGTAATGGATTTTTCAACTTTTATATTCTGTTTACGGTTTTATTATATTCTGTTTACGGTTTTATTATATTCTGCTTGCATTATAGTGTAATGGTCTAATCATATTTTTATCATTTCTCTAAGCATAAGCACAAATTCACTCTGCAATGATGTTCATAAACTTGCATTGACATTGTTTAAATTTATAAGTTTGTATTTCAGATATATTCAGTCATGGCACCAGGTGGGAGATCAGGTCGTTCGCGCACTGGATCTACCCCTTCCACCCGTGATGCGACGCAGACAGCATCGACGTCGCACGGTGCATCACAGTCATCTGATCCTTCGGTTCAGCATACACCGGGCACTGCATGTAAGTCTAGACATTTATTTAGTGATTTCTGTTTATATTGTTACTTACATATATCTTTTCGCAGCAGCATCTTCTACCAGCCGACGAGGACGTGGACCCACGCGTGGGTTAGTTTTAGAGCGACTTACGCGTGAGGGTAGGGTGGCAGTAGAGTTCCCACAGGACTGCCTTAGACCTGTTGGGGACAGTGCCAGATTGTTTACGTCTGAGGTCGGTGTCCTATGCCGATCTCTGATCCCCGCCACCACCCCCCGTTGGACTGACGTGACAGATGATGTGCGACAGCTCATCCGTCAGCGCCTTCAGGTAAAGTTTAGTAAATTGAAATTTTCTTTTGTGAAAGTTCATTTACGGTTAAGTCCTATTGTTAATAAGTTTATTCCCTTAATTTATTATTTACGAAACTACAGGATAAATTTAAATTCGATTTGAATGTTCCCTACATTTCTCATGCCGTCGACGACATGATTAGGGAGCGGTTCAAGGAGTACCGCGGAGAGTTGCACCAGCGGTACAAGCGGTGCAGGACACACGATGAGGCCGTACAGTCCGCACCGCCACACGTTAGTACAGACGACTGGCGGATACTCTGCGAGAGATTTTCGTCGGAGGCTTTTCAGGTAATATTTACATGTACGATATCTTACGGTAACAATTAAATTCGCAATTAATTTCGCAATTAATAGAAATGTATTTTGTATAATGTGTTCAGAAGAGGAGCAGAATAAATTCTGCGAACAGGGAAAAGTTACAAGTCAACCACGTAGCTGGTTCAAAGTCATTTGTACGACATCGTTACGACATGGTAAGAAATTATTGATGATTATTAAGTTAATATATTATTTTGATTGGCATTTATTATAAGTCTTTTTTCCTTTCGATTGCGCAACGGGATTCCGTCACCGGCCAGGAGCCTGGACCAGTAGACCTCTACAGAGGGACTCACTGTCGGCAGGCGACGGGATCTTGGGTTCATCCTAGAGCCAGTGAGCATTGGGTAAAAATCTTTACTTTGTTAAATTTAATTGCGCATTGATTAATAATAATGTCATTCATGTCATTTTTTATGAAATTTCATATCTTTTCATTACAGGCGGCGATGGACACCATACGCAGTCAGCCCACTCCCGATGGTAGTCAGCGGAGTGAGCCAGAAATCCTGAGCGAGGTGCTTGGCACCCGTTCTGGATATGTGCGTGGGCTTGGCCATGGTGCTAAGCTCATGGCACAAACTAGAGCTGGCTCCAGCCGATCCGTAGCTGGTGAGAGCGCTCAACGCCGAGCTGACATCGCAGAGAGAGAGGTTCAGCAGCTACGGGTCATCGTCGATGGGATTCGGGAGCAGCTGGAGAGGCAGAGGGAGGAGGAGGAGAGGCGACGGGAGGAGCAGGAGAGGAGGATCGAGGAGTTGCGGCAGGAGCATGAGCGACGGATGCAGGAGATGTTTCAGGCTCTCGCTGCACGCCTTGGCGCCGATGCCCCGCCACCTCCCCCACCTCCGCCTTCATCTTCCTGATTATTTTTTTTAATATACGACTTTTAACTTGTATATATTTGTGTGTGGATGAATATTGTTTGTTTGTGGACGTGGAATGGATTATTTGTGTATGGATGATGTACTTTTTGTTTGTTTGTATGTTTGTGGATGTGAGTAGGATTCAAAATGTATAGGTTTTTTTACAGGTGTATATCAGGAATTTTCCTGAATTTTTGAAAACAAATAAAACCGAGACAGGAAAAACTTTTACCGACGAAATATTTCGTCGGTAAAAGAAAGGAAAAACTTTTTACCGACGAAATATTTCGTCGGTAAAAAGTTCTTAGGTGCTTTTACCGACGAATTATTCCGTCGGTAAAAGTTTTATCATGTTTTTACCTACGCATTATTTCGTCGGTAAAAAGTTTTTCCTTTCATCATGTTTTTACCTACGCATTATTTCGTCGGTAAAAAGTTTTTCCTTTCTTTTACCGACGAAATATTTCGTCGGTAAAAGTTTTAACGTGTTTTTACCTACGCATTATTTCGTCGGTAAAAGTTTTTTCACCG
The DNA here is from genome assembly GCA_003013855.2 of Liriodendron chinense. Lineage (NCBI taxonomy): Eukaryota > Viridiplantae > Streptophyta > Magnoliopsida > Magnoliales > Magnoliaceae > Liriodendron > Liriodendron chinense. The sequence continues at coordinate 906,020 of ML058472.1, read as the reverse complement.
ACGTATCATTTTCAATCCCGACAAAATTCATATGTTTGGCCGACGAATAATTTCGTCGGAAATGGTTCAATTATTACCTACGAAAAAATTATTTCGTCGGTAAAAACATTTCCCGACGAAATTTTACTGATTACCGACGAAATCATTCGTCGGTAAAAATGGAATTTTTTGTAGTGAGGTGTGACCCACCCTGGATCCAGCCAGGTGTGTAAGGGATGGGGGTCTGGTGGTGTTGCCAACACCAAGCGCAACTTGGCTACGACCCAAACTAGTGATGGTGAGACCCTAACCATAGGAGCCCACCTCGGTGTAATTATTATATATCCACGCCGTTCATTTGTCTTTCCAGCTTTTTCTAGTCCATGTTCCAAAAACTGAAGCATATACAAATTTCAGGTGGACCACACCATAGGAAACAATGGTTATTAACCATTAAAAATCTTTTGTGGGCCACAAAAGGTTTGGATCAATCTGATATTTGTTATTTTCCTTTCATCCAGGTCTAAGTGACCTTATCAACAGCATGGATGGTTAATAAACATTGCGGTGGATGTTAGGTTGCTTTTAATAGTGGTCGCTCAATGACCACTGTTTCATGTGGTATGATCCACTTGAAGTTTTTATTTCCTTTATTTGTTTTTTACCCTGTCTTGAAATAAGCTGGAAAAACAAATGGACCGTGTGGATATACAATGAATACATTGAGGTGGGCACTAAGGTAGGGTCTCATCTACATCACTAGCTCCGGGTTACAACCAAGTTGCGCTTAAAGTCGTACATCAAGCCGAGTGGAGCCAAGCTCTACCCTGTTCGAGCTAGGCTCGACCAATGACCACCCTGTCTCATGTTTAGCTCAGCTCAGCCTTGGAGTTGGACTGACATGGTCGAGCTTTTGAGCCGAGTTCAAGCATGAGCTTTTTGAGCTGAATTCGAGCTGAGCGCACATTATATATATATATATATATATATATATATATATATATATATATAGCCTTCGAGTTAGACTAACATGATCAAGCTTTTAAGCCCAGTTCGAACTTGAGCTTTTTGAGTTGAGTGTTGAGCTTGGAAAAAACAACGTGCTGTTTTCACAAACTTACATTATATATATAACTGAGTTGAGCTGAGTCAAGCCTAATCAAGCTAGTTCGAGCTGAGTCAAGTGAGTTAACTGAGCTAGCTAGCTTGGCTCGTGTTCATCTCTAGTTGCGCTCACCAACACAGTGGTGGTGCGCTGAGGATGTGTATTGTGTAGTAACTACGTATGACATAGGGTACTAAGTAAACTCTGTAGGGTCTACCGTGATGTGTGTCTCTTATGCATGCCATCCATCTATGTTACTAGCTCATTTTGGGGCATGAGCCCAAAATTGAAGCATATCCAAAGCTCAATTGGCCCACACCACAAGATACAGTGGGGACAACGACACCCACCTTTGAAAATTTCCTCGGGCCCACCATAATGTTTAAAAACTTTTTGGGCCATAGAAGTTGTGAATCAAGCTGATATTTGTGTTTTCCCTTCATCTAGGTCTATATTACCTTATCAGCAAGGTCGACAGCAAATAAACATCACTGTAGGCCCTAAGAAAGTTTCAACAGTGGGTGTCATTATCCGCACTGTTTCCTATGGTGTAGTCTACTGAGTTTCGAATCTGATTTCATTTTTAGGTTCCTGCCTTGAAATGAGCTAGCAAAACTTATGAACGGCGTAGATATGTGGATATAAAACACATAAATCACGGTGGCTCCAAAGTGCCCAACACATCACTACACCACCCCGACCTCTCTAGGCAGCGCGCACCACCTGATCTGCATTCATGTGCAAAAACAAAAGTGGGGCCCCTATGATGTGTATGTGATACCACCCACCCACCCCCCAGCAAAATTCATGTTTTTTTTTATAAGAGACATTATATGCTCTAGAAAAACCCTACGACGTAATTAAAAAGTTCCTAAATGAATAAGGAAACAAAAACTAGAAAACGCGTAAAAATCTATCGTCTGTCAATCGCCGTTGGTTAATTAGCCTAAGTCATTGGGCTATGGATCGATCGATCAATTGATCTGGTTGATTTAACGAAGAGGCTCCAAAAGTGTCCATTCATGACCAAACTTGTATTCTGAAATAATTTCAATCGACCGATCGATCGACATTGGTCAACCGAAATGGCCAAAAGTGTCCAACAAGCAATCTGTACTTCCTGGGGCATTTTCAATCAACCGACTAGACCGATTGACTGAACTATACTGAATTCTTTCGATTCCTGCAGAACTCCTTTGGTCCATTTGTGCCATGAACGACTCTGCGACCCGTTTTACATTAGTCCCCTCCACTTAAGAAGAACTCGATCTCGAGTTATCTTCTAGTGTTGGCTCATGATATTCATATAGGTTCGACATATTGAACGTGCGAGAGATGTTCATGTCTTCAGGAAGATCAACAACATTAGCATTATCATTGATCTTACAGAGTATAAGTATCAGTCCAATCTTCTTTTTCTTCAGCATGTTATACATCCCAGTTGGAAATCTCTCTTTGCGTAGATGAACCATGACATTGTCACCTACCTCAAACACATTCAATTGTCGATGTTTGTCAGCCAGCTCTTTGTATTTGACATTAAAAGCATGTAGCTTGACTTGAACATCAACGTGAATGCCCATGATTCAGTCTGTCATATGGTTTACAGCAATGCTCACGCCCGGGAGCTTGGGCAAAGGAACCAAATTAAGAGTATGTCAAGGCACTCGTCCATATAAAATCTTAAATGGAGACTTTCTAGTGTAATAGTTCAACATTTTATTGAATGCAAACTCCGCCTAAGAAAAGGCCGAATCCCACTGCTTCGGTTTGTCTCAAAAAATGTACCGAATGAGGTTTCCAAATGTACTGTTCACTACTTTAGTTTGCCCATCTATCTACAGGTGGTAGGCACTGTTGAACTAAAGCTGAGTGTCAAACTATTTCCATAAGGTTTTCCAAAAGTGACTAAGAAACTTCATGTCATGATTGAAGGTGATGGATTTAAGGACACCATACAACCGCACAACCTCTAAAAAGCAGGTTTTCAACAAGCGTAGCATTGAGGGTCTTCTTGCACGTGATGAAGTATGCCATCTTAAAATACGTGTCCACCACAATGAACACTGAATCTATGTCACGCTGAGTCCATGGAAAGCCAAGCACGAAGTTTATGGATAAGTCCTCCCAAGGGGCATACAGGCAATGACGTGTATACACTCGTGTTCTAAAACTGCCCCTTGGAAGACTAATATGTGTAGCTTCATTACACTACCTGGCCAACGTTTCGTTTCAACTGCGGCTGATAATATCACTCCTCTACAATACCTATAGTCTTGTCTCGCCCTAAGTGACCACTGAGGCCACCTCCATGTAGCTCTTGGATGATGCGTCACCTCAAGGAACTCCGTGAGATGCACAATTGATTCCCTTTGAAAAGGAAATCATTCTAAATGTGTAGGTCACTGAATTGACCCTCCAAGCACCTGGCTCATGCTTCCTTAAAGTCGTCATCTTCAACATACAACTCTTTAGGCAGTCGAACCCAACAACCTCTTTGATCATAGTGATCAACAATGATGCACGACGGTTAAGTGCATCAACCATCTTGTTCTGTTGCCCTACCTTATGCTTTAGCACAAATGTAAATTCCTATACATGATTGACATTAGCTTGGCTATTGATAAACTTAAGGGTTTAGCTTGATGGTCTGTATAAAGAACAAACACTCACTGAATCAAGTAATGCTGTCAATGTCACAATGCTTGAACCACTGCGTACAAATCAAGCTCATACCTTAACCACATCTTGTGTGCATCACTGAGCTTCTCATTGTAGAAGGCTACCAGCTTGCCTTCTTGTGATAAAACTCTCCCAATTCTGACATACGAGGCATCGCACTCAACCTCAAAAAACTTATCGAAGCTGGGAAATATAAGAACTGGGTGTTGAGCTCTGGATTGTGCATATTCTAACCCCAATTCATCACTCATTATACATGTTTATTTTGATTTAAAGACTAATCTAATACATAGTTTTGTATTTGTAGGATGCGAGAGAGATTTCACTTGTATGATGCTTAGAGGCCCTTCTTACATGCCTTGAAGATCAAAGAAATAAAGGACAAGAAGTGGATGAAAGATGCAATGGAGATGGAGGAAGAGAAACTGGAAACTTCACAATTTACATCCCAGCCCACCGGCTGGCCACACTCACCGGCCGGCCGACCAAACCCTCTCGAAACAGCAAAATTGTTGGACTAATTTTGAGAGCCCGACTTAGTAACTAATCAGCCGGATGGACTAGCCGGCTAATAGGTTGGCCTGTGGTTTCCAACATCCAGAGAGTTGGCTAATTTGTTGACCAACCTCTGGCAGGTCGGCCAGGGGGGTCCGGCCGACCGGCCAGTGTCCTGATTGCACCAAGAAGTTTCTATTTCCAATTTTTACTGCGCAAATGCGGAACTTCTCCGTAATTTTTCGGACTTAAGCTATAAAAGGACACCTTCACTCTCTTCTTAAGGCATCTAACAACGTCAGGAGCAAAAGATGCAGGACCTAGGAGGCTTCCTAGCCTCCGACAACTAGTTTTAATTTTTTCTTCTTCTAGTTCTAGTTCTAGTTTATTTTTATACTTCTTATTAATTAACCTCTTAGCTAGAGCTAAGAGGTGAAGCTTGTAGTTTCCTTAATTAGATGGTTTAATTCATTTTTAAGGTTTCAAGTTTGAATTTAATGTTGAACAGTAGTTTGCTAAAGTTTGAATGAAGTTGAAGTTAGTTTTACTTAATCTTATGATGACTCATGGATGTTTGGAAGAATTATGCTTAACTACTTAGTTGTTTTGTAAGTTCTAGACCTATACGCTCTGAAGAATCGGATCCAAGACTCTCTAGAACTTGGATCTTCATGTGGGAACTTCAAACCAAAGTTCTACCTTTTTATAAAAAGTATGAAATATGTATTGTTTGTTTATGTGATTTGAATCAAGTTCAAACCATGATCTTAGTTGAATCTAGTGACAGGGTTTGATGAATATCATAGTTGTGATCTTAATCTATTGGAACTAGGATTGGCATATGCAATTGAGTGTGCCTAAGTCCTAACTTAAATTGAGGGAATCATGTTGATGAACAACACATGTGTTGTATTGTTTTGATAATATAACCACTCTATAATCTGGCTAGATGGGATTTGATTTCGATTATAGTTGAATAATTGACAAACCTATACGAATTATACATCAAGGAGAGCTATAAGTGGGTCCTTGATGCTCTAATTATTCCTGATTATCAAATTTTTTCTGTTTCATGTTTAAAATTGATTTCATAAACCTCACTTAGATTCTAGTTATTAGAATAGTTCGAATTGTTTACCTCCTCCCTGGTGGATCGACCTCGATCTTACCAAGATTATTACTACATCGCAGCCTTGCACTTGAGGCAAACGAACAAGTTTTTGCCACTGTTGTCAGGGAAGAGGTTAAACGGTTCTAATTATTCTAGTAGCTATAGAGTAGTCTTAGTTAGGTAGGATTTTCAATTTAGAACAAGTTTTCTAATTTTTTCTAGATTTCTAACAATTTTCTATTTTTGTGTTTTGTAGGAACTTAGTTGCTGACATAGTTCTCACCTTTACGAATACCATCTCTCCATCTCCCTTTCTTCTTTTTGTACTTCTTTCTAGATTAGGGCAGTTTTAACTTCTTAAAATCTCATTATGGTTGATTGGATGGGTGGTGCTTATGCATATCTTGTGAAAGATGAGATGTCGGATACTGAGATCCAAACTAATTATGATTGGAACCATTCTATGCATAATTATTCTCCTAAGACTCAATCTACTTCTAATACTCCTCAGCGTAAGACATTGTGAGATTACCGCAATAAGAACAATGTACATAAATTTTCACCGGGTAAGACAATAGGAGAGAATTGAAAAAAGATGAATAATGTTCCATCGGTTAGGACAATACATGATCACTTCTATGGCTACCCATATCAACAGCCATCTAATAGCCCAACATATGACTTGCATAATCCTAATTGGTGAGAGCATCAAAATTTCAACTTGGGAGACGAACCAACCATGGATGCTAACAATTATCTTCAAGAGTTTCTATCTCATGAGCCTCAACCAACACAAACTCTTGAGGATACGCTGTGAGAGTTTATGAAAATAACTGAGCAATGCAACAAAACCTCCCGCCAACCTCTCAAATTCCTAAACTCAACATTGGGAACATCGAACCATTCCCTAATAATGACCAGGACGAGGCTATCCAAGCCCAACCCTCTTCCGATTTAATGACTAAACTTTTAGAGGATGTCGATCTTAGTGATCCCAATATTACCATCGATTATGGTGAATCAACTATCTCTTTTAGATATTCCAATTTGAATGATGAAGAGATTTTAATGACGGTTGACGAACCAGACGAATCTACAAAATCTGAAAGTGATAGTATGATCAACTATAATGACAGTTCAATGGATGATTGTGAGCCCATGATTTCTTCTTTCAAAGAGCCGAATGTTTATGAGTCGCCGGAAGATATTCTTGCTAGAGAGATGGTCAAAGTCGATCTTTTTTAATCCTTCCACCAACAACACATGCCAAATTCTATTGTGGAAGACCTCCATTTAACTAAAAATTCTGTTTCTTTGGATGATAAGGTGACACATTCTGAAATTTCAATTGATCAACCAATGCTAGAAGATGTGCTTACCACTAAATCTGAACAATCTTCTTTAGAAGACCTCCTCTAATGAGGAATTCCTTGCCATTGAAACGGAATTTCTTCAATCACTTAGGGAAAATAAGGACCTTTCATCCAACTATCTCGATTTCCTAGAGGAATGCTTGGCCCATTCCTATAGTCTTGATGATGAGATGATTAAGGAGTTGGACATTTTTTTAGACACGGTGTTGGTGCCTGAAGAACATCATTCCACTAATTTACACTCTTTACCATTGTTTGTGGAAGCATCGTGCAATTCTGAAATTATAGAGGAGATAACCCAAACTGAAGAATACTTGATGAACGTCTCTCCACCATCATGGGTTCTTCAGCCCATTGAAAATTCTGATTGGGAGGACTTGTTTTTAATCAATCACAACCCACTTCAGAATTTGAGGAGATATCTTTTTTCTGCTCTTATCTCCTCCTTACATGCATGTGGTGCACACTATGATTAGACTTCAATGAAGAAAAGCACCCATGTGTACTGTCAAGCAGGACTTTGGATGGTCCTCATGAGAAACCTATTGAAATTCATAAAGATCCTGCTCAAATTTGATCATGTAGTCAATCAGACTAATAAATGGTAGGTAGGCAGCTTAGGATTTATTTTTTGCATTTATGATTGAATAAGTCTCATCAAGACAATGGGAGATGCTGGAATTGATCAACTTGCTACCTCAAGCACTCTTATTCTCACTCTCCTTTGTTTTGTGTCATTGCTCTCATGTCATGCATATTGCATATTTTGTTACATTGAGAACAATGTAAGATTTTGGTTGGGGGGTGAGATTCCTTAGATGAATATACTAGCTTTTGTGACATTTCGAGCAATTATATAGAAATTTTTCAATTTTTCTGAAAATGCAAAACTCCTTTGGAAAATCGTGTTTCTATGCACTTGGGATGTTATAAGTATAAAAGAAAGAGAGATAAAGTGATTGATTTTGAAAACCGTGAATTACCTATAATATGATAGTTTTCTATTTGAATTCCCTTATTGATTTGATTGATAGAAAGTTTGAACACTTTTTAGCCTAGTTCACATTATAGATTCTCATGGTTGAAGGGATTATGTAGAATTGTAGATTGGTTAAACTAAGATTTAAGGTATTGAGGAACCAAGCTGGGAAACTTTGTCCATCCTTATTCATGAGAAAATAAGAGAAAAGAACGAAAGATATGGATTTATAAAAATCCTATCTAATATGAAAAAGAAAAAGTAAGTAAGGTTATTCATTGAATATATGTTGAAATTTTTTAAAAAAGGCTACCTATTACCAACCAGGGGAAGGTCTACCCGTAACCTAAGCTGGAATTGGGAAGTAAAGTGAAAGCCGTTAAAGGAATGATAAGGAAAATTCTTGTCATAGGCTTGTTGTTGATCTGTACACTCATAGATCTTCAGTTTGATTGATCTATGAAGAATGTAATCCTGGAAACTCATGAGATGAACATTCACTATGCACACTAGGTTAAACTTGTTCAGATTCTTCTATTTATCAAATCAATCAGTGGGGATTCTATTTGAACACTTATTATGTTTAGGGAGTTTAAGATTTTAATTTCCATCACTAAGTTTCTCTGAATTTTGTATTTGTATGTCTTGAAGTTTATAGAAGTACAGTTTTTGAGAGAGAGTCAGGGTTTTAGAATATTGGATTATATTTCACCATGTTTTGCTCGGGACTAACAAAATGCTGGTTGGGGGGTGTGTTGAGCTCTGAATTGTGCATATTCTAACCCCAATTCATCACTCATTATACATGTTTATTTTGATTTAAAGACTAATCTAATACATGGTTTTGTGTTTGTAGGATGCGAGAGAGATTTCACTTGTATGATGCTTAGAGGCCCTTCTTACATGCCTTGAAGATCAAAGAAATAAAGGACAAGAAGTGGAGGAAAGATGCAATAGAGATGGATGAAGAAAAACTAGAAATTTCACAATTTACATGCCATTCGACTAGCCAAACCCTCCAAAACCAGCAAAATCGTTGGACTAATTTTGCTAAGCCTGACCTGTTGACCGACTGGCCGGATGGACTGGTCGGCTGGCTGGTAGGTCGGCCTGTGGTTTCTAACATCCAAATAGTTAGCTAATTTGTTGACTAACCTCCGACCGGCCGGTCGGCCGAGGGGTCCGGCCGGCCGGCCAGTGTCCTGATTGCACAGGGAAGTTTCTATTTTCGATTTTTACTACACAAGTGCGAAACTTCTCCACAATTTCTCAGACCTAAGTTATAAAAGAACACCTCCACTTCTCTTCCTAGGATATCTAGTAATGTGGGGAGCAAAGGATTCAAGATCTAGGAGGCTTCCTAACCTCCTACAACTACTTTTCTTCTTCTTATAGTTCTAATTCTAGTTTATTTTTAAGTTTTTCATTAGTTAACCTCTTAGCTAAAGCTAAGAGGTGAAGCTTATAGTTTCCTTAGATGGCTTAATTCATTTTTAAGGTTTTAAGTTTGAATTTAATATTTAACAATATTTTTCTTAAGTTTGAATGAAGTTGAAGTTAGTTTTTCTTAATCTTATGATGACTCATGGATGTTTGGAAGAATTATGCTTAACTACTTAGTTGTTTTGCAAGTTCTAGACATATACGCTCCGAGGAATCAAATTCAAGATGCTCTAGAACTTGGATCTTCATGTGGGAACTTCAAAACAAAGTTCTACCTTTTTATGAAAAGTCTGAAATATGTATTGTTTGTTTATATGATTTGAATCAAGTTCAAACCATGATCTTAGTTGAATCTAGTGACAGGGTTTGACGAATATTATAGTTGTGATCTTAATCTATTAGAATTAGGATTGGCCTATGCAATTGAGTGTGCCCAAGTCCTAACTTGAATTGAGGGAATCATGTTGATGAACAACACATGTGTTGTATTGTTTTGATAATATAACCGCTCTATAATCCGGCTAGATAGGATTTGATTTCGATTTTAATTGAGTAATTGAGAAACCTATACGAATTATACATCAAGGAGAGCTATAAGTGGATCCTTGATGCTCTAGTTATTCCTTATTATAAGATTTTTTGTTTCATGTTTAAAATTGATTTCATAAACCTCTCTTAGATTCTAGTTATTAGGATAGTTTGAATTGTTTACCTCCTTCCCTATGGATCGACCTCGGTCTTACCGAGATTATTACTACATCGCAGCCTTGCACTTGAGGCGAGCGAACACTGGGGTTGTGGACAATTTATGCTTGATCTCGGTAAAGCTTTTGCCATCTTCATCAATCCACTGAAATGGTCCCTTCTTTATATAGTCCGTGATAGATGCCACAATAGTGCTGAAATTCTGCACGAACTGACGATAGAATGTCGTCAATCCGTGAAAACTTCGCACATCATGGATATTCGTCGGAACCGGTCATTCCCTGATGGCTCGCACTTTCTCATCGTTCACATAGATGCCCGTGGATGTCACTATGAAGCCCAAGAACAATAAGCTCTCGGTTAGGAAGTTGCACTTTTTTAGGTTGAGGTACAGCTTATTGTCTGCTAAAACCTGTAATGCTTGCCTTAGACACCCCATATGATCTGCTTCACTCTGACTGTAGATCAGGATATCGTTGAACTAAACCACCATAAACCGCCCAATAAATGGTTTCAGAACTTGGTTCATCAACCTCATGAATGTGCTGGGTGTGTTCGAAAGATCAAAGGCCATGACTAACCATTCATACAACCCTCCTTGGTCTTAAACGATGTCTTCCATTTATCACTAGGTCGTTTTCATATCTGATGGTTGTTATTCCTCAAATCTAGCTTGGAGAATAATTTTGTGCCTTCAAGAATGTTCAACATGTCGTCCAGTCGTGGTATGAAAAATTTGTATTTTATAATGATTTTGTTGATTACCCAGCTGCCGACACACACGTGCAAACTCTCGTCCTTCTTTGGAGTCAACATGGCCAAAATGACGCATGGGCTCATGATTTTCTAAACTAGACCCTTACAAATCAATTCCTTTACTTATCCTTGTAAAATTCAGCACTCCTTTGGACACATCTGGTAATGATGGCAATTAGGGAAACTAGCCCCTAGGACAAGGTCTATTTCATGTTGCATATCCCGCTTGGGGGTCAACCCATCAGGAAGGTCTATTTGGTGTCCTTGAACTCTTACAACAAAGATTTTAATTTTACAATAATCTTTGTGGGCTCTATATCTTCGCTCTTCACGACTAATGCATACACCTCTCCTGTCTCCTTGGATTCCTCTACGAAGTCTCGAATAGTTAGAAAAGAACGCCCCTTCACTTTAGAAGTTTTGGGTTGTTCTTCCAGTCTCATAGGGGCGAGAATTATTTTTTGGTCGTCCTTCATGAAGATATAAATGTTATCTCGTCCTCTATGAACTATATCACGATCTGATTGCCATGGTCGACCGAGTAATATGTGGCAAGCCTCCATGTCGATAGTCACACGCTACTTGGTCTTTATGATGTTTACCAATTAAAAAGGAGATAATGCATTGCTCAAATATCTTGGTCTCATTAACTTTCTTAATCCAACCGATTGAGTATGGGGAAGGATGTTTCTCAGTCTTTAGCTGCAATTTCTCCACCATGACCCTTAAAATAATGTTTCGCTGCTGCCACTATTTATGATCACATCACAAACTTAATGATTTACTGTACATTGCATCTAAAATATATTACGTCGCTACGGGTGTACTTCCTTCCTCGGGGTGTATAAGAGCCTCCTCATAACTGGGGATTCATCCTAATCCCCAGCCACCCAATTTCCTTCATCCACCTTGTCATCAAATATTTGCTCTATTTCAATAATATCCAGGTCTTCGTCCACATCTTCAGCACCCCCCATCATTAATGGCTAAATTGGTCGTGGGGCGTTGAGGGCACGTGTTGGAGAAATGACCCGACTGGCCACATCGAAAACAATGGTTTGGCCTTGAACAACTATAAGGATTTGGGATCCTACTCGATCCTAGAGTAGTTTTCATTGCCCATTGGGGTCTTAATGGGCCTCTCTCTGAATCTTGGTTCACCGCCCTAGGGGTTGAGGATTGTTTGCTCGCCTCAAGTGCAAGGCTGCGATGTAGTAATAATTCTCGGTAAGACCGAGGTCGATCCTCAGGGATTGTCGTAACAATTCTAAATTACATAAATAGGATGGGCTAAATTCATATATGTATTAATGAATGGATTTTAAGAACATAAAATTATCTACTTTTAGACGAATTCGGGGAAATAAACACTAGAGCGCCAAGGATCCACTTATAATCATTCACAATGCTAATTCAAACCATTCAAGCCAATAACTCAATCAAAATCGGAGTTATATCCCTATCCAATCAGAATGTAAAGCAATCAAATCATCATAACATATTTAACATAGATGGATCATCCACTGATATGGTTTTCTCATAACAACTAAGGCATTGGGCGTATCCAATCACATAACCCAATCCTTCACAAAACAATTGAAATCACATTCCTGATTCTTCCTCAAGTCTTGTCACTAGACTTAATTTAGAAGCATGAATTGAACTTCTATTAAACCAATATTAATACATAAATATCTAACTCAAATCAATCCCAAAGATAAGAACTTCTTCTAATTTAGTTCTAGATAAGCACCTAGGAAACTTAGTTTGTAAGATCTCCAAGCATCCAACATATCATGATGGATCTAAGATCTCTACAACCCAAAATATAAAAGGCACTAGAGCACCAAGGAGGTTTTCAATACATCAACACAACTAGGTCTCTCACAACTCGACCGGAATTGAATTTCTATCTCTATCCAATCGGAATCTGGAGCGGTTTAATCAACACTTATCGAAAACAGTTACTTGTTCATTGATTCGATTTCCACAATAATGCTCAGGCCTTAGGCATACTCAATTGTATAGGCCAAGCCTCTTTCCAATCTAGTTAAGATTCACAACCATAGCTTTCATCAAATCCTGTCACTAGACTTGACTACGACCAATGATTAGAACTCTAATTAAATCAAAATCAACTAATAAAACAATTATCTCAGATTATCATAAAAGATTAGAACTTTAGTTTGAATAAATTCCCACATGAAGATCGTGTCATTGTACACAAGACAAGTAAAGAGTTTATCATGCCCAGGGTCGATGATAGATCAATGAACTACACAAGCATAAACAATGCCAAAAAAGTAAGCTACTAGGTTTAGATTCACTAAGAAGCATATGAGCCCGGAGTCATCAAGAGATCAAAACAAAACAAAACTAATACTTTATTTAAACTCTTATCAAACCAAATTCTTTAATCAAATCATAAAAATGAAACTTAGGTTGCATCAATCCATTAAAAACGAATCAAAAGCTTCACCTCTTAGCTCTAGCTAAAAGGTTTTAGCTCATCTCTAACATCCTTCAACTAGAAGCCTCAAAAATATGAAAAACAACTAAGAACTAGAACCAAAGTAGAAAGAAATTCTTCTCCAAAGCTTCCTTGATCTTCCCCATGTCCTAGCATGCCCTGAGGATGAAGAGGAGGTGTCCTTTTATAGCACAAATCACAAACTGACGAAGAATCTTCTAGACTTGCGCAGCAAAAATCGAAACTCAAAATAGAAACTCGAGTTCTGGACGTTGGTAGGCCGGCCGATCGAAGCTTGCACAGCAACTTACACAGGAATATGAAGTTTTAAATACATTTACCGACCTGTCAGTCGGTCGGCCAGTCGGTCAAGAGGTCAGTTAGTGTAAAAATAGGTCTAGTGAAAATCTGATTTCTTGAGGGTTTGATCTGCCGGCCGGACAGTCTATAAAATGTGATTTTTCATGTTTCACTTTCTCCATCTTAATTGCATCTTTTCTCTAACTCTTGTCCTTTATTCCTTTGATCTTTAAGGCATGTAAAGTGCATCTTTTAACATCATATAAGTAGAACCTCTCTTGCATTCCTACAAACACAAAAACATGTATTAGATTAGTATTTAATCATGAAAACTATGCATAATGTGTGATGAATTGTGGTTAGAATATGCACAATTCAAAGCTCAATATCTTATAATCACTTCAAATCCTTTAAATTAACAATAAATCTATGACATCTCTTTCTTTTACCTACAAACACAAAAACAAGCATAAGTCCTTAACTTTAATAACTTAAATTATGTAATTGTGCTATGAATTGGGGTTCAGATATGCACACTTTATGGCTCAACAAGGCGCCCCTACCAGTTCTTTCCCCTTGGGTAGTGAGGTGTTTTATGGAGGACCCGACCTCAAACTGTATTTTAGCCCTGGAAACTAGTTTAATCGCTTCATCCATTGTAGATGAGATGTATCTGAACACGATCTTAGATGGCCAATCGCAATCCATCGATGAATCAAGCGACCTAGTGCGATTTGATCTCCACTAAATTGTTTCGCGCAGCCAAGCGATAGAACTTTCGGTGTGATCTCTCACCAGCTGGCTCCCCTGTCGGCAATTTTCATATTGTTGGAACAATACCTGATTATAATCACTAGGAAGGAATCGCGTGCGTAATAAATGTTTCGTCCGCTGCCATGAATAGATTAACGCTTTCATCTGTCATGTTCGCATAATTTGAAATTGATCCCACCATGCCGAAGCGCCTTCCTTACACATAAGAGATAAGCTTCACCTTCTTCTCTTCTGGAGCTTCCTATAGTCGAAGAAACGCTTGACTTCCAACAACCAAGTAAAGAAATCTTCGATGTGAAGTTGGTCATTGAAACTAGGGAGGTCGGCCTTGATCCTAAAGTCCCAATCTATCCAATCTACACGATCGTCTCTATGTACGGGCTAATGGAGGATCACATTGTTGATTTCTTTATCACTGGAGCTTGCATCGTCAGGTGTAGCTTTACGATTCACTACCGACAACATTCCCTGAATAGCACGATTGTGTTGTCCCACGATCACCGGGGTGGGTTGTTGCCATGAATGCGAGGTGGCATTAAAGCCTCCACTATGCGGTCAAGGGTAGACTACAACTCTTACATGCCTGGTTAATTCTTCCACTGGAAAGTTTTCATCATTTCCATTTGAAGTAGAACTAGTTTTTGAACTTCCAAAATTTATTTTGTCTGAATGTGCTTTAACTGAATTTATCTTCCAATTGGATAGAGACGGGACTTTGATTTCAATTATGATATGTGCTTGGTGAATGAATTATCATTAAGGATTAGCTATAAGTGGATCATTGGCGCTCTAGTATTTATTTTCATTATTTTTCCTTAAAACTGAATTCATCTATTTCCAAATCAATTTCAGAGTAGTTTAGATAGTTTAGTTCTAGATCCTAATTCGCCTTTGAGTGTTTGAACCAATATTCCTCCTTGTGGATCGACCTCAGTCACATCGAGATTATTACTACATCGCAACCCTACACTTGGGGTTATGAACTGTGTTAACTCTAGCAATGAGTTTAAGAGACATTATATACTCTAACAAAATCCTAAATGGTAATTAGAAAGTTCCTAAATGGATATGGAAATAAAAATTAGAAAACACGCAAAACTCCATCGTCTGTTAATCGTAGTCGGTCGACCAACTCAAGTGATCGGGCAATAGATCGGCGGACCAATTAATCTGGTCGATTGACTGAAGAGGCTCCAAAAGTGTCCAATTACCAAACTTGTATTTCGGAGTAATTTTGATCTACCCATCGACAGACATTGGCAGACCGAAATGGTCCAAAAGTGTCCAACAAGTAATCTGAACTTCCTAACACCTTTTCAATTAACCGATCAACCGAACTATGCTGAATTCTTTCGATTCCTCTTGGACTCCTTCCTTCAGTTCATTTGTGCCATGAGTGATTCCACAACCCATTCTATGTCACATTCACATGGTAAAATATCAGCCTGCTCCAAAGCTTTTATGGACCTAAGAAGGTTTCAATTCAGTGGTAATCAGAGTGCCTTTGAACACTCAGGTAATGGGTTTGAGTGCCTATTTGGTTGTGTCGGTGTACATGTTAAAAAAATGGTAGCCATCACATTCCCAATTTTCCCTATAGTATGGTACACTTGATTACATTAGCCTGATTTTTAGGCTCAAAGTCCTAGCATGAAATGGCACCAAATGATGGATGGAGTGGATATGACAGCCACATCATAATGGGACCCATAGATTATTAATCTTTTGCAAGGGCTTACCACCTGAAGCAATGATAAAAGGGATACCTCATTAAAACTCAAGATCAACGCGCACGGATCCATGAGTACTTAATTTTGTTTTGGCACACACTAGTTTTAAGATCGAGCTAACTTTTGTATCCTCCATAAGTCACACGACTCACACCTAATGATCGAGCTTAAGGAAAGATACACACCCTGCCCCACGCATAAGCCTATGGTTTGCGTGTATGGCCCGCCTGAGTTGTTGATCTCACTACAGATTTTTGGCACTAGGGCTTAACACGAAGGAGTGCAACTAATGGACATAGTTTAATTATTTCACACACAAACCCATGAGTCCAAAGAGCATGGGTAGAGGTGGGTAACGATCCGATCCGAGTCAAACATGAACCAGATCGGATCGTTCGGCTGCTTGAGTGGGTGTGTTCGAACAATGTTCGAACAAACATTCGAACAGGGTGGCTCTGTTCAAACTCGATTTGGTCTGGCCCAATCATGTTCAAACATGTTCAAACATATGAATTTCAGACAATTTTTACAAGTTCGAACAAGTTCAAACAATTTTACTTTTCTTCACTTGAAAATATTTTTCTACTATTGAATAGTAAATACCGATTTGTTCACAAATTACATATCACAAATGACAAATCACAAGGTTTAGCCACAACTAAATCTCCAATGAACCACACCACAGGAATGTCATTATGATGGCATTAAACATCACTGTAGACTCTAGGGAGATTTCAACGGTAGGAATTTCCCAACCACCTTTTCCTTTAATGCGGCCCACTTGAGTCTTGAATCCAGATCATTTTTTGTCTTACATCCTAAAATGATCTCATAAAATGGATGGATGGCATGGATTCCTCATAAACATCACAGTGGACTCCACCTAGATTTCTAACACAAGAACTGCGCATGGCTTGTGACGTGAATGTAGGTTGGCTCATGGCTGGTGACATAAACACCAGCCAACAAGCTGGTGTCAAAGCTCTGTGGGCGCCACCATGATGTATTTATTTTATCCACTCCATCCATCCATTTTTACAGCTCATTTTAAGGCATTAAATGAAAAAATGAGGCAAATACAAAGCTCAAGTGGACAACACCATTGGAAACAGTGAGGAGAATGATGTCCACCATTGAAACCTTCCTAGGGCCCACAGTCATGTTTATTTGTCATCCAACCTTCTCTCTCTCTCTCTCTCTCTCTCTCTCTCTCTCTCTCTCTCTCTCTCTCTCTCTCTCTCTCTCTATATATATATATATATATATATATATATATATAGATTCCGAGTTAAACGAACAAGTTGAGTCGAGTCAGTCAATATTTGAGTCGAGTTTGAGTTCGAGTCGAGTCGAACAGGACTATATTGAAACCGACTCGATTTTTTTTCGAACACACCCTACGTGTTCGAACAAAGTTCGAACAAGAAGACTTTATGTTCGAATAGAGTTTTACTGTGTCGATTCGAGTCAATCTGAACGGTTAAACTTGGTTCGTGTCCAGCTTTAAGCATGGGTGTTTTTTGCGCTAGGTAAAACAGGTGTTGCAGTGGATTTCGGCAATTGCAGCCTCTCCACTACTTCCCTTTTCTTTCACCCATGCAAACCTTACACTATGTGTCGGGTACACCTTTATGTGCATGCATGATCCCAACTGTACACCTTACATGTCTCGGCCCATTTGATAATTCCCACGATTCAGATCATCGATTGGCGTTCAAAAGACGAGAAGTGTTTTGAGACTGGGAACCTCTAAGTAGCACACTCTTCCTAATTGTAGGATTTTCTTCATTTTTTATTTTTTATTTTTTTATTTTTTATTTTCTTCAGGTACGTTGCAATGGGTTGTTAACTCCAATGCACCATCTTAATTAGAGCTGGGCACATACTCAAAAAAGTCACTTGACTCAACTCTCAACTTGGCTCAGATCGAAAGTGAGTTTGAGCCGAGTCGAGCATCGATCAGGCCCATGCTTGATTCGACTCGGCTCGTTCCTTGACTCAAACTCAACTCGATTTGACTCATCTACAAGGTATAAATACCTAAGTAAATTGTTTTCACCCCCCCTTTTGTTTTTAACCCGCCCGAGCGCCCCCCTCCCTAACCCTAACCCTAACCCTAACCCTAACCCACCAGGCCACTCTCTCTCTCTCTCTCTCTCTCTCTCTCTCTCTCTCTCTCTCTCTCTCTCTATCTATCTCTCTCTGAGCTTGATGACTGACCACCCCCTGCTACCCTGTCCACTCCACGTCGGCCACCCACTAAGTTGTCTACCCTGTCCCCTCGACGTCGGCTAACCCCGATCTTAGCCTGCCCACTCAACGCCGACCACCCACTGAGATGCCTTCCCTGTCCACTCAACATTGGCCACCCCCTGATCTCAACCTAACCGCTCAACTCTAGTGAGCTGCTTTGTCTGATGCCTGTCCGCTTGACAATCGACGCTGCTAATCCCTTCACCCCTCCATTTTTTTCATGGAAAACTCGGACACGGCTTAAAAACTCAAACTCAAACTCAACTCGAACTCGCTTGGTCTGCTAACTGAGAAGAGCCATGCTCGACTCGCTCAGGTTTTGTTGCTGAACATACAATTCCACAGTCGGACAATCCGACATGGCTATCGGACAGTCTGACGGATTTGAGGGACGGTCTGACAAGCGCATCAGATGGTCTGAAAGTGCATAAATCTAAGTTGGTGTGCGATCTTTTATGCTATTTTGAAGCGGTGCTTGCAGTTTTCTATATAAGGAGACATTTTCTTCATTCCTAAGCAATCCATGGACGTGGGGAGCAATGAGTTCAAGACCTGGGAGGCTTCGTCCTCTTTTACTTCTAGTTTTCCTTCCTTTCTAGTTCTAGTTTCTTAATTTTTTTTATTTTTCTTAGCATGCTAGGCTAATCTCTTAGCTAAAGTTATGAGGTAAAGCTTGTAGTTGTTCTTAATATTTTAATTCGTTAATGCAATTACTTTGAGCTTTAAAAGTTGGATTTTTCAGATTTCTAGTTTGAATAAAGTTGATAGTTTCAGAGAATTCTAAAGATCTCTTGTGCTAAGTACATGGGATGCTTCTGAGTTTCTAAGATTGATTATTATACTTTTATGAGATTTGAATATTAGAAACCCTCTATCTACCATGATTCAATGATACGGTTGATATTTCGAAGTTCCACAAGTTTAAGTTCTCCGTGCTTGAGGTAGAACTAGTTTTTGAACTTCCAAGACTTGTTTTGTGTGAATGTGTTTTAATTGAATTTATCTTCCAATTGGATAGAGACATGACTTTAATTCTAATTGTGATATGTGCTTGGTGAATAAATTAGCATTAAGGATTAGTTATAAGTGGATCTTTGGCGTTCTAGTATTTATTTTCATTATTTTTCCTTTAAAACTGAATTTATCTATTTCTAAATCAATTTCAAAGTAGTTTAGATAGTTTAGTTCTAGATCCTAATTTGTCTTTGAGTGTTTGAACCAATATTCCTCCCTGTTGATCAACTTTGGTCTAACCGAGATTACTTGCGGTTGCGAACAATGTTAACCCTAACAATGAGTTTAAGAGACATTATATACTCTAACAAAATCCTAAAAGGTAATTAGAAAGTTCCTAAATGGATGAGAAAATAAAAACTAGGAAACACACAAAACTCTGTCGTCTGTCGATCGTCGTCGATCGACCAGCTCGAGTGATTGGGCAATGGATTAGTCAACCAATTAATCTGGTCGATTGACTAAAGAGGCTCCAAAAGTGTCCAATGACCAAATTTGTATTCTCGAGTAATTTCGATCTACCCATTGACCGACATCGGTTGACTGAAATGGCCCAAAAGTGTCCAGCAAGTCTTAACTTCCTAGCACATTTTCGTTCAACCGGTCAACCGAACTATGCTGAATTCTTTCTATTCCTTCTGGACTCCTTCCTTGGGTCCATTTGTGCCACGAATGATTTCGTAACATGTTCTACGTCGCATTCGCATAGTAAAATATCAGCATGCTCCAAAGCTTTTATGGACCCAAGAAGGTTCCAATTCAGTGGTAAACAGAGTGCCTTTTAACACTCAGGTAATGGGTTTGAGTGCCCATGTTTTGATCTGGCAACAGATGTACGATGTTTTGATCTGGCAACGGGCACCACAAAGGATTCGGGCCTCACTAATCATAAAGCCTAACCTATCCCCCACAAAAGAGGCAATTTACAGATCAATTAAAATGGAAAATCCCCTGGACAGCAAGTAAACTCCACCAGATATCCAAGGCTATGCGGTTTGAGTGCCCATTTGGTTGCGTGGGTGTGGGTATTAAAAAAAATGATAGCCATCACATTTCCACTTTTCCCTGTAGTATGGCATACTTAATTACATTGGCCTGATTTTTGGGCTCAAAGTCCTGGCATGAAATGGCACAAATGATGGATGGGAGTGGATATGATAGCCATGTCATAATGGAACCCACAGACTATTCATTTGTTGCAAGGGCTTAACCCCCGAAGCAATGCTAAAAAAGGGATAGCTCATTAAAACTCAAGATCAACGCGCAACGATCCATGAGTACTTAATTGTGTTTCAGCACACACTAGTTTTAGGATCAAGCTAACTTTTGTATCCTCCATAAGTCACACCTGATGATCGAGCTTAATGAAAGATACGCACTATGGCCCACGCTTAAGCCTATGGTCTGCATCCCATCGGCACTGTACCCTGTGTGTGGCCCACCTGAGTTGTTGATCTGGCTACAGCCTGTCGGCGTTAGGGCCTAGCACCAAGGAGTGCAACTGATGGAAAGAGTTTATTTCACACACAAACCCATGGGTCCAAAGAGCACGGGTGTTTTTTTGCGCTAGGTAAAACAGGTGTTGCGGCAGATTTCGGCAATTGCAGCCTCTCCACTACTTCCCTTATATTTCACCCAACCCTTACATTATGTGTCGGGTCCACCTTTATATGCATGCATGATCCAAACTGTTCACCTTACATGTCCCGGTGCCCCATTTGAAAATTCCCACGATTCAGACCATTGGTTGACTTCCAAAAGACGAGAAGTGTTCTGAGACTGGGAGCCTCTAAGTAGCACACTCTTCCTAATTGTAGGATTTTCTTCATTTTATAATTTATTATTTCTTTTCTTCAAGTACGTTGCAATGGGTTGTTATCTCCAATCCACCATCCCTAATTAGAGCTAGGCACGAGTCTAGTATGCTTGAAAAACTCGCTCGACTCGGCTCAAATCGGAAGTGAGTTTTAGCCCAGTCGAGTCATATTTTGGGTGCTCGAAAGATTATGAGTTGAGCACCAAGTAGGCCCATGCTCGATTCAACTCGGCTCATTCCTTGACTCGAACTCGGCTCGATTCGACTTTTCTACAAGGTATAAATACCTAAGTAAATTTTTTTTTACCCCCCTTTTGTCCCCCCCCCCCCCCCCCCCCCCCCCCCCTTAACCCTAACCCTAAGCCACTCGGCCACCATCTCTCTCTCTCTCTCTCTCTCTCTCTCTCTGAGCTCGATGGTCGACCACCCCCTGCTACCTTGTCCACTCCACACCAGCCACCCACTAAGTTGCCTGCCTTGTCCACTTGATGTCAGGCCACCCTCGATCTCAGCCTACACACTTGACGATGACCACCCACTGAGATGCTTGCCCTGTTCGCTCGACGCTGGCCACCCCCTGATTTCAGCCTAACTGCTCAACTCCAGCGAGCTGCCTTGTTCGTTGCCTGTCCACTTGCCAGTCAATGTCGATAATCCCTTCCCCCCTCCATTTTTTTTATGAACAACTCGGACTCGGCTCAAAAACTCAAACTTGCTCGGTCTGCTGATCGAGCAAAGCCATGCTCGACTCGGCCGAGTTAAGTCGAGTAACGAGCATGGGTTGGGGTGTACGAGTTGAGCACCGAGCATGGGTAATACTCGATTTAACTCGACGAGTTGGGGTGTACGAGTCAAGCACCGAGCATGGGTAATACTTGATTCAACTCGAATCGTGCCCAGCTCTAATACTAATGGTTGGATCCTCAATACTTTGGAGAGAGAAATGGCGTCCACATGCTTTGGAAATACTAATCCACATTAATCATTGATTTGAATGGTTAAAAATCGATTTTAAAAATACATATTATTTTGTAACATTGATAATATTGAAAACGGTTTAAACATGTCCATTAAAACCCATTTCGGGGATTACCCGGATCTCCACCACGAGTAGTTAGGACCAAGATGGCCTCATGGCCATTGATCCAATCTCCCACTTGGCCATTAGGGATGAATATTTTATTTTATTTATTTATATTTATTATTTTCTATTTATTTGGCCATGAGGCCAAATATGCCACAAGGCTTTACTCACACTATTCATAGATTTACCTTTGAGGCTAGATCCAATACATAGCAAATTGTAAGTTAAGATTATCTTACCACGAGGTTAATTTTGTCTTTTCATATATAATAAAATTAGGTACTCGCATCCTTGACCGGGGATTCTTAGTAGATACTTATAATTCTTCTCTTTATTATAGTTCTAGCACTAGATTTTGGTAAGCATCTTTAATCGTAAAATGTGACTCACCTTAGTTAAATATAATTATCAGTACCATCAATATCCTTGCTCGCGACCTTCTTGACTATGGGCAGAAAAATCATGCCAATCTGAGTAGTAGGAGGGGCATACGAAGCGTCAAAAGTGGATAAATTCTTGGTCATTAAAAGAAATATGACCGGTGTGGTCCACTGGATCATTATATCAAGTTCATTTTTATAAACCGTACATTAAAATGGATAGTATGGATTAGCCCAATTACAATGGTGGGCCATGTTCGCTTCCCCAAGTGTAGGGTTGCGATGTAGTAATAAACTCAGTAAGACCGAGGTCGATCCACAGGGACTATGTAGGATCTCACAAATTCATCCACAAGTGTCTAATTAAGTCTACTAATCAAATTGTTGTATGAAGTTGATGTGAGTAACGAAAGCTGAATTAAATCGAAAGTAATTAATTATAAGAAGGCATTAGGGGTTCAGAGGATCCACTTGTAGCAATCCTTGATGTTCAATCCGCTGTGGTTTCTTATTCTCTTAACTAGAATCGACATTCCTGTCTATTTAGTCGGATGATAGAGCTGTTAAACCAAACATTCTGTAATATGTAAGTTCTATGCATGAGATTCACTCAATGTAGGCCGAGCTGAGCATGCTCAATTGCATAGGTCATTCCCCTTTCCTATAAGTCCAGTTCTCAATCATAATCATCATCAAGTCCTCTCACAAGACAAGGCTAGATCAGGATTTGAACTGGATTCAAATCTCATACACAGTCATTACATATTCCAGAAAATCAACAAAAATAGAACTTTGGTAGGAAGTCTCCTTTTGAAGAGCTTAGTACTAGAGCGCACTCCGATTCCTCAGATCATACAGGTCTAGACCGTTGCAAACGAATTAAGAAGCTAAGTAATTCATCCAAACATCCATGAGTCATCACAAGACTAAGAAAAATTACTTAAAAACTTGTATAAACTTCAAACCTTAGTTCATAATCATGAATTCCAAACTGAAAACCACTTAACTACGAATTAAAACATCTTGGATTCACTACAAGCTTCACCTCTTAGCCCTAGCTAAGAGGTTTAGCTGCTCATGATCCAAGGAAACATGAAACAACTACAAAAAAAACATGAAAATAGCAAAGCAAACCAAAAGGAGTTGTGAAACTCCAATCTCTACTTCCACAGTCTCCAACCTCGCTTGAACCCTTCTAGGATACCTTAGGAACGATCCCTAGGTGTCCTTTTATAGTCTGGAAGCTCCACAACTTCGGAAGAATCGAGAAAGTGCGTAACACTTACGCAGCGCAGAGAAATTCGGGCTGAAATTAGAAATTTCTAAATCTTCACGCACAGCCGACCGGTCACGACCGGTCGGCCTCAATAACTAAACACTCCAGCAACCATAGCCGACCGGTCATGACCGGTCGGGCTTGTAAAATCTTAACCCAGCAAGTATGCCCGACCGGTCAAGACCGGTCGGGCCTGTTTATCTTCATTCCAGCAATGATGTCGGACCGGTCATGACCGGTCGGACGCCTTCAGCAATCTTCCAGCAGCAATGCATGACATGACCGGTCAGTCCTCTTCAGTAGCATCCAAACATGCATGGCTGGCCGGTCACTGACCGGTTTGGCTTCCTTGGCCGACCGGTCACGACCGGTCAGCCTCTTTTCTTTTTGTTTTCTTTCTTTCTTTCTTCTGCTTTCTTTTCTTCTTTACTTCTTTCTTTCTTTTCTTCTTTGGTCCTCAAATGTTCTTCATCAGAATGATCCTAAATGAACCCTTTTTGTCTTCAATTGAGTGGAGCTCCCTCTCAGTCCTGTAGTCACAAAACATGCATTGGATTAGCCTATAAACCATACAAACCTTGCACAATGAGTGATGAATTGGGGGTAGAATATGCACAATTAAGAGCTCAACAGGCCATACTTAACGTATTTCACCATGCCTTAATGAGTTGGTGACAGGAAGTGTTCACAACCCCAAGTGCAAGGTCGTGATGTAATAGTAATCTCGGTGAGACCGAGGTCGATCCACAAGGAGGAATATAGGCTTAAACACTCAAAGGCTATTTATGATCTATAACTAAACTATCTAAGCTAAAGTGAAATTGGATTAATGATAGATTAATCAACTATAAAGAGAAAATTAATGAAAATAAACACTAGAGCGCTAAGAATTCACTTCTAGTTATTAACAACATTCAATTCACTTGATTCGATTAGATAACTCAAATGGAATCGAATTCCTGTCTATCTCCAGCTGGATAATAAAATGGTTAAATCATAATTCAACAACCCAACATAGATAGAACATCCATTGATGTAGTTCCCTCATTAAGAAGTTACTGATCACAGGGAATCTAAGTCAAATGGATTATATAGATTAATCCCTTGCAAAACATGTAAGATCGTAGCTTTGGATTTCCTAAACATCCTGTCACTAGATGAAAGCAGAACAAAAATTAGAAGTTCAATCAAACCAATATCAATGAATAATTCTCTCTCGATGAGATTCAAACAAAATATATATGAACTTCCATTAATTAGTTCTAATTAAAAATCCACTTTTCAACTTATGGAAGAACTTGAAGCATTCTCTGTATCTAAAGAATCTAGAGTTTCCACAAATCAAAACCTATAAACTATTGTGATCAATCTCAGAAATTCGAAATGATCCCATGTATATGACATAAGAGATCTCAGAATTCTCTAAAATTACCAACTATATTCAAATTAATTAATGAATTATTCATTATTAAAGCTAAAATTTGAATCAAAAGGAATGAAATATCATAAATAAACAAGTATCACCTCTTAGCCCTAACTAAAAGATTAGTTAAATATACCTAAGAGAAAATAGAAAAAAAATTAAGAAACTAGAAGTACAAAGAAGAAAAACTAGAAGTATAGGAAGATGCAACCTCCACGCCCTGGATTTCCTTGCTCTCCACGTCCTTGGATGTCTTAGGAGTGTAGAAAACACCTCCTTAAATTGAAGAAATCGAGCACCGCCTCAAATTGTGTATGAAATCCACGCACCGACATCGGCTGTTGGACCGTTCGAGTCTGGTCGGATGGTCCAACTGTGGCCCAAATTGTTGTTGTTTGTCTAATAATGTTTTCAATTAATTAAGTGCTCTATCGAATGGTCCAAACATAGTTGTTTTTCTTCCCTTTTTGTCTTTAAGCTTTGATATTCAATGTGGTTTTTCTTCCACTTTTTAAATGAACTTTGCTTGAGTCGAATCGTGTGCTCTTGATCTCCATTCTCTCTAATCTCTCTAAATTCCCTACAAACATGAAAACATGTTTAAGTTAAGTTCATTAAACTAAATGATTCATGTAAATGTAGCATAAAATTAGGGATAATTATACATAATTCAAGGCTCAACACACCCCCCAACAAACATTTTTCTAGTCCCGAGCAAAACATGTGATTGGGGTTATTCTTCCAATGAGTCATTTTTTCCTTTAAAACCAATGACTTTCAATAGTGCAGGAAGTGTATGGTTAAGCAGATTATGATAACGTAAATCATGAATAGAGCAAGTGGAAGAGAATGATAAAACTTACTACTAACAAGTATCATTGTCCCGGCTGAGAGGGGCGAGGTGCTTAACCGAGAAGCGCACTGATGAGCGAGGAAAGGGTAATTAATGCCAAGAGTACAATAAGCTATAGTCGACTCGGGGAATGAGCGTAAGTGGGTGATTCCTACACTACGATCTTCCTTCAAATTCAGCATGCAGGCGCAATTAATGGAAAGGAATTACAACTACTAGCTATCACTTAGTCGATTTGGCATGATTGTAGGGATGGACAATACTACTCTTAGAGACTAAGGATTCCATGGTTCATGTGCAGTGGAAAAGATAAGTGTCACATAGGATTGGATAAATAGTGCTGCACAAGATAGATAATTGATTTGTGCTTGACACTAGATTGGGATCCTTTTCTTCGGATGCTCTTCTGCTAATTATAGACTACGTGAGAATAACCACTACCTATGTGTTAGCTTCGAATTCTACCAAATGTATGCTGGCAGTTAACTTCGTATGGTCGTGCTTGGCCCTTGATCAAATGCATTTTTATCTTGTTATTAGTCTCCCACGTGTGCTTTAGACAGTTGTAAGCCCTTACGTTCAACTCACACGAACAGCACAATCCCCTTGATGATTTGCTCATTGATGAGCTGTCTTCCTATATTGAGCACACGTCATGAGGATATTGTACATGCCACGTGGCTAAATCTATGTCATTTATCTGAAACTGCTAGATCTTGTCCAAACACTTAAAGAGCTTTTAAAATTTTTTGAGATGATCTTTTCTTATCCTTTTTCATCCAGGAAAATATACAAATTTGGAGAGAATAAAAGCTAATATGTTATATTGGCAAATATGTTACAAATCGTACAGTGGTTCGCAAGACTACACAAGAGTGTGCTAACAAAATATAACACCATCTTTATTAGCAGAAATGATGGCAATTTTTCAGGAGCTAATAACTAAATAAATAAGGGATTATTATTTTTTTAGATGAAATGTATTAAGAATCTATTAGACAATTCAAATCTATCCATTGGAAATTGAAATGTATTAAGAATCTATTAGACAATTCAAATCTATCCATTGGAAATTGGACCGTCCAAGCAAACGATGCAACTAGGGGCACTGGAGCATTCTCAGTATTTTTTTTGTCAGCCAACTTCAAAGCAAGGAAATGTTAGGAGGAGAAGTAAAGGAAAGGAGTACTTCATCTGGTTCAAGTCTAGCCATTTCTTTTTCATCCAAGCTCACCCAAGCTTCGATTCCGTCGCCGGATCTCGTTACCATCAAGATAATGAGATTCTTAAAAAGAGAATTCGCACTGCTGATTCAGATGGGCCTTCCCCAACCAAAATACACTTCATAGTAAGGGAACCTACCGTGACTGCTAAACAAGCAAATGTCCATGCCACATTCTGAGCATTTCTCAAATACCTCTATCCAATTCGAAAGCCTTTAGCAACCCATTCCATCCTTGCAATTCAGATATGTACTCACTTCTGATTTTTCTTATCGAATACCTCAGCAGCGCCTCTAAGCAAAGCTGCAAGTCCTCATTGCACTCTCCATCTAACAGGCAAGGGGGGGGGGGGGGGGGGACCATCCTGCATCGCAAACTGACAGTAAGCATTGCAACGGACGCCCTTACAGTCCCGGGCTTACCTTGAGCCCTCATGATACTCCGCCAGATGAGAGCTGACACTGCCTCAACTCGGTTGGGGCCGCAAGTCCTCCCAGGCTCTTGCTCTAAGTTTGGCTATGTTCAGTGTATCGAATAGAAACCTCTTGGTCAGAACATTCGCTTCTTCTCTGGGAAACATGGAGCTCAATGAAAGCTCTACCGCTTCTCTCTGTGGGAAGACTGTGGCCGAGTTGAAACTGGGGGCTGCAATTACATTAGCTCCACATGTTGTCGAGGCCCACCTGTCTATAAATGTGGCCAGTGTGGTTCCTTCAGCTATCCTGTGTGAATACCACACACCGATCACCATTCCTCTACATTCGAAAATAGTGACTTGGATAGCTAAGAGCATGTCCTTGGTGGGTCTATCAAAATCGTAGCCACAGGGAAGGAACTGGTTCAGTGCATCCACGTCTGGTTGCCGGAGAAACTCGAAGAGCTGACCATTGATTTCGGCTTCGAAAAAGTTGATGCCTTCATCGTTACAATCAACAGCGAGATCATCTTCCTTGATCCTCCCGGCGAATGGGTAGAAGAGAGTCAAGGTCTCTGACAGAGATTTCTTCAGCTGGCGAAAGACGTCGCAGTATTGCCATGACCATTTCCGGAGTAGAAGAGAATGAAAGGAATGTATAACGGAGGCATGATCTGATCTAGCAATGACAAATGGAATGTACGGTTAGGATGGGGAGTTGGAGAGGATGGCGTGATGGTCTATCTGGAGACGATGTGAACCTTGAACATCTTGGCTTATGGCAAGCTACGTAACAGCAAGGAGAGAGTTTTGAGAGTGTGTCATGCATACCAAGGGCACCATACGTAACAGTAAGGAGAGAGAGTTTTGGGAGCGCCCGTTAGCCCAGCTGTTAAACGCTGGGCGTTACAACTAAGTGGGTGGGAGCAGCTGTTAAACGCTGGGCGTTACAACTAAGTGGGTGGGAGCATCGTGTGACTGAATGGGTGGGTGCGTTGCGCATCTAACAGGTATGTGTTGCATGACTAAAAAAAAAAAGAGTGCGGATCGTCTGTGTTGAAGACACAAGAAATTCCAGCGCCATTGCTTCTCATTAGTCCACGTCATTTTCGATGACTCCATCTACTAATATACGCCGGATTTTTCTCTTCCATATACATTGCTAACTACACAACCCACTTTTAACGTGTGAAACCTTTTTTGGGTCCCACCATGATTTTTTTGTTAAATCCATACCGTTCATCAATTTTTCCAGATAAATCTAGAGCACGATCCCAAAAACGAGGTACATCCAAACCTCAAGTGGAGCACATCACATAAAGCAGTCGGAATTGAACAAACTTCCGTTGAAACTTTTCTAGGGCCAACATCGAGGCTTATTTTCCATCTGACCTATTCATAAGATCACACATGCCTAGATGAAGTTAAAATAAAAATATCAGCTTGATAAGAGCATTATGTGGCCCCAAGAAGTTTTCAATGGTAGCATTAATTCTTACTGTCCTCAATGATGTGGTCCACTTTAACTTTAAATACGCATTGTTTTTGGGTTCATAGCCTATAATGAAATGAAAAAATGAATTAACGGTGTGGATCTAACAAATACATCATGGTGGAGCCCACTTAAATTTCACACCTCCGGCGCTTGCTGTGTGAAGCAGGGTAGCGGATTAGGTTAGACCGGGCATCACGTGCAACCCTTACCGTGGGGCCCACCTTGATTTGTTTATTCTACATCTACTCCGTACATCCGAATTTTCAGATCATTTTAGAGCATTCTTCTAAAATTTAAGAATATCCAATCATCAGGTGGACCATACTCTAGGAAAAAGTTGTGATTGAACGTCCTACTATTAAAAACTTCTTGGGAATCACCTTAATGTTTCTATGGTTTTTATTTGACATCCAATCTGTTGATAAGTTCACATAAGCCTGGATGAAGAGGAAAAACATATATCAGCTTGATACAAAACTTTTGTGGCCCGTTATCGGTAAGTCACTACTGTTTCTTATGGCATAGGTAATGGTAAGCTACCACTGTTTCATTTTTTGGATAATTCTTTAAAATGATCTGGAAACACGGATGAACGGGGTGGATATAGAATATACATGACAATGTGGGCACCACTGTAAGGGCCGTACAGTCTTAGGTGAGGCCTGGGTCTCACCTAATGTGCTCCCGTGGTGCATCACATTCCGGTGAGAGAAGAAAACGGAAAGTATTTATATGTGAAACTTAGTGGGCCCTATTATGATGTATTTATCAGATCCACACCATCCAGCCATTTTTTCATACCATTTTATTGAAGTAGACAAAAAAATGAGGCAGAACCAAGCTCAACCGAGCCATCTTACAGAAATAGTCTGAATTGAACGCCTACTGTTGAAAACTTCTTGAGGCCATAGGAGGCTCTTATCAAGCTTATATTTGTGTTTTCCTTTCATGAAGGTATGTGTAACATTATTAAAAGGCTAGATAGCAAATAAACGTAACATTAGACCCTAGGAAGGTGTCAACGGTTTCCATTCAATCTTGGCTACTTTCTTTGACGTGGTTTACGCGAATTTTGGATATGCCTCGATTTTGGCCTAATGCTCTAGAATCATCTTAAAAAAAAAAAAAAAAAACAAGTCTCTTTGTTTAGGGCGCGGTTTGGGTGGATCCCCAACTGTGGGGCCACTGTGATGTGATGTATGTACATTACAGCTACAGTGTCTATGCATTTTGAAAGCTCATTTTAGGGCATTATCTCAATAATGAAGCAGATCCAAATCTTAAATGGACCATACCAAATGAAATAGTAGTGATTGAATCCCCACCATTAAAAACTTCATGAGGGCCACTGGAATGTTTATTTTCCATCCAACCTGTTGAAAAGGTCACAAAGACCTAGATGAAGATACCAAACAAATATCAGCTTGGCCCAAAACTTTTGTAACCCTCGAGAAGCTTTTAATGGTTGACTACCATTGTTTGTTGTATTATGATACACTTGAGATATGGATCTACTTCATTTTTTGAATCATACTCTAAAATGAGTTTTCAAAATGAATGGACGGTGTGATGTAATACACACATCACACAGCGGACGGCACGTTAAGGGATCAACCCACCTCGGTGGATCGGGGGATCCAGCGAAGCCGCGAGCCTCTTTTTGTGACGTGAAGAGATAAGTGAGCTTTGACACGTTGCCTCCTTATAACGTGATTAGATTGGACTTGGATTTGTAAATTTGGATTTTCCCATTTAACTATTTTTCCCAAAAATAAAAAAAAGACGTCGCTTGTGGGCTTGAGTTCAGTGACGACTACATACGTAGCTACCAATCTTTATAAGGTGATCAGGACCCGTATTGGATACACGTGTGGACAATGCCAAGCTCCAGGTGACGACTACATACGTAGCTACCAATCTTTATAAGGTGATCAGGACCCGTATTGGATACACGTGTGGACAATGCCAAGCTCCAGGTGACGACTACATACGTAGCTACCAATCTTTATAAGGTGATCAGGACCCGTATTGGATACACGTGTGGACAATGCCAAGCTCCAGTTCCCGGAGAAAAAATTGCTACACCCACGCGTTGGCTATGCTAGCTGCACCGGGTGGATGTGTTGTATCCATGCCGTCCATCCATTTTGTGAGATCATTTTACAACATGACACAAAAAAATGAGACAGATCCAAAGCTCAAGTGGACCTAGCACAGAAAATAATGGGGATTGAACGCCAACCATTAAAAACTTCTTGGGGGCCACTTGAGTTTCAGATCTGCCTCAATTTTAATATCATGCACTAAAATGATCTCGCCAAATGGTTGGACAGCGTGGACACAACACATACATCATGGTGGGGTCATTGCTATACCTGGTGTAGCTAGCGTAGCTAACTCATGGGTGTAACAAAAAATTTCTCCAGTTCCCGTATGGGCAGTAAGATCCAGAAGAGGGGATTAGGTGAGACCCTGACTGTGGGGATCAGAGTGATGTATGTACCTTAAACCCACACCGTTCAACTATTTTGAAAACTAATTTTAGGGCATGATAAAAATATGAAGCTGACCCAAATCTTGGGTGAACCACACCATAGGAAACAATCATGTTTGAATCCTAGACAAAAAAGTTCATGAATTCCACCCGAATGTTTCTTTGCCATCCAACCTGCTGATAAGGTCACAGACACCTATATGAAGAGGCCACACAAATATCATCTTGATCCAAAGTTTTTGTGGCCCACAAGATGTTTTTAATGGAGATCACCCCTGTTTCCTGTACTATGGTCCTCAAGAAGTGTTCAACAGTTCAGTCCCATTTTTCCTATGGTATGGTCCACTTGAGCTTTGTATCTGACTCATTTGTGGGTGAATGCCTTAAAATGAGCCAGCCAAATGAATGGACAGCATTGATGTCATAAGAACAGAAGTGGGTCCCACCAATGGACAAGGGTAAAAAAAAAAAAAAAAAAAAAGACATCAAAAGCAATGAAGCTCGCCCGCTGGGTGTTTTAAGAGTAAGAAACCTTGATTCACCCGGATTAGAAATGTCGCTGACGTTAACAGCTATTTGCTTTTTAAAATTGCGAGTTAAAGAAGAAAAAAAACGGCTTGTTTGGAAATGTATCTCTGAAGGATAGGTGATTTTAAAAGATTAGCCTGAGAGCAGCCTTCATAGCTAAGCCTAAACCGTGGGTGGGTATAAGCAAAAAAAAAAAAAAAAAAAAAAAATCCATATTTCATTTACTAAAAGCTATATACAAAATGCCCCATAACTTTCTTGGTAAAAATATCAGCGAATTGTTCCTTTGATGATAGATAAGGAGTGCAAATAACCCTACTTGGTAGCCTTTTCTCATACAAATATCTAATTTAATGATACTTATCAGACAAATTTGTTTCACAGGCATGTTAACATCAATCAATATTGTCTCCCTTATTGGATAACTATTTCGAATCCATAGAGCCTTCAAAAATCCTCAACTGGACTTCATTGAATCCACAAGGGAATAAGTTCTCAAATTCAGAAGAAGAAAAGAAAACTAAAGTTTTATTGAATAATAATCAAAGATGAAATTAATAATAACAAAATTAAACGAGTTTAAATACTCTAAACAATCCCTATAAAACCCTAATTAGTGTGAAGTAAGGAGTCCTAGGAAGAAACAGAAACAAATCTGTTAAAAATGAAAACTTCCGCACAAATTTGTGGGGCCTATTGACTGGTCATCTCGATCCGTCGATCGGTTGACGGGTTCGGTCAGCCTGTAAAAAATAATTAAATATGTCCAACGAGTTTGGGCATTCTTTTAGGGTCATTTGGCCAGCCGATTTCGCCAAAAAAAAAGTGTCCAGGGGGGTTAGGACTGATTTTCGACTAAAATTCAGCTAGTCAACAGGGGGGTTCAATCATTCGATAGGAGTCTCGGCCAATCGAACTAATATATAGTCTTTTCTCCTGGTCTTCATCTCCTTCTTTTGATCATTTCTCTGGTCTATCATTGTCATGTAACCATCAGTGATCCTCTTTACATCATTTGGTACCAAGTAAATTCACAAAATTAAAAAAAAAAAAAAAAAAATTGGATGATCTTTTCTGGTCTTTTTATTAATTTACAGTGAAGAAAAATGTACAAATAAGAAAAGAATACAAACGAATACGTATAATAGGCAAATATGATATAACTTGTACACTAGTTCACAGGACCACACAAGAGTACGCTAACAAGACATAAAACCACCTTTATTCGTACAAATGATGGCAATTTTCCAAGAGCTAATAAATAAATAAGTAAGAGAATATTATTTTCGAGAGATGATCCAGAATAGAAATTGGACTGTGGAAGCAAACGATGCAACTAGGAGTACTGGAGCATTCTCAGTATTTTTTTTCTTGTCAGCTAACTTCGAAGCAAGGAAATGTGAGGAGGTGAAGTAAAGGAAAGTAGTTCTTCGTCTTGCTCAAATCGAGCCATATCTTTTTCATCCAAGCTCACCCAAGCTTCAATTCCATCGCCGGATCTGGTTCCCATCAAGATAATGAGATTCTTAAAAGGAGATTTTGCATTGCTGATCCAGATGGGCCTTCCCCAACCAAAATCTGCTTCATAGTACGGGAACCTACACTGACTGGTAAACAAGCAAATGTCCATGCCACATGCAGAGTATTTCTCAAATACCTCTATCAGCAATTCGGAAGACTTTAGCAACCCCTCCTCTCCTTGCAATTCTTTTATGTACTCACTGTCGATTTTTCTTATCGAATACCTCAGCAGCCCCTCTAAGCAAAGCTGCAATTCCTCATTGCATTCTCCATCTGATACCCATGATGCAACCGCATTGACGCATAGATTTCCAAACGAATGGTCTGGCAAGGGCGGGACCATCCTGGGTCGCAAACTAACAGGAAGCATTGCTACGGATGCCCTGACTGTGCCGGGCTTGCGTTGAGCCCTCATGATACTCCTCCAGATGAGAGCTGATACTGCCTCAACTCGAGTGGGCCGCAGGTCCTCCGGGGCTCTAGCTCTAAGATTGGCTATGTTATGCCTTTCGAATAGAAACCTCTTGGTCAGAACATTCGCTTCTTCTCTGGGAAACGTGGAGCTCAATGAAAGCTCTACCGCTTCTCTCTGTGGGAAGAGTGTGGCTGAGTCGAAACTGGGGGCTGCAATTTCATTACCTCCACGTGTTGTCGAGGCCCACCTGTCTATAAATGTGGCCAGTGTGGTTCCATCAGCTATCCTGTGCGAATACCACACACCGATCACCATTCCTCCGCATTCGAAAATAGTGACTTGGATAGCTAAGAGCATGTCCTTGGTGGGTCTATCAAAATCGTAGCCACAGGGGAGGAACTGGTTCAGTGCTTCCACATCTGGCTGCCCGAGAAACTCGAAGAGCTGACCATTGATTTCAGCTTCGGAAAAGTCGATGCCTTCATCATTACAATCAACGGCGAGTTCATCTTCCTTGATCCTCCCGGCGAACGGGTAGAAGAGAGTCAAGGTCTCTGACAGACATTTCTTCAGCCGGCGAAAGACGTCGGCACGTTCAGTATTGCCATGACCATTTCCGGAGTAGAAGAGAATGAAAGGCACGTATAGCGGATGAATTATCTGATCTAGCAATGAGAGATGGAATGTACGGTTATGATGTGGAGTTGGAGAGGATGGTGTGATGATCTCTCTGGAGACGACGTGAACCTTGAACATCTTGGCTTATGGCAAGCTATAGTTTTGGGCTTGTGTACTTCATGCAAATGGGGTAAGCCTCTTTATAACGTGAAGAGATTAGTGATCTTTGACACGTTGCCTCTTTATAACGTGATTAGATTGGACTTGTGTTAGTAACTTTGATTTCCCAAGTTAAGCAATGATAAACTTTAGACTGAATACTAAAAACCAGTTAGTATTTTTCTCAAAATTCAAAAAAAGACGCGTTTGGGCTTGACGTCAGTAACCTCTTTGCAATGTGAATAGATTGGACTCGTATTGAGCAATGCCAAGCTGCAGCTGCTCTATGGGCGGCAAGTTCTGGAAGCTGATTGCGTCCTGCCCCGCCGGAGGACACAGATTGGGTACTGCCCCCACCAGGACGGGAGCGAATTAGGTGTTATCCGGCGAGCAGCTTAGTGGATGCTACTTCTACCGTGTGGTCCGCATGGATGATATTTTGTATATCCATCCGTTTCTACAGCCCATTTGAGGATGGATTTCAAAAATTATGTAGATCCAAATCTCAAGTGGACCATACCAATGCAAACAGTGATGATTGAGTGCCCGGCCATTAAAAATTCTAAAGATTTAGATATTCTTAGGATTTGGAATTATATCCTAAAATGAGATGCAAAAACAGATCAACAGCGAGGATGTATAAAAAGAACATCAAGATGGGCCCACACGGTTAGGGTAACACCCACTAAGCTGTAGGTGTTACCCCTACCATGTGGCCCACATGGAAGGACGAGTGTGGCCTCCCCTGACTGTGGGGCCACCGTGATTTATGTAGCTTAAATCCATTTTGAAAGGTCATTTTGGGCATTATCCAAAAAATGAAGCAGACTAAAATCTTAGGTGGACCACACCACTAGAAACAGTGGTGATTGAATCCCCACCCTTAAAAACATTTTAGGGGCTACCGAAATGTTTATTTGCCATCCAACCTTTTGATAAGGTCACAGATACCTAGATAAAGGGCCCACACAAATATCATCTTGATCTAAAACTTTAATGGCTAACCAAAAATTTTTAATGGACAATCACCACCGTTTCCTGCGGTATGCTCCAGCTGATATTTGCATCTGCTTAATTTTTAGAGAAATTTCCGACTGTAAGCCTCTCTTTTGACCATTATTCCCAGCTAAACCTTTGAAAGTTTTCTTCCCCAAACTAAACTTTCATTATTTTTCGGACGAAATTGCCCTTCTTCCTATCGAAATTCACCGCGATCTCGTTGAAATTCAACGAGAGACATCATTTTATCTCATCTTCGTTCATATATCTCCGGTTTGACATGATGATTATGGTTCCTCCGTCTAAGAAGCTTCGGAAATGTATGGTTTTTTTTCTCTTTTGATTTTTAATTTTTCTGTTGGGATGTTTTAGGAATGTTTTCTTTTGAATATTAAGGTTTGATTTTGGTTATAAGGTGTTCGTTAACCTTGAAATTTTGAAATGAGAATATTATGGTTTGATTTTTGATACAAGGTGTTTATTGAAATGTCAATGGAATCTTGAAATGTTGAAATGAGAATATTAAGGTTTGATTTTGAATATAAGGTGTTTGTTGAAATGTTAATGTAACCTTGAAATGTTGAAATGAGAATCTTAATGTTTGATTAAGCATATAAGGTATTTGTAGAAATGTCAATGTAACCACAAAATGTTGAATCTCAAGGTGTTCTTTAAATAACAATGCAATGTGATCACATCGTTGAATTTAAACGAACACAAATAAAATTGAACGAGATCTCATTCAATTTCAACGTGCACAGATATAATTCAACGAGATCACGTTGAAATTGACCGCGATCTCATTGAAATTGAACGAGATCATTTCGTTGA
The DNA here is from genome assembly GCA_003013855.2 of Liriodendron chinense. NCBI lineage: Eukaryota > Viridiplantae > Streptophyta > Magnoliopsida > Magnoliales > Magnoliaceae > Liriodendron > Liriodendron chinense. Next base: position 869,321 of record ML058472.1, on the reverse strand, counting down.
ATTTTAACATGCATAATGCCATTTTAACGAGATTGCGTTAAAATTCAACGAGATCTCATTAAATTTTAACACGATCTCGTTGATATCATTGAATTTGAACACGATCTCGTTAAAATGGAACAAGATTACTTTGAAATTGAAGGAGATCATGTCATTGAAATTCAACGAGCACTGATATAATTCAACGAGATCTCGTTGAAATTCAACGCGATCTCATTGAAATTGAATAAGCATAGTGTAAAATTCAATGAGATCGCGTTGAAATTGAACGAGCACAGTGTAAAATTTAAGGAGCACGGTGTAAAATTCAAGAAGCATCTTTCAAAGACCGCAGTTTAAATATTTTTTATTTTATTTTATGAAAGTTGTTTTTTTGGAATGTGAATGTCTAATATGTATACAGCGTGTTTGTTGTAAAGTGTATGTGAACAATGTTTGAGAATTTTAACCAATTTTTATTGTATTTCGAATTTGAATACAACATGTTTGTTGAAATGTCACAACGAAGGAAAATGTTGAAAAGGTTGAGAATGTGTTTGAAAGAGTATTCTTTGAATTTTGAAAGAGTGCTCGTTGAAATTGTACTCTTTGAATTTTGAAAGAGATCTCGTTGAAATGGTACTGTGCTCTTTAAATTTGAAAGAAATCTCGTTAAAATGGCATATTATTGTCCTCTTTTAATTTTGAAAGAGATCTTATTAAATTAACATTGTGTTCTTTGAATTTTGAAAGAGATCTCTTTGAATTGGCATTGTGCTCTTTAAATTTTGAAAAAAAAATCACGTTGAATTAGCACTATGCTCTTTGAATTTTGAAAGAGATCTCGTTCGCTACGGTAAAATCCGTAGCCTTTAGTTAGAATTTAACGAGATCTCGTTGAAATTTAACGAGCACAGTGAGAATTTAACGAAATCTCATCAAATTTTAACTAAATGCTACGGATATTAACTGTAGCCATAGAGAGTTCAAAATTCAGCAAGCAAAAACAGAGCTATTGAGAATTTAATGAGATCTTATTGAAATTCAACGAGGACAGTGAGAATTTAACGAAATCTCGTTGAAATTCAACGAGTATAGTAAGAATTTAAAAAGATCTAGTAAGAATTCAACGAGTATAATAAGAATTCAAATTCAACGAGTATAGTAAGAATTCAAATTCAACGAGCATATTGAGAATTTAATTAGATCTCATTAAATTTTAACTAAGAGCTACGGATTTTAACCGTAGCCATAGAGTATTTAAAATCTAGTGAGTAAAACTGAGCTATTGAGAATTTAACGAGATCTCATTGAAATTCAACGAGCACAATGAGAATTTAATGAGATCTCGTCAAATTCAACGAGTACAATGAGAATTTAATGAGACTCGTTCAAATTCAACAAGCACAATGATTTCAACGAGATCTCGTTAAATTTAAATAAAGGTTATGGATTTTAACTGTAACCATAAAGTATTCAAAGAGAATAATGCCAATTCAACGAGGTGTTTGTAGAAATGTCAATGTAACCTCGAAATGCTGAAATCTCAAGATGTTCTTTGAATGATAATGCAACGCGATCACATCGTTGAATTTAAACGAACACAAATAAAATTGAACGAAATCTCGTTCAATTTTAACGTGCACAGATATAATTCAACGAGATTGCGTTCAAATTGAACGTCATCTCATTGAAATTGACCGCGATCTCGTTGAAACTGAACGAGATCATTTCGTTGAATTTCAACATGCACAGTGTCATTTCAATAAGATTGCATTAAAATTTAACGCGATCTCGTTCAATTTCAACGTACACAAATAAATTTGAATGAAATCTTGTTGAATTCCAACGTGATCTCGTTGAAATGGAATGAAATTACTTTGGAATTGAAGGAAATCATTTCGTTGAAATTCAACGAGCACAAATATAATTCAATGAGATCTCATTGAAATTTAACGCGATTTCGTTAAAATTGAATGAGATCATTTCGTTGAATTTCAACGTGCACAGTGTCAATTCAACGAGATCGCGTTAAAATTGAACGAGCACAAATAAATTGAAAGAGCACAGTGTAAAATTCAAAGAGCACACATTTCAAAATTTAAAGAGCTCAGTGTAAAATTCAAAGAGCATCTTTCAAAGAGCACACCTTTAAAATTTAAAGAGCACAGCAATTCAAAGAGCTCGGCAATTCAAAGTACACAGTGTAAAATTCAAAGAACAAAATGTAAAATTCGAAGAGCACCCCTTTCAAAATTCAAAGAGCACACCTTTCAGAATTCAAATAGCACACCTTTCAAAATTCAAAGAGCACGATGTAAAATTGAAAAAGCATACCTTTCAAAATTCAAAGAGTTCAGTGTAAAATTCAAAGAGCATCTTTCAAAGAGTATACCTTTAAAATTTAAAGAGCATAGCAATTCAAAGAGCACAGCAATTCAAAGTGCACAATGTATAATTCAAAGAGCACAGTGTAAAATTCAAAGAGCACACATTTCAAAATTTAAAGAGCTCAGTGTAAAATTCAAAGAGCATTTTTCAAATAGCACACCTTTAAAATTTAAAAAGTATAGTAATTCAAAGTGCACAGTATATAATTCAAATAGCACAGTATACAATTCAAAGAGCATACCTTTCAAAATTCAAATAGCACACCTTTTAAAATTGAAAGAGCATAATGTAAAATTGAAAGAGCACACATTTTAAAATTTAAATAGCTCAGTGTAAAATTCAAAGAGCATCTTTCAAAGAGCACACATTTAAAATTTAAAGAGCGCAGCAATTCAAAGTGCACAGTGTATAATTTAAAGAGCACAGTGTAAAATTCAAAGAGCACACCTTTCAAAATTCAAATAGCACACCTTTCAAAATTCAAAGAACTCAGTGTAAAATTCAAATATCATCTTTCAAAGAGCACACCTTTAAAATTTAAAGAGCACAGCAATTCAAAGAACACATTAATTCAAAGAGCACATCAATTCAAAGTGCACAATGTATAATTCAAAAAGCACAATGTAAAATCCAAAGAGCACACCTATCACAAATATTCGAATGTCCTAACATTTACATTATGCTTTTTGAATTATCACTATGTTCATTGAAATTCAACGAGATCTCGATTATTGGAAAAACACATTACGAAAAAACAAAGATCTTACTTGATTATTATAAAAAAAAAAAAAACATTCATTGAGATTTTTTTCAGATTCTTTCGTCTTACCTGGTCAACACCACAACCTCATTTTCAATTAAACACGAGTTGAAGAAATAGAAAAATAGTGCTCTGAAGTGCAAACCAATATCAAAACTAAAGAGAGGATGCTTTTTTTACTTTAGATGAGAGAAAAAAAATGAGTTTTGGATATAGAAGAGGAGAAAATAGATTTTTTTGAGAGAAGAAATAAATCCTGGCAACAAGGGTATTTCAGTCTGAAAATACCCCATCTGTACAAGTGAGGTTTAGTTTGGGGAAGTAAACTTACAGAGGTTTAGCTGGGAATAATGGTCAAAAGAGAGGTTTACAGTCGAAAATCTCTAATTTTTAATGGTTGGATGGCGTGACCCTAAGGTCAGGGATCCTACCCACCTCGGTAGATATGGGGTTCCACCGAAATTGAGCCCCATCAGGACCTAGCTAGAGACCGACTATTCTGGAAGGGGCTCTGTGGGGCCCACTATGATGTATATGTTTTATCCGTACCAGCCATCCATTTCGACAAATCATTTTAAGGCTTGAACCAAAAAATTGAAGACTCAAGTTGACCTCACCATAGGAAGCAATTATGGGCGACAAAAGTTTTGGATCAAGCTGATCTTTATGTTTTCCCTTCATCCAGGTCCATGTGACCTTATGAGCAGGTTGGATGGCAAATAAACATCATGGTAGGCATTAGGAAGTTTCAAACACTGAGAGTTCAATCATGCTTTGTGTTGTGTGGTCCACTGGAGCCTTCGATTTGCCTTATTTTCAACACATGCCATAAAATGATTATTTTTATAAATGCAAACTTTATTGATAGAAAAGAATTGTACATAGCCCACTTCCATTCGGGCTACCCCAAGGACAAAAATCCCTGAGGGAGCCTATGGTAACTCTCTCTCTCTCTCTCTCTCTCTCTCTCTCTCTCTCTCTCTCTCTCTCTCTCTCTACATGCTCTCTAAGCGAACCTAACCCCACCCTATCGAGAAAAATGAGACCATGAATGGGCTGAGGCAGATCCTAGCTCCATAGACTCGAAGTAATTCTCCCTAGGGAGTCACTGCCGAGGCATGCCAACCCGTTAGCCAGCAGCGTTCCCTTCACGCCACACATGCACAAAATGAATATGCCCCCTCTCCACTAGCCCATCAATTCTAGAACACCAAGCCCACCATTTACACGATGGGCGGGAGGAATGGTTTAGAACGTCCACCACCATCTTGGAGTCGAATTCCACCACTATCCTTGTGAGCCCTTGCTTCATGCAAAGGGAGAGCCCATCATACACAGCTCTATTGTTAGAACCCATCCCATAACCATGTGCAAAGGCAAAAATCAACTCACCTTTCTCCCTTTTACAAATGCCACCTCCACTAGAGAAACCATGGTTGCCCTTAGCTGACCCATCGACATTTAGCTTAACTCAACCTACCTCCAACTTACACCATCTATCAATGGCTATCTCTTTGCTCCAAGGGCTGTGGACCATGTTCGCCAGCCCCAAGTGCAAGGTCACGATGTAGTAATAATCGATCGTGAGATCGAAATTGGCACAGCGTAGACGGGTGAGGGATCGATCACCGTCTCTCCACTCGGATAAGTACTCCGAATCCACCGAGCTATCGGGAATCCTCAACCGATCTTCTTCGATTCCTGGAAGGATTACTTGAACCCACAAGCAAGAGATGAAAACTCAAGAGAACGTTGATAAAAGATAATTAATTATCCTTCTACTATGAAATAAAAGAGTATTTAAAGGTCTAACTACGAAATAGAAACCCTAATTGCAAAATATTAAGTATCATAAATGAACTAGGAAAGAAATAAACGTAAATTGAAAAGTTCCCGCAAAACTGTGCAACTGGTTCGCGCATGGTCGAGCGCCCGGTTAGGACTGGTCGAGCGCCCGATGGAGCAAAAACTCGTCCAGAGGGTTTGGACAATAATCAGACCAATTTCGAGCGCCTGGTCAAAGTTGGTCGGGCGCCTGATGACCTGATGGTCGGGCGCCCGATATTCAAGAGTTCAGTCCAGTAACTCTTTGGACGATCAGTCTCATGGTCGGGCGCCCGGTGATGTGCGGTCGGGCTCCCGGCTGGGTGGAATTTTCTGAAGTTTAGCCATCAACTTGTCGCTTAGCTTGGACCCCTTCTGATGGTCCAGATTCTTCATGTAGGCCTCAGTGACCCCTTCTACATCAATCCCCTCCACTTGAAAAGAACTTGACCTCGAGTTCTCATTCAGCTTTGGTTCATAGTATTCGAACAAGTCTGCTACATTGAACGTTCGTGAGAGTTCATATTCTTCCGGGAAGTCCACCACATAAGCATTATCACCTAACTTTCTGAGAATCGGAACCGGCCCAATCTTCCTCTGTTAGAGCTTGTTGTAAGTGCCAGTGGGGAAATGGAAAATGACTTAGTCTCCAACCTCAAACACCTTGGCGCGTCAATGTTTGTTAGCATTCCTAGCGTAACTATTATTAGACTCTATGAGCTTATCCCTAACTTTCGCATGTAACTGGGTGATTCGTTCGGCCATGTGTTCCACAGCTATGCTCTTGCCAGGAATCTTTGGCAACGGGACTAGGTCGAGGGTGTGTCGAGGAGTCCGTCCGTAAACGATCTGAAATGGCAACTTTCTTGTGGATCGGTTCACCATATTATTAAAGGCGAACTCGGCTTGTGACAGTGCTAAGTCCCATTGCTTGGGCTTATTGTCGGAAATGCATCTTATAAGATTCCCCAATGTACGATTCACTACTTCAGTCTGACCATCTGTTTGTGGGTGATACGCTCTACTGAACTGAAGGTGCGTATCAAACCGACTCCACGAAGTTTCACCAAAAGTGGCTCACGAACTTCGTGTCACTGTCGGAGGTGATGGTCTTAAGAATGCCATGTAATCGCACGATCTCTCAAAAGCAGAGATTAGCTATGCCCGTCGCATCGTACGTCTTTTTGCAAGGGATGAAATGAGTCATCTTAGAAAACCTATCTACCACCACGAACACGGAGTCCATACCGCGTTGTGTCCGTGGGAGACCTAGGACAAAGTCCATAGAGATATCCTCCCAAGGGCCTTCCGGTACGAGCAATGGAGTATAGAGGCCCGTGTTTTGTGCATGACCCTTGGAGGATTGACAAACACTATGTGAAAAAGCGCTAAATTCAACTACGTAATTCGACTACGTAATTTACCGCGTGGAACCAATCAACAGTCTACGACCGTCGAATTTAGGACCTGAATTTCGACCGTTGCTGACAGTCGAATTATCGCAGTCGAAATTAACGTGCGAAACAATTCAACGGTCTAAAGTCGTTGAATTTAGCGCCTGAAATTCGATTGTTAATGACCGTCAAGTTGCACAGTCGAAATTAATGCGCCAAAACACTCGACGGTCTAAAACCGTCGAATATAGGGCCTTAAATGATTATGACTCGCGGGGAAAACTTCGACGGTCTAGCACCGTCGAATTCTTGAAAGTCCATAAAATTTCCAATTTTTTAAAATCCCTCTTGCAAAAAGAAATTATGATTTTGAAAAAAAAAAGTTCAAAAATTTGAAAGGAAAATTTATCAATATTTTAGAAAAATTAAGATTTTGAAAAAAAAAAAAATCTAACATTAAAAAAAAAACTAGGATTTTGAAAAAAAAGAAAATGGGCAATATTTGAGAACAATTGAGATTTAAAAAAAAACATTAAGATTTAAAAAATCACTGGGGTTTTGACACAAAAATTAACATTTTGAATAAGAAAATTGAATATTTTAAAATTTTGTGATTTTGAGAAAAGAAAAATTTTTAAGTTTGGAAATTTTTTTGCAATGTTTGAAAAAAAAAATAATTGAAATTTAAAAAAAAAAATTTAAAAAAAATATATCTTCAAAAAATTGATATGTTTGAATAGAATTGATAATTTTGAATAAAAAAACGTTTTTTGATAAGTTTGAAAAAGTTCAAAAGTTAAAAAAAAAAAAAAAAAAAAAACAATTGAGATTTTAAAAAAGAGTGAGATTTTGAAAAAAAAAATTAAGCTTTTTAAAAAAATTGAAACGTTTGAAAAAAAATATTTAAAAATAATTTTTTGAGATTGAAAAAAAATGAGAAATTTGAAATGAGTGGACAAAATTTACTAGTGGACATTTATTGAATGGTTGAAAATAAAAAAATTACAGTCATTGAGTTACCTGCCTATCATATTAGTTTATGCATACCCACAAGTTCACCTGTACCAAAAATGATGGCCTAAGTATAATGATGTGCAATTACAAGAATAACTTATAATGATGAGATTGATCAAATTCTATGATCATGAAATCTTAAAGTTGATCTGAATGGTCAAATATATTTGGGAAGTGCTAAATAGCTTATAGAACAAATTTCAGCCCAATCCGACCTTAAACAAATCAGATCCGTCCAAAACACTCTTTAAATGGGCATGATCAGTTTGTCTAGATCTAAATAGATTTGGACAATCTGATCGGTCAGGATTGAAGAGTAAATGACTTCAGATGTTTAGATTAAATTTTACTTAAATCTAACTGTTGGATTGCAAGATATGACATATCATATTGTTGATCAATCTTGTCTGCCCAATATCTTTCTCACCGAAATTCGATTGAGGTGAGTGACCAATCAAATCAAAGATATTGATGAGTATACGTAGAATAAAGTAACTGGATCAGAATTCTAAATTAAGCTAAATGTTTTGTTCAAAATTGCACTGTGACTTGCTGACCTCATGAAAATCCAAGAAATGTGCAGTCATTGGACCCTAAACTCTAATCTAGCCATTGAGATTTGGATCTTAATTCTTAAGGTTTGGTATGACATCGTAAAATGATATTTAAGAACAGGTGAATGGGATAAATATATATACAATATATCAACTTGGACTCACATGGGTAGGGTACTATGCGTGGATTGGCTAGCGACCCTAACTAGCCACTAGTTAGTGATCGGTGCTCTGTAGGCCCTACCATGATGTATGTGTGTCATCCACACTGCCCATACATTTTTTCATATCATTTTATGCTATGAGCCCAAAATTGAGATAGATCCAAATCTCAAGTGGACCACATCACAAGAAATAATGGTAATTTAGTGCCTCGCCAATAAAAATTATAAATTGCCCGTCTCAGGTGTATCATTTTTATGGTCCCACCATAATGTATGTGTTTCATCCATGACATCCATTCATTTTTCCAGATCATTTTATGGTATGAGTCCAAAATTGAGGTAGATCCAAATCTCAGGTGGACCACATCACAGGAAACAATGTTAATTGAACGGCCACCATTAAAAGCTTCTTAGGGGGCCACGAAAGTTTTGGATCAAGCTGATATTTGTTTTTCCCCTACATCCAGGTCTGTATGACCTAATCAAGAGATTGGATGTGAAATAAACATTAGAGTGGGCCCTAGGAGGTTTTAATAGTGGACATTCAATCACTACTATTTTCTCATGGTGTGGTCCACCTGAGATTTAAATTTACCTCGATTTTGGAATCAAGCCCTAACATAATATTTAAAAAATAATGGACGGTGTGGATGAAACAGATACATCATACTGAGGTCCACAGAGTAGGTGGCAGCGTCCCTAGCCAAAACCCATTTGGATTGAAAATGGACATCGCATAATGCGGACTTGAAAAAAATAAAATTTTATAAAAGGATCTCCCTCTCTCATGCTCCCTCTCAGAACCCCTCTCAGCTCTCCTTCTCAAGCTCCCCCTCTCAGCTCTCTCTCTCTCTCGATTTCAGATTTTTCTAGTTTCTGTTGACTGAAATCGGACGCGATGGGCTCAGGGACCTAGAGATCGCCATTGTGATGGGTCGCTTCTAGAGTCAATGGTGCTCTTCTGCTGCCGCTATGATGGATTCGCTTGGATCTAATGGTGATGGTGGACACGGTTCAGATCGCCATGGGTGTGAGGCAGGAATGGGGGTTGTTTTCGGCAACGACGAGCGTCAATGCTCGTCGAAATCAATGGAGATAGCGGCGATTGGGGAGTTTGAGTGGTTTGAATCGATGGCGTGGGGGTTGTGGAATCGATGGAAGTGAGGATTGTTGACGCAATCAGTGACAATAGTGACAAGTGGCAACAGTGAGTTTTCTTCTCACTCTCTGTGTGTGTGTGTGTGTGTGTGTGTGTGTGTGTGTGTGTGTGTGTGTGTGTGTGTTTTACTAGATGGTCTGAATTTGTAAAGGTGGGGTTTAATTTAAGATAGGTTTCTCGGGAGCTTGAAGGACACCCACCAATGTGTTCGATGGAATGCCTGAACGGCACATGGATTCTTAGCATTCACTTCTCCTTGTGCTCTGCTTGGATTCACAAGTGAATGGAATTGCAAGCATTCTTTGTTCTTCCTTTTTCTTTTTTTTCCTGTTGGGGAATGCTTTTCCTTGTGGGAACTCAAGAAACAGGAAATGTTCTTCCAAATCCAACAATTAAAATAAGATGATTATGGTAGTCTAATCGGTGTGATTTGGGTATCTTCTGGAACAACAAAACGGTTATCAAAGCTCTTAGGAGGCATTGCCATTCTCAAGGTCTATTCATTTCCCTTACGTTGTAGGTATGGGTAATGGGCCTCTTATTGTTGTAACTGACCATATGCTTTAAAGATTGGTGGGGCCAATGAGGCAGAAGTTGGAGAGAGGACAAATGGGGTTAGATATGCTTTAAATGCTACAAGGGAAGCTGTTGAAGAGGGTTAATATACTTGCAGTGTTATCATTTTTTCCTCTTTATGATCTGTAAGTATTCACTAGTGAAGAATAGTAGGACATTGCTGTGCATTATACCTGATGGATATTATATCTTTCAATTCAATACATGTTGTGATGTGATTGCTATCTTCTCTTTTATAGCTACAAGGACCAAGGTTTCTTTGTTATCTAACAAAACTGGTGGAAAGGATATAGTTGCAAGCTTACTAGCTTCATTGATGGAAGTTGTGGGCACAACTGTAGCATGTGAATGTGTTTATGTTCGTACTACAAGAAATAGGAGAAAAATGCTCCTGCTTCTTTGACTTTCTTGACTTTTATGATTATTTAGTGGTTTTTTTTGTTGTGGTTAGTTTATTTAGAAAATCTGATATATGTATGCCTTAATGTCAGGAAGCTTCCAAATCTAAGGCAATCCATAAGCAACACATTGACATGCTTAACGCTTTTAGAATGATTACTTGGCTAGCAAGCTTGGTAGACCAGTCTTGGGCCTAGATGCTTATTTAATTGATGAGTCAAGTTTGGTTCATCTGTGAATAACTAATGACAAATGCTTATATTTTCAGGTTCAAGGAGTAATTTTTTATTTGCCTGAGGAGATTGCCAAAGAGAAGTTCTTTATTTGCCTGAGGGATTCATCTGTGTGTGATCTGTCACATGCATATTAATGTTTTTTTTTATATTTCACTGGTTATAGGATTTGTATATTTGCTGGCTTCTTTTCACTGGCATGTTAATGTTTTGTTAAACTCTCTTGTGAGATTACTTTAGGCCTTTCAGACTCTTGCCAGTTTTTTTGCCCTTGTCTAGTGCCCTGTTCATGGAATGTTTCAATAGTTCAATAGTCCAGATCATTCTCTTGATGGGCCTTGATGTGGACATAAAAAAAAAGGTTACTAGTAAATTATGTCAATTGTTCGAGGTTTTATCTTTCTAAAATGCTCGTGCTATTTGAAACCCCTGCGAGATTTGCCCTATTCAAAGTGTTAGATGAGGGGAAGCTTTCAAAAGTTGAGGTATGCAACCATTCTGCTTTTTTTTTTTCTTTGTTTCTTAATTATTTTCCAAATAATTGATTTCTGTGCATGGGTTGTCCAATTTTGCAACAGCAGATGTTATTGCACAATTTGGTATTGATTGCATCTAAAGGGTTTCTCATTATTTGTAACATGTTGCAGGACTTGTGGAAGGATTTTGCTACATCTGAATCGGCTAGACAAGTCAAATATTCTATCTTTATGCTGTTGGTTATTGCATTTAAACGTTCCTTTTATTCAGTTCAATCAATTTCCTACGTTATTATATAAGATTAGTTTTTGTTGTAGTTAATCGTTTTTTGAGAAGTGTAACTATGGAGAAATATGCCATAAGTAGAGTCTATATCTTGAGAAACCAATAAATTTGGATGGATATTGTGAAGCTTGGCTTCTTTATAGATATTTAAATTCTATTAGAACATTTGCTAAGTCTTACAAGCCCTGCTAAGGATATATGTATGGACCTATAGGATTTTTTATCCTCATTACTGCTATGTGCTAGATCCGAGCCATTCATGAGGTAGGTCCCACCAAGAATGCACTGACCCAGAAATCAGTCCAGTCTCATCATGCAGGCAAGATGTTTATGATAGATGGTTAGCTTGCTTGCATTTGTTAGTAGCCTTCCTGATGGGCAAACTTGCTCGATTTTGGGTCAGGTAATAGGGCTCATCTAATGAAGGGATCTTATGTGCATTTGCTATGTTTGTGCGTGTGCCACGAAGATAAGTGGCTAAAGGGTTCTCAATCCTAAACATATGCTTTGGATTTTTTGAAGTGTGATAGATATCACAGACTAGCAAACCCTTTTCTGGCCCAAGTTCTCTGTTATTTCATGTCTGTTTCTCAAAATTTTGTTTGCTCTTTTCTTTGGAATCTAATGTGCTTTTATTGTTTCATCAACATCAGGTAGTGAAGCTAAAAGCTTTTACCAAGTTTGAGAACACCTCAGAAGCTTTATCAGCAGCTACTTTACTGATTAATAGCAAGCCTAGCAAGGGTCTTCGTAAATTTCTGCGTTCTCACTGTGAAGGAGAAACGTTAGCTGTTGTTGATTCAAAGCTAGAAAAAGCGATAAAAGAAAAATTGGTCAGTCAGCGAACAGCTTACTGAAAGCATTCAGTTATTTGAAAACCATATGGGATCTTTTATTATTTTATTACATTGTGATTAATTGCTTCTTCTTTTTTCCTTGCAGCAAAAAGAATGTCTTCACAATAATACTGTAATGGAGCTGATGAGGGAGGTTAGAAGTCAGTTGACCGAACTCATATCTGGGCTGTGCAAGACTTGTCTCCAATGAGCTTAGGTTTGTCACACAGTCTATCAAGATACAAGCTAAAATTAAGCCCTGATAAGGTGAAAATCATTTTCCTATGACTCAATGTTTCCACTTAGTTCTAAAGTTAGATGTACTATTGAATGGATAGTTCAGTGAAGTTTGAATATCCAAATGGTAATTACCTTCCTGTTTCATGGTGTTTCGACATTGGAGCTCATGAGAAATTGGTGGGACGCTGCCAATAAACCTGTGGCTAAAGGCTTTAACCTCGGTTGTTCAAAATTGAAGCTAAAAATAGATTTAACCTCAATTGAAGGCAACCGAGACTAAAATTTATCTCAGTTGGAAACAATGGAGGCTAAAAAGTTGATTTAGCCTCGAATTGATGCAATAGAATCTAAAAAGTTTCTTCTGCCCTCACTTAAAGAACTGAGGCTATAAAAGGCTTTTAGTCTCAGTTGCCAAAATCGAGGCTAAAGCCTTTAACCATGGCACTTGAAGCCCCGGTTATAATAATGGAGGCTAATTCAAGCAAAACTGAGGCTAAAGGTTTTAGCCTCATTTTTTCAACTTTTTAGCCACTATTTTGAAATGAGGCTACAAGCCTTTTTTCTTGTAGTGATAGTTGTAGAGGATTGTGGTTGTATTGTGTTGGTTATGTAATGTAATTCTGGAGGATTGTGGTTGTATTGTGTTGGTTATGTATTGTGAAGGATTGTACTTGTATATTTTGTTGGTAAATGTTGTAGTTTTCTAAATTATTTATGAATTACAGGTTTACAGGATGTATTGGGGCACAACCCTCATTAAATACAGGTTATTTTCTTTCATGCAGACATAAATTCGATTGGTTGATGGTATATTGTAAGTTGATTGTACTCTTGGTACTTGTGGAGAATGTGGTTGTGGATTGTTTTTACTTGAGGAGGATTGTGGTTGTGGAGGATTGTGGGTGTGGAGGATTGTGGTTGTGGAGGTTTGTAGTTGTGGAGGATTGTGGTTGTATTGTGTTGGTTATGTAATGTGATTGTGGAGGATTGTCTTGGTTATGTAATGTGATTGTGGAAGAATGTGGTTGTATTGTGTTATTTATTGTGGAGGATTGTACTTGTATATTGTGTTAGTAAATGTTGTAGTTTTCTAAATTATTTATGAATTACAAGGTTTACAGGATGTATTGGGGCAACCCCCACCAAAATACAGATTTTTTTTCCGTGCAAACATAAATTCGACGGTTTTGAACCGTCGTATTTATTTATCGACTGTCCACGATTGTCTAAATTTCCTATAATTTTTACCAAGAACGGCAGCTTAGAACCGTCGAAGTACTTGCCACGGCTGTCAGCCGTCGAAATATCCAATGATTTTCGAACCACAGACGACGGTTCACAACCGCCTCTTATGCAAATACGAGTTCGACGGGTGTGGACCGTCGAAATATTTCGACTGTCACGGACCGTCGAATAGTAACCGATGGTTATGGACCGTCGAATTTTTTTCTAGACTGGCAGATCTACGACGGTTTTTTCGATGGCACAGACCGTCGAATTTAGCACTTTTTCACGTAGTAAAATGCAGTATCGTTGAACCATCCAACCAACGTCACGGCCTAGATGAGGCCAATAATACCACTCCTCGACTAAAGCCTTCGTCTTGTCAACCCAAGTGGCCTCCAAGGCCTCCTCCATGCAAGTCGAGGATGATCTTCTATCGAAGGTAGTATTGTGGAATGTATAGTCAATTCCCATAGAAGAGAAAATTGTCTTGTATGAGGAAATCACTCGGTCTACCTTCGTTGATCATCTGCCATATGCCCTTGAAATCCTCGTCTTCAACGTAAAGCTCCTTGAGGCAGTCGAATCCGACAACTTCCATGCTCATAACAACAAGAAGGTCGACACAGTGGCTTAAGGGGTCAGCAACCTTGTTTTGTTGACCGAACTTATGTTTCAAAATAAATGTGAATTCCTATAAAAACGAAATCCACCTAGCATGTGCACGGCTAACAATAGTCTGGCTATAAATAAACTTCAAGGCTTAATGGTCAGTTAAAATAACAAACTCCCTCTGAATGAGGTAGTGTCGCTAATGTCGAAGAGCCTGTACCACCGTGTACAACTCTAGTTCATACGTGGACCACTTCTTGCAGGCCCCAGTAAGTTTCTCACTGTAAAAGGCTACGGGTCTGCCTTCTTGAGATAAAACTGATCTAATACCCACATAAGATGCATCGCAGTCCACTTCGAAGACCTTGTCGAAGCTGGGTAAAACAAAAACCGGTGTGGATGATAACTTGTGCTTGATTTCTGCAAAGCTACGATCATCTTCTTCCGTCCACTGAAACGGTCCTTTCTTCATACGATCTGTGATTGGTGCTACGATTGTACTAAAATTCTTGACAAAGCAGCGATAAAACGTGGTCAACCCATGAAAACTGCGAACCTCATGGATGTTGGTGGGGGTTGGCCACTCACAGATAGCCTTCACTTTGTCTTCATCAACCCGGATGCCGGTGGATGATACTATGAACCCAAGAATAACAGATGGTCCGTCATAAAGCTACACTTCTTCAAATTCAGATATAACTTGTTTTCTTGTAGCACTTGAAGGACTTGCCTAAGGTGTTCAACATGCTCTGCCTCTCCCTGACTATATATTAGTATGTCTTCAAAGTATACCACGACGAATTTGCCTGTAAATCGTTTTATGACTTGATTCATGAGGCGCATGAAAGTACTTAGGGCGTTCGACAGCCCAAATGGCATCACCAACCACTCGTACAACCCATCATTGGTTTTAAAAGTTGTTTTCCATTCATCACCAGGGCGAATACGGATTTGATGATACCACTACGTAAGTCCAGCTTTGAGAATACCCTAGATCCCTCAAGCATATCCAGTGTCATCGAGTCGGGGAATAGGGAATCGGTACTTGATGGTGATCTTGTTAATAGCCCTGCTATCAACACACATACGCCAACTTCCATCCTTCTTTGGCGTTAATAAAGCTGGGACTGCACAAAGACTCATACTTTCCCTGAGTAGACCCTTGTTCAACAACTCCTCCACCTGACCTTGAAGGATCTCACATTCCTTTAGGCTCATTCGGTAATGCAGTCGGTTGGGTAAACTAGCACCCGGGATAAAATCGATGTGGTGCTGAATATCCTGCATTGGAGGTAGCCCATAAGGAAGGTCTTCGGGCCAAATCTCTCGAAATTCATTCAACAATGGTTGTAGAGCTGGTGGAATATTTGATCCTTCTTGAATTTCACCTTTAACTACTACGGCAAAGATTTCACCGGTCTCCTTAGTTTCATTTACAAATTCTTGTAGGGCGAGGAGGGAACTCCACTCCACTTTAGAAGCTTCGGGTTGGCCCTCCGGCACTCTAGGAGCTAGGATCCTTTTTTCTTCCATCTTTAATGAATGTGTAAGTGTTATCATGCGCATGATGGATTACATCTCGGTCCGATTGCCACAAACAACCAAGAAGCATGTAGCATGCCTCCATGTCTACGACATCGCATAAGATTTCATCTTTGTAACTTCTACCAATTGAAAATTAAGGAAATGAGGCATTGTTCAGTTACCTTAGTGTCTCCGACCTTCTTGATCCACCCAATGGAATACGGCGCTGAATGCTTTATAGTTGAAAGATGGAGTTTGTCCACCATAACCTTGGTCATTATGTTCTCACTACTACCACCGTCGATGATGACGTCACACACCTTCCCATTCACTGTGCAACGGGTGCGAAATATGATGTGGCGCTGGGGGTGTACTTCTTGTCGGGCGTATAACATAATCGCCTCACAACCAAGGACTCACATTGGTCCTCTAATAACCATTCCATGTATTCTTCCTCTTCGTCAGCGACTAGGTCGACTTCTTCACCGATGCCCCCTTCTTCTACAAATCCTCTTTCTGACCACCTTCATTAGTGGCCAAGTTGGCAGTGGGGCACTGGGGGCACACATTGGACAAGTGACCCAGTTGGCCACAACGGAAGCAATTGCCAGGCCTCGGTAGAGCATAAGGATTCGGGGCTCGACTCGGGCCCATTGTCGCAGGGGCGGTTCTCTGTGGTCTAGTTAGACCGCTTCCCACATCACGGCTCGCAGTTTAGGGCGGTTGTGCATGTCCACCCACCGATCCTTTTTCTTCGGCCAAGGTTGTATCTTGTACTAAACCCGTCGAAGGTGCACGGGTTGTGGGATATGTACGGGCAGGAATTCGGGTGAGTTGTGTTTCAGCCCGGACAGCCATTTGGGACGCATCCCCAACGATTCAGATTGGGAGAAGATGGATCCGATCCTGGATCGCGGGTTGTAGGCCACCTATGAATCTAGCGGTCCTCTGAGACTATGTTTCAGACAACTCGTTTCGAACTATTAATAGGTCGAACTCAGCCTGATATTCAACGACAGTCCTAGACCCTTGTTTGCAATTCTGATATTACTGGAACAAGATATGGTCATAGTCGCTAAGTAAAAATCAGGATTTCATTAATCGCTTCATCCTTGGTCAAGTTTGGATTGGTAATTTGTTCTGTTGGATACGGGAAGTTTGTAATTATTCCCACCATGTGGAAGCTCCGGATTTTAGCTTGTAGGCTACGAGCTTCACTTGCTTATCTTTCGGGACACCAAAATAATTGAAGAACCTTTGACTTCCGCGAGCCAATCAATAAAAGCTTCGATGCTTAATGAACCATTGAAGGAGGAAAGCTCACCTTTGCCCGGGAAGCCTCTGCCATTGTGATCCGCGCGAGCATTCCCCTGTGCTGCTTGTTGAACAATGATGTTCTCGACGCCTTCATCACTGTGTTCCTCGTCATCATGTCCGGCTCTTCGAAGCGCCAGTTGCAGTGCTTGGCGGAACATAGGATTGTTCCGAACTACAATCGCTGGTTGTGGCGCATTGCCCTGGGTTTGTGGCTAGGGTAGAGCCTGCAAAACCCTATCTAATGCAGCGATCATCCTCTCCATCTACGCCCTATTCGCTTCCTGGAGATTGTAGATCTTTTCTGTCAATAACTGAAACCCTTGATCAACGTCAGAGGGTTGATTGTCGCGGCTACCGCTAGAAGCAATCCTCCCGAGGTTGTTCCTCGCTTTGATACCAACTTGGCACAGCGTAGACGGGTGAAGGATCGATCACCGTCTCTCCACTCGGATAATTACTCTGAATCCACGAAGCTATCGGGAATCTTCAACCGATCTTCTTCGATTCCTCGAAGGATTGCTTGAATCCACAATCAAGAAAAGAAAACTCAAGAGAACTTTGATAAAAGATTATTAATTATCCTTCTACTATGAAATAAAAGAGTATTTAAAGGTCTAACTACGAAATAGAAATCCTAATTGTAAAATATTAAGTATCCTAAATGAACTAGGAAAGAAATAAACTCACATTGGAAACTTCCCACAAAACTGTGCAACTGGCTCGCACATGGTCGGGCGCCCGGTCAGGACTAGTCGGGCGCTCGATGGAGCAAAAACTCATCCAGAGGGTTTGGACAATAATCATACCAATTTCGGGTGCCCGGTCAAAGTTGGTCGGGCGCCCAATGACATGGTTGGGCACCCGATGCCTGATGGTCGGGCGCCCGATATTCAGGAGTTCAGTCCAGTAACTCCACTACCAGAAAAATGACTTTTCCCGACGGTCCCGCCTTTCCATCGCCGACGGCTATGGACCGTCGGTAATTTCGATGGCTATAAGCCTTCAGAAATTCACCTAAAGCCGTCGGACAAAAGAGGTATTGCTACACCAAACCTGTTAATTTAACGCTCATTATTCAATGAATACTATTTTCTCGTGGTGTGGTCCACTTGAGATTTAGATCTGCTTCATTTTTGTTAACAAGCCTAAAATAAATTTGAGGTTTTTAATAGACGGCATGGATGAAATAGATACATCATGGTGGGGTCGACAGACACATGGCAGCGTGGGTAGCCAAAACACTTTTGGCTGGTGCAAAATGCACACCTTGCGTGTGGACTTCAAAAAAAAATTTAGAATGGGAAATATCCTCTCACGTTGCCTCTCATCTCCCTCTCGGCTCTCCGTCTCTCACACTCCCTCTCCTCTCCCTCTCTCGGCCTCTCCTCTCCCTTTATCGGCTCTCTCCCTCTTTCTCGTGCTCCCTCTCTCTCACCTAGCCAGACAATATCCTACACTCGCCATAATCCTCTCCCTCCCTCTCTCCCTCTGGCTCTCAATCTCGATCTCTCTCTCTACATAACCTAAAGTCGAGATCTACCGGATTCGTGTGGGGATGTTGTTTTCCTTCCAGAAGGCAAGAAGAAGAAAGGAGGAAGGTTAGGGTTTTGTGAGCGAACAGCCGGTGGTTGGAGGATTAGATGTGTGTTGGCCTCTTAGGGTTTGTTATCTTTGGGGAGAAGGAAGTTGCGATTCTGGAAAGGGTGATGCATTTCCTTTGGGTTTCAATTCGTCCGGGTTTGCTTTGCAAGAGATCCACGAGATTTGGTCCGTCGAGGAAGAAATGCCTTCCGATTGTGGATCTAAGGTTTTGAAAGCCATCTCTATGGTTTTGGAGTGTTGTTTTTACAGGGCAGGCTTCCTTCCTAGCAGTCTTGGGAAAAAGTCAGTGAAGAATGCCGCAGATCCTGGATCTAGGTTTTCAGATCAGGGTGCTCTGTTGCTGGATTTTCAGATCTTGATTGTCCTTTCGTGCTACATCTTAATCTTCTTTTTAGGGCTTTCTTTGTTTCAGATGATGTTTTGCAAGAAAAATCTGAGGTTTTGACTTATGAATGCCTTTGATTCCAATGGTTGGCTTCTGTTTTGCAGCTTTGTATGCAGGAAAAGAAGAATGCGGTTATCCTGTATCTAGGGCTTTGTTGGGCTGGATTTTCAGATCGCGATCCCTTTCTTATGCTGCATCACCATCTATTCTTTATGTCTATCTTTGTTCCACATGATGCTTTACAAGTAATCTCCATGGTTCAGCTCCCAGGCTCCATTGATTCAAAGAGCTGGCTTCCCTTCTAGAAGCTTTCTGCACAATCAAAGAGATGAACTGGATGGGGTTTTGGAGCTACTCTGCTTTGGAGTTTTGGGGCTGCCGGAGTTGGCTTGTGGGCTAGGCTGCATTTTTTTTTCTGCTTGATTTGGGTCTTGCAGGTGATGGCTGGATGGGGTGAGGCTGTTTCCACTTCTGTTCGGAGTGGGATTAGTTGCTCTAAAAGATGTACTAATTTGCTTTGGATCATCCAGATGGTGAAGGAGCATCTATTCCAGCAGGATGCGCAAGAAAATGGTTGGCTCTAGGATGGATACCCCAGGACCTTATCCCAATCCATAGCTCTTGAAAATCTTTCAATACATCCTGGCGTTTTTCTTTTACTTGATGTAAGTAGCTTTTAGCATTTAAAAATTATCCAGGTACATTGACCAGAATTTCTGGTATGTTTGTCTGTATATTCCTGTTGTAGCTACTACTATTATTACTCTCTTTCTCCCTCTATCAATATTGATTGTTCTTTCTCAAGATATGACTGCTATTATTTGCTAGTGGCTTGAAAAATAAAATCCAACTTGTTCCAGTTCCCGAGGTAACATGGCATCAAACATTGAGTCATCACATGCCACTTTAGCGTGCCTAAAGGATTGTATATCCGATGCCTATTGCCAAATTCACTCATTGATCTAGTGTTGAAGTTACCATTTGAATAGTAGTGGTAATAGTATTAATAATGTTGTGATGGTAGTAGTAAATAAATAAATAGTGTTAAGGCTATTGTGCTATTCAACAAGTATCAAACATCAAGTCATTAGGGTCACATGCCTAAAGCAACCTACATCTGGTGTCTATTGCCAAATTCACTCACTGGTCTAGTGGAAAGATGTTGTGCCTTGTTCCTGAACTCTCCATTTGTGGATCCTGTAACTTTAGCTGATCTATCAGAGAAGAATAAGAAACTCTGGAACTAAAATCTAGAGTCACCCATAAAGTTTCTGTGCATCTCACATGTTACATGGTTGGGATGACCTATAAACGTGCCATATTTTCAGCCACATCATCTAGTTGTCAAGGTGCTTTCCATCTCCGACCAAACGCCATTGTTTCCTCATTCAATTCCCATATGGGGCTGGTTCTTCAGAATCATTCAAACGGAGACCATCCGGTCGAAAGATTTGGCCTTGGTCATGGTCCAGCTTCATTATCATGCTTGGATGAGTATTGGTGCAATTATCTTGGATGTGACTGATTTTGCTGCAAGAAAAGCAAATGTCTGGGAGAGATTTGTCACTCAATGCAAGGTTTCTTCTAAGAAATACAACAGCCACAACAACAATAACAATAGTTTGGAAAGTGACTGATCTTTTTTTTAATGCCTCTTGCATTTTATGTTTTTTTTTCTTTTCTTATTTAGGTCTTTCTAGTTGTTGGGTTTTGATGGATGGTTCTACAGTTCCTTTTTTTCCTTAGGTGTTGGATTGTGGTAAACGGGAAGTGGGGTTTGATGGAGACTATTGAAAAGGCTATGATCTTTTCTCGTTTCATGTCCCCACCTTCTTCTTACTTGATTTGAGGTATGATTTGTTCTCTACTTTTTATTTGTGATGAACATATAACTTGTGGTTGGTATGTATGAAACTATGAATGTATGATGAAATTTGTAGATTTTTTTTTCTTTTTTTCTTTCTGTTTTGAATTGCAGGGAACTCGAACAATACCCACAAAAGAAAAGTTCTTATGTTTGTGGTTGGTGTATTAGATATTTTGGTTGCTTCTGCTTGTTATTGTTAAGATTTTGTGCTTTTTCTTTTATAACAGATCATTTTGCACATATGCTTCTGGTTTTTTATGGTCTGATTTACTTATTTGAAGTGATTACTGTATACGATAAATCTCGTATATTTGAATTTGCCATTTTCTTGTTCAGTGTTCTTTCATTGTCAATGAAAGAATGGGTCATTTGGATCTCTATTCTCTTATTGAAGAAACATGTTCCATTGTCTAAATCTATTCACAGTGCATGCCCACTTCATGACACATTATTTTATTTAAAGTAATTTCTAAGTGCCTACATGTCATCCATCACACAGCCAGAGAATCAAATTTCTGGTTTGCATATTTGCTAATTAACACAAAAATTCGAACAAAAAAAAAATTTGGAGTCTTACTGAACCCCCCATGCACCTGTGCACGTTGCCATGCTTTTGAATATGCACATGTGAGGGACATCCAACCTATTCATCAGTTGGGCCCTGCTGTATCGATGACCTAGCTGAAAAATGAGACCTGTCCACTCATCAGTCTAGCCAAATTGACATTGAATGCGGACTGTTGGAAATTATTTATGGTTGTTTTGCTGAATTAAAACATGGGCCGGTAATCTTCAAAACATATTTTTTTAATTTGAATTTTCTGCTGAATTAGGGCCAATTTTGTTGTACAATGAATTGCAATTGCTTTGATAAAATTGGTCTCTCTCTCTCTCTCTCTCTCTCTCTCTCTCTCTCTCTCTCTCTCTCTCTCTCTCTCTCTCTCACAACCCACCTATTCTTCACCGAGATTTAAAATGTGACAATGTTTTTGTTAATGGAAACCATAGGGAAGTCAAAATAGGAGATCTTGGGTTGGCCATTGTTATGCAGCAACCTACTACTCGTAGTGTCATTGGTATGTATGGAACTTGTCTTGTAGTTTGAGTGCACTAGTTTGTGACACATACCCATTTTGGTCTTACACTTGTTTTCACAGGTACACCCGAATTCATTGCTCCAGAGCTTTATAAAGAGGAATACAATGAACTTGTTGATCTATACTTGTGTTTTGTTCTTTACCAGTAAAGGAAATGCAGGAACCAGAAATTCAGAACATTCTATCTGACCCCATCATGAGACAGGTGTGCTCTTGTTCCTCTTGATACACGTCCTATAATTCTTGTTAAACATTCCCATGATCCTATCAGATTTTCCTTTAAAGGTCAATTGGCATGCCTTTGAAATTCTACATGCATTGAATGATGTTATTAATTTTTTACTTAATGTCCAGTTAACTAAGTTTTAGATTCTCCAACATTTGAAATTTATTGGTCATGCTCTCCCATGGTATTTCTGGAAATTCAGCAACTATTTCTCTGTGAGTAGTTGAAAGGAAAGGAGCTAAGCTTATGCATTAGAGATGTTTTGGTGTGTGATTCATGGACCTTAAGTAGTGAATGTTGATAGGATTCATCAGATCAAGTTCCCAAGTGATTCATTGGGCATGAACTCATACACTAGAGCGTGTTTGGACCCACCAGATTATTGGACCAGCGTGACCTTGGCATGTCTAATAATCATGATGGAAGCACCTGTTGGACAGGTAGGATGCCTCACACACGCCTTATGGGTTCCGTTCTAGGTCGTTTGCCTGGTGAGTGTAAGCATCAATCGCTCATGGCCTGGAAATTGCTTGAATGGAAAAATCCTAACTCTCTAATTAATGGATTTTTTATGTTTAAAATTGGTTTTGCTAGTATTTTTTTACGTATCTATTTTGATGTGGAGAAATGTCTGAAAGAAATAACTTCTTATGAGAAGATTTTCAAGATCCGATGAAATCTAACCTCAATTAATATTTCGGTCCCGACATGAATTGAACGTGTCATTAATTTGTAACTCCTTGACCAGTGGTAGATATGAAGAAGACATTGCAAGCAACAATGGCCCTATCAACAAGTAATAGATGGAAAATATGCCCTAAAACTGTGGAAAAGAACAAGCTTGAGATTGAACAACTTCTTCATCCACAATTTTAGCTGCTTCTTCTTTAGTTTATATTATATCATGATCTAGCCTGAAACTACAACTGATCTAAAGTTCAAACCACAGCAGATTTGGAATCTCCAACTCAGCTCAAAGGTCAGATCTGCACCTCAACTTGAAGCACTGATCACAGCTCCATTGAAGCTCCGATCACAGCTCCATTAGAGCTCCGATTTTAGCCCCATTGAAGTTCTGATTTCCGCTCTGTTAAAGGTAGATCTGAACTCCAATTCATATTGAATTCGAGACAGTTTTAACAGATCTTAAACTTATAGTACTTTATAGCTGTTCTTGAACTTCATTTCACAACCAGATTACAGCCTAGTTAATGAGCAGATCCGCACCCAATTCATAGCTGATTTCTTTACTCATTCATGAGCTGATTTCTGCACTCAATTCATGGACAATTTCTGGCTGCTTACATGAGCCGATTTGAGCTTCTTTCATAGCAGATGTCCAGCTGTGTTTATAGTAGATCTTAAGCTCTAGAGCACATCCAGATCATGGCCCATTCCTTAGCCCAGATCACATGCAGATAATGGCCCATTCCTTGGCTGAGATCATGATCAGATCGCTGCCCATTTTAGGATCAGTTCACGTGGCCCATCTGCAGTCCATTGCATGGCCTGTTTCATGTCCATTTCATTCTGTTCCATGTACATTTCACGTCCATTTCATGGCCTGTTTTATGCACATTGCATGAAACAAGCTACCTTGCTGGCCATTTGTTGTCTCTGCTATTTCATGTCCATATCATAGCAAGTTGTTGTCCCTTTAAGATCAGATTAATAACATGTTGATACAGCTACCTTGCTGGCCATTTGTTGTCTCTGCTATGCATTTAACATCACGGCTGTCCAGGCCTTCTTGCTGCTCAGATTGTGGCTCATCTTTTGTCCTAGATTGTAGGCCATCTTGCTGTCCAGATTGTGCCCTGTTTTCTGTCCAAATCGTGGCCCAGGTGCCATCCAAACCAAACTGCTATCCACACATATATACTAGTTGTCCATTACATATTGGTGCTGTTCATTACAGATAGGTGTTTCCCATTTCACATAAATGCTGTTCCAACACAGCTAGTAGTTATCCAAGTAGTGCACTTCATACACATGCTACCCATAGGCCACCAAGCTGTCCAGATTTCTAGCTAACTAGATCACTAACTTGCAGTCCATTTTCCTTGATAACAGTCCATTCAACCTTATAATTGTACAAATTAATAGCTAACAGTCCATCACCATCACTCTCCCCCTTTATGTAATAAACTGCATTTTTTATCGACAGATGATGATGGCCCATCTCCTCCTTGAGATCTTTCACCACACAATGAAGATGATGGCCCGCTCTCATTTGACATAATAGAGAACACTATCTCTGGTTTACAACCATCTTCTTCTGCCTGATTGCAATTTGTTGCTACCTTAGTGTCTTTCTCAGTGTCAGATACTAACTGAGAATATTATCTTGAAGAACTTTGTTTTTACTTAATTATTTTTTTCCTCATTCAGTCATCTGCTTGTTTCTTTTTTTTTTACTCATTTTTTTCTTTTGTAATGCAGAAATTGCTCATTCAATCCAATCTGCCATAACATCCTATTTTTAGAATTGTTATGACCTATTTTTTTTCTTTTTTATGAGATTATCTGAGGGACCCATTTGTTGTTTTTTGTCACCGACTTCTAGATTGAAATCTTATATTGATTTTATAATACATTACCCTATATATGTTGCTGCAGAACAATGCCATTTCAGGCCCTATGATCCTACCAACATTGGAAGGATGGAGAAGCTCGAAATGCTCGATCTCTCAACTAATAATTCAATGGTGGGATACCCAGTTCAATAGGGAAGAAATTGAAGTGTGTCTTGTGCTTTGTCGCCATATATCCTTGACAGCCTGAGGACTCCTGAGACATGTCTCTATAGGATCATATTCACACTTGAGGATCCTACTACCAGAATCCTACTTATATGGTGAAGATGAGGTAAGATTTTATTATTACTATCTCATCATTTAAGTATCATCTTACTGTTTATATGTGCGCTTCTTGGGATTTATACATTTTATAATGGTGAGATATCTTGTTATGGAATGGACAAGTGAATGCATTAAATATCATGGTTTATGTGAGATTCTTTTGGTGATTTTGTGGTGCTTATGTGATTAATGCACATAGGGAATAAAAAAATTTGGGTGGTGGCAGAGCCGTTTGCAAATAGTACTTTTTTTTTCTGCTACCACCCAATCTTTTATTCCTTGTGTTCATTAGTCATGTAAGCATCACAAAATTACCAAAATAATCTCACATGAACCATGATATTTAATGCATTTACTAAACAAGTTAATGATTTTACAATGGGCCAGCATTATTGTTAATACTTTCTTTTGCAATGGGCCATAGTAGTCGTAAACATTTACCCTTTTCACAAGGGGTGGAACCCAATGTAGGTTACGAGCATTTACAATTAGCAACACCTGTTTTTTACAACGGTCATAAACTGTTGTAAAAGGCATGCTCAAACACTTGGTTTTTTATTTGCTAAAGCAACGGCGACGGTCATAAACCGTCGGAATTTTCGACGGCCCATAACCGTCGGAAAGCAATTGTGACGTCCCCTTTCACGACGGCTTATCCGACGGCCAAAAGCCGTCGGCAAATCCCTTTCCCGACGGCTTTCGGCCGTCGGGAAAAGTCATTTTTTCTGGTAGTGCTCTCTAGACGATCGGGCTCATGGTCGGGCGCCCGGTGATGTGCAATTGGGTGCCTGGCTCAGTGGAATTTTCTGAAGTTTAGCCATCGACTTGTCGCTTCGCTTGGACCCCTTCCGATGGTCTAGATTCTTCATGTAGGCTTCAGTGACCCCTTATACATCAGAAATCATCCTCATGAATTATGTAACTAACCTAATTCCAATCTTCTAACAACTAAACTTGGATTCTCAGAAATTTAGAATAAAACATAAATAAAAATTTAATTAAAAAAATCTCATAATTTAAAGTAACTGGAGCGCTAAGGGTCGACTTGTAGTAATTATAATGTTAATCCATTCACCAAGTACAATACACAATTGGAATTGAAGTCCGATCTCTATCAAATTGGAAGATATAACATTCAAAAGCACATAATAGTCCAAACTCAAATCTGAACTTCAACTTCTAGTTCTACTTAAGCATGGAGAACTTGAACTCGTGAAACTTCGAAACATTAACTATATCCTAAGATCATAGCGGATCTAGGGTTTCCACAACTCAATTCTTATAAAACTATAATGATTAATCTTAGAAACCCATAAGTAATTCATGTACTTGGTACACAAGCTTTTAGAATTTTCTAAAAATATCAACTTTATTCAAACTAGAACTTGAAAAATCTAACGTAGATAAAAGCTTAGAGTACTTATATAAACAAATTAAACTTTAAAACTAACTACAAGTTTCACCTCTTAGCTCTAGCTAAGAGGTTCTAGCCAACCATTAACATGATTGAACTAGAAAACAAAAGAAAAACTAGAAAAAAACATGAAAACTAGAACAAACTAAAAGAACTTAGAGTTGTAGAAGCTCCACTTCGAATCTCTCCACCTCCAGCAGTACTAGAACTCTTCTAGGATGATTTGGGAATGATGTTGAGGTGTCCTTTTATAGAAAAAAAATCTTCCACCGCCTTGGAATCTTTGAGAAACTGCGTAAGCTTTCGCACTTGAATGGTGGTGGACGACCAGTTGGTGATGGGCTCCGACCGGTCAATGCTCAAAACACAACGAACATAATAGAAATATGGACTTTTGTTCTACATGGCTGATTAGTCGAACGACCCGTCATGAATTGTCAAAATCAGTCCAGTAAGCTTTGGACAAAACCACTCCCCCTTTCTAAATTTCTGACCGATCTTCAGACCAGTCGGACTATCAGTCTTGGAGACTGTTTCTTCACAATTTCTTCTTTTCTCTTTTCCTTTCTCTCTTGCTTCTTTCCTCCACTTCTTTGCTCTTCTTCCTCTGATATTTTAAGTGCTTCAAAGTAGTCTTTTTTTCATTAAAATCATGAGATCTCTCTCTCTCTTTCCTATAAATACAAATAAATATATAAGATGTCTCTTTTAAGAATGTAAATCATGCATAATGTGTGATGAATTGGGGTTACAATATTTATAATTTAGAGCTCAACACCCCAACCCCCCCCCCCCCCCCCCCCCCCCCCCCCCCAACCAGCATTTTGCTAGTCCCGAGCAAAACATGCACAAAAACAATTCAATTCCTCCACCCTCAACTCTCTCTCAAAAACTAACCTCTTTAGAATCCAAGTCATGTGATAATGAAATTTAGAACACCTAGCAATGCATTCTGAAACCTTATTCTTCGAATGACACAGTGAGTATTCAAATAGAGTCCTCACTGACTAATTGACAAATAGAATTCATTCAAACAATTATGGTCTAGTGTACTCAATGAATTTCTCAACTCATTATTTTCAGGATTACCCTTCTTTTCGTAGATCAAGTAGACTATAAATCCAAAAGTATACAGATGAACCATAAGCCTATGAGAAGAGTTTTCCTTACCATTTTATTGACGGCTTTCACACTACTTCCCATTACCAGCTTAGATGATCAGCCCTCTCCTGATTGGTCATAGGTAGTCATTTTCGATATTCCCTTTTACGAATTTTCAACTCTACTCTTTTCTTCTCTTTCATATCAATAGTCGAAGATTTCGAAAGGCTCACTTTGTACTAAAGCTTTAAACACATAATGGTAATGACATGGGATTTTTAAAAATCATTTTCTTTGTTATTTTGAATGTGATGGAAAAAACTCCCCAACTTGGTTCCTCAACACTTTAGACCATAATCTAATCAATCAAGGTATCATTTCTAATCCTTCCAAGATGAGATTTGTGTAATGTGAACTAGACTTCTATAATGTTCAAACTTCCTATCAGCCATATAAAGAGGGAACTCATATAGAAAACTACTAAATCAAGAGAATTTTGAATTTTTCAAAACAAATCACTTCATATCTCATCATCCTATATTCACATATATAGACTCAATTCCATAGAAATAAATCTTTTCAAAAGAATTTTTAAGAAAGAAAATCGAAAAAATTTCGCACGAAGATTGCTCGAAATGTTTCAAATACTAATAGATTCATCAGGAATCTCAACCCCCCCCCCCCCCCCCCCCCCCCCCCCCCCCCCCAAGTTTATATTATCTCCAGTATATGAAACATATGCAATATGCAACTATATAAGAGCAATGACAAAATAACGGAGAGTGAAAAAGAGAGTACCCGAGAAATTCGGAATTGTTCTTCTACATCTTCAAAAATATAACTAACTATCCGAATTTAATCAAAGTAATAAAAGAAAACAAAAACAACCTTAATCCTACTTTTAGAAAGAGAATCTCCATCAAACTAGGAGATCAATCATCCTAATAAACAGGATCCGTTAGAGGGATGGACATGTCCACTGAATCAAATTTCTCTACAAACAGTTTTAACCTTTGGCCATTCACTTTAAAACTATTACCGTTCGCCGGATTCTCTATCTCGACAACCCCATGAGGTTATACTTCTTTAACAATGTAAGGGTCAATCCATCGAGATCATAATTTACCCGGAGAAAAAAAAAGAAGAAGATAAAAGTCTCGAATTATATAAGAGTACTTTCTGGCCAAGCTCAAAAGTTTTTCTGAATGTATTTGTCCAAAAGGCTTTCATCCTACTTTTGTATATCTGGGAACTCTCATATGCATCATTCGTCAAGCTCATTTAATTGGAGTTTGCGAAGCGAGCTGGCTTTGTCAACATTGAAGTTCAATGCCTGTATCGTCCAATAAGCTTTGTATTCAAGTTTCACAAGCAAGTGGTAAGCTTTCCCATAGACAAGTCTATAGGGGGACATTTCAATCAAGGTCTTGTATGCCGTACGGTAAGCCTAAAGCACACCGACTAATCTAAGCAACCAATCCTTGTGATCCGGTTTCACCATTTTCTCAAGAATGTATTTGATTTCCCAATTTGAAATTTTAGCTTGCCCACTTGTCTATGGGTGGTATGGGGTACTCACTTTATGCAAAATGCCATATTTTTTCATAAAGGTCTCAAAAGGCCTATTACAAAAGTGAGAGTCACCCTCACTTATGATGGCTCTAGGCATTCTAAATCTAGACAAGATGTTTTCTTTAAGAAACCGTAGACCCATACAATGATCATTGGTTCTACATGGAATCACCTCTACCCACTTGGACATAATCTACCGCGATCAACATGTAAACATATCCAAAATATGAGGGCAATGGTCCCATGAAATCGATACTCCAACAATCAAATACTTTTGTGTTGGATTGGGTTGAGAGGCATCATATTTCTACGAGACAATCCTCATAACATTTGACATCACTCACATGCTCTACAAAACTCATGGGTGTCTCTAAACATGGGTAGGCCAATAAAAACCACACTATACAAAAAATTTCGTAGTTTTCTTGATGAAAAATGACCACCACACGTTTGAGCATAATAAAAGGAGATGACACTTTGTTGCTCATCATCAGGAACACATCTCGTTATAATTTGGTGTGGGCAATATTTAAATAACAAAGGCTCATCCTAGAAAACTTTGTGCACTTCCCTTAAAAATTTACGTTTGTCTTGCGTAGTCCAATGTGATGGCATCACACCTGTGGAAAGATAGTTTGCAATGTCAGCGTACCACGGTGGATGCAAGGCAACAAAAAGTTGCTCATCAGGGAATAGGTCCTCAATAGGTAGTGTCACGGAATTGAGTAAGACTAGGCGGGATAGATGATCCACCACCATGTTCTCTTCCCCTTCTTGGCCTTAATTTTCAAATCAAACTCTTGAAGGAGTAGGATCCATCTCAACAAATGGGGCTTGGCATCCTTCTTAAAAGGAAGGTAATTCAATGTCACATGATCTGTATAAATGATAACCTTGGATCCCATCAAGTAGGACCTGAATTTTTCCAAGAAAAAAAACTATGCCTAGGAGCTCTTTGATAAGTACCTAATATTGTATAATTAACCTTGGTTGTTAAGGGCATTATCATTGTTTTTCTGGTTAATTATCCCTCATTAGGTGAATTTTTTGTCTTCAGGTGATCAGGAGAGGTTGCGCAAGATCCAAGCCAATCAGGGCACTTTAGGACCCAACACTAGTCAAACTCAAGCGTGATCGTGGCCCTGGAAAGAATCAAGCCGAAAAGATCAAAGGCTAGACCACTTTCAATGGTGGAGATGAAGATAGCTTAGAAGACCTCATCAAAGCCACACTTTGTGAGGTCCACGTTGGATATGTTTTGATGGACAAGATTGGGCATTCACGGAAGATTGATGGTCAAAACATCCACTTATGGGACTGACCATGCATCAAGTAGGTGGTGGACATGCTCACTTCCACACATGCAACAAGTGGAGCCCACCAATCACATTGCCAATCCATCTCAGCCTTCCATTTCCACCGTCCATCCAAGCTGCAACACATGCAAGCCCACTCAAGTTGCATCCAAGCCATCCAATCTTCCTCCACCATTTGCACCATCAGTCGCACGTGTGTAAAACAGTCCAACAACCCTTACCCGTCCACACAAATGCATCATCAACCGTCCATCCAGAATCCACATCCAATAGAGCCATCTTCAACGCCCATCCTCCAGCCTCCACACATGTGTTGCCCTTCACACGTGCAGCAACTCCAACGTCAGGTGGGACCCACATCACGTCCAGTAGTGGACATCCGTCCAGATGGAGATGATCTCTCCAATGTCCAGCAAGCCGTCCAGCACCAGAAGCTAGGTGGACGTCATCAACTCCCCACCTTCACACATGCAGCAATGGACGGCCAACATCAAGTGGACTGTCCATCCAGCCGTCCATTCAATCCATCAGCTGTCCAGTGAGCACCATCTGCATCCTGCAAGGTGGGCCACACATCAATCCATTCAATGGCCAGCATGCTTGGCCATGGAATTCCAAATCCACCGTCCGGTGAGCACCAGCGTCCATACCCACCTGGCACATGTGGTCACCATCCAGTAATCATCAATGGCTGGATCATTACAGCCATCCAGCACAGCAGCTTCATCATACGGGAGGTCAGTGAAGATCACTCCATCCGTCAACCATCCAGCGAGCAAAGCAGTGGACCGCATCTTCCATTCTAGCCGTCCGTTCCAATCAGCGGCCGTCCATCCAGCAGGCCCACCTTCATCTCCAACACGTGTGGAACCATCCATCAGCTGGACCCACCGTCAAATCCCAGCACGTCCAGCATCCATCAGGTGGACTCATCCATTGAAGGAGTTCCAACGTCCCAACAGCTCGCAGCAGTTCTGACTGATCAACAACACCGTCCATCATCTGGAAGCACCTCACCTTCAATGAATGATCTAGATTGTCCAGATTCTCAATGTCTAACATGTGGACCCAGTCAACTCCAACTCATATGGACCCAGTTAACTCACCTAGTTACCTTCCATCCTTGGGCCAAGCAAATGCTCTCTCCATCCTCTTCCATCCATGAGCTCTAAACCAAAAAGAAAAGTCTGCTTTGGGCATTCCAAGCCTAACTCCTAACCCAAACCTAAAAAGTAAAACCATTGGCTTGGAAGTGCCACCTCATCATCCAAGCCTAACTCTAAGCCCAAACCTAAAGGAGATTTGCTTAGAGTGCCACCTAGGCTTGGAGCTTCTCATGAGGCTATAAAAGGAGCTCATCTCCCTCTCATTTAAATTATCCCACAAATTTTCTCTTCTTTAGTTTTCTTTCTTTCTTTCTTTTGTAGTG
Source organism: Liriodendron chinense (assembly GCA_003013855.2). NCBI lineage: Eukaryota > Viridiplantae > Streptophyta > Magnoliopsida > Magnoliales > Magnoliaceae > Liriodendron > Liriodendron chinense. The sequence continues at coordinate 837,489 of ML058472.1, read as the reverse complement.
TAGAGTAGTTGTTTTCTTTTGTAGAGAATTTAGTCTTTCATTGTAGCATGGTTTGTTAAACCTTTAGCTAAGGCTAGGGGTGAAGCCTTTGAAGAAATTTGCAAGCTTTGGTTCTTTTGGTTCAACAATGGTGTGTGAATATTGGAGTTATCTTTGGTTGATTGGTTCAGTTATCCACCTCGGCAGATACTATTGTTGTACAAGCCCATTGATCCATCGTCGACTCTGGGCACGTTGGATGCTTGGGATCCCTTACACACCAATTAGCTAGTTCATGATCAATAAAGTTCCTTGATCCATCGTCGACTCCGGGCACGATAGATGCTTTGGATTCTCTACGGTCATCGAGCTAGTGCAAGTAAAGTCATCAATCTGTAAAATCCCTTGATCCATTATAGACTCCGGGCACATTGGATGCTTTGGATTCCCTGCAATCGATAAACGAAATCTTAACAGTTGGATCAGTCAATCAAAACCTCCTATCTTGTAAGTATGCATTTAATCGTATAATTTGTGATCTTATCAATTGACTTTTTGACAAAGTTGTTGATCTGTATAATTCCTTGATCCATTGTCGACTCCGAGCATAGTGGATGCTTGAAATTTCCTACTATCAACTAACCAGTGCTTTATGGTCAAATCAATCGGTTCAGATCTCCATCTTTTAGGAAATATGCAAGTGGTTTAACTGTTTTATCTTCCGATTGGAACGGATCTTTATTCGATTCCAGTTGAGTTATAGTTGGACCAATGAATCAAACCTTGTGGATAAATCAAAGGTGGATCCCTAATGCCTTAGCCCATTTTTCTATTTTTATCTTTCATCATACACAACTTGCTCCACCCTCATGGATAATTCAGATTTCATCTCTCACACCTAAACTAATTCCTCTAAGTGTTCTTAACCTCAATTCCTGTGGATCGACCTCAGGTCTCACAGAGTATTTTACTACTTCGCTACCTGCACTTGGGTATGCAATCTTCGGGTTGTAGCACTCTTTCTCCGTAATTAAGTAATTGACTTGGGCTGAATTCAAAGTTCTACTCTCATAGTAGATGACACGGGGCTTCTTATCCTTCTTTTATCTTAACATCGCCCCAATAGCATAATCGCTCGCATCATACATCAACTTAAAAGGATACGACCAATCCGGTGGTTGCATGATGGGTGTAGTTGTCAACATATTTTTTAACTTTGAAAAAGCTTCTTGACATTCAATCATCCACTCAAATTGTGTTTCCTTTTGAAGAAGATTTCATAAGGGATGAGAGATGTGGCTGAAATCCCTTATGAATCGTCTATAAAATTCGGCGTGTCTTAGGAAGGACTGCACATCACGTATGCTTTTGGATAGTAGCAGATTGGCAATGATATCTATTTTAGCCCTATCTACCTCAATTCCATTAAGCGATAGGATATGTCGAAGAACTATCTCTTTTTATACTATGAAATAGCACTTCTCCCAGTTTAATACAAGATGTTTCACTTCACATCGGGTCAAAATCAATCTCGAGTAGTCGAGAAACTCATCAAAAGTACTCCAAAAAATTGAGAAGTCATCCATAAAAACTTCAAGAAATATTTGAAATGTGGCGGGTGCATTACATAGATCGAATAGCATCATTTGGTAAGCAAAAATGTCGAACAGGCATGAAAAAGTGGTTTTCTCTTAGTCTTCCAAGGCGATCTCAATTTAGTTGTACCCAGAATAACCATCTAGGAAGGAATAATAAGAATGTCTTGCTAACCTCTCCAAAATTTGGTCCATGAATGGGAGAGGGAAGTGGTCTTTTCTAGTAACCTTGTTGAGCTTCCTATAATCAATGCACTTACAACAACTGGTTGTAACTTTAGTTGGTATAAGCTCATTGTTGGCATTTTCTATGATGGTAATACCGAACTTTTTAGGAACAACTTGGGTAGGACTCATCCATTGGCTATCCGAGATGGGGTAAATGACACCCATATCTAGTAGCTTAAGCACCTCGGCTTTGACAACCTCCATCATATTAGGATTTAGACACCTTTAAGGTTGGCTAGTCGTTTTGGCATTCTCTTCGAGGTGGATGTAGTGAGTGCAAATCGAAGGGTCAACCCCTTTAAAGTCCGCTATGGTCCATCCAATGGCTCCCCTATATTCTTTGAGCATTTCAATTAACTTGAACTCTTGGTCTTTTCCCAAGTGAGAGGAAATGACCACTGGATATGTCTCATCTTGACTTACATAAACATATTTTAGCTTGGATGGTAATGGTTTTAGGTCAAGCTTCCTTACCATTGTTTCCTGTTGCTATGATGCCTCACGTTCCTTGATACTTGACGAGCGACAACTTCCATTACTAACCTCCTTGTCTCTTTCCTCTACTTGTGGTTCTGCACCAAACTGCCAGCCTATCTGTGAAACCTCGATAGGAGTGCTAACGCATGAAGTGTGAACGGTGGGAATCTCGACGATGGGGGAAGGTTTAATCCCCCGTATGGTAAAAAACTGAATGTCATTACCTATTTTGTCTGCTATCTCGTATTAGAATTCTCTCTTTTATTGCAGGTAATCATTAAGCCATTAAATAAACAAATAATTTAAAATCAAAGAAGTGCGACCTTACCCATCACAACATAAATATACAAAAAGTAAATGTAATAATCACGGATTTTTCTTTGCCTTAGGGCCTGTTTGTTTTTCCAACTTCATTGTAAATGCCTGGTAAATGACTAATAATTACAATTTTACCATGCTTAAAAAACGTAGGTATTTCCTCTTCGAAAATTGGTCTGAAAAGTTGGGCTTAAATTTACGGGCCCTACCATGATGTATATGACATATCTGCTCTGTCCAATCATTTTACCAAAACATTTTGAGGTACTATGTGAAAAATGAGATAGATCCAATACTTAAATGACCCTCAACAAAGGAAACAATGGTCCCAAGAATTTTTTAACGGTAGGTATTCGATTACTTCTTTCCTGTGGTGTGGTCAGATTAAGCTTTTACCCAGGGAATTGAAAAACAAATAGGCCCAAGATGAAGGGAGATATGTTCCTGTTGAGAGTCGTCAGTTTGGTCCCCATAGGCACCGAACAAACTCCTCTTTGTGTCGTGTCTGTTTGTACAGGTTTATGTCATTCATGTATGCCTTAGAATTTTCCATTTCTATCATCAAAATCAGAGATTTTAGGTTCGATCCCAAGTAGAGTCGCCAATTTGTTAGAACTAAAAATGCGACAAACATTTTAGTGTTCAATTTATTTACATTTTTGTATTCTTTTGCTTGACGATCGAGGAATTCATAAGCATTCATAAACAACACAAACAAGCACACAAGAGATAAAGCGTAAAGAAGAATCTTTTATTTCCATAGATTCTAGGTTCTTTACATTCTAGGATGTGGTCCAACACAAGCCCTTAATTACATCAAATGATCTATGATCCTTAATTAAAAGGCAAAGATTATATTAGTAGGGACTATGTCTTATGTACTATGGTGGGGCCGTTATGGGCGATGTCCAACTTTGTATGGACATAACTATCCTTTTAGCAAGTCAAATGCCTGTCCCATGTTGTTTCGGGTCTAACCTGAGAGATCACTGAGCAATAATCGAGTGGTGTGATACAGGGCCTACTCCCGTCATAGAGACGAAGACCACGCGAAGACCAGACTACAACCATGAACTCAAACGGATTAGCTAGTACTGTTGATTCTAATATGTAGCACATGACCCGTTGTAGGAGAGTTATCCTTTAGCTTTGACTTCGTATATATTGTGTTTTGAACATGGATTTGTAAGGTATCTAGTGATAGATCAAAATCCCTTTTAACATAGTAATACCCTTATATCAAGGGTCATTATACAACTATACAAAATTATTGCGTAGTTTGACTGGCAGATGATCCATTAGCGAGAATAAAATCTTGGTCGACGAGCTCATGGACATTGCAATGGAGCAACTCGAACTGCATGTAAAGAGAATTGGGCGTCGAACTATCAAAAGGCCAGCAGGGTGACATGAAATGGACCTAGGATGTCCAACGCATCCCCATCGCACTAGCGCGCGAGGTTGCACGGGGCTTCATGAATGAGTAGTGGATGCGCCGAATGGAAGCAACACTTGTGCCAGACCTTTAGTCCTTTATACTTTTTGTTGGATGCACCCAGCCGGCACAGAGCATGCGCTGGACGTTTCAAACTTGTCCTCTATGTCTGTTCTTTAATCAAGTGTGTCGGACCTTACGATACATGCGCTCGACCACTTTGCTCCTCCATCGATCTCATGTATTCGGTCGACCCCACCGATGGATGTGTGACACCAGCTGGGCCACCCGACGGGTGCACTGAACATTCCATCTTCTTGTATTCTTTCATTTTACGTCTGTCAGATGCAAGGTGCTTGGCAAACCTGTGGGTGCTAGGAAAAGGGATTCCGACAAGGGTTTTTTGGAGTTCCGGTGAGGTTACGAGAGTTCTGACGAGCAGTGAGATACTTGGTGGATAAAGCGATGCTCCTTCGTTTCTCGTATCATGCTTCATAACTGGTGAAATGGCTATTTATAACAAAAAATTACAGAGGATCAATGAATCGACATTCAACACATGGCGTGCATCCTCCTCTAGGAATTGCCAAACGGGATTGGGTGCATCCAACGCATCCTAATCATGGTGGCAAAGTTGGGTGGAGTGCATCCCTCGTTGCAGTGCTCCATATGGGCTTCAACGCGTCCAACACATCCCCTCCTAGAGTCCGTCAATTTGGACTGTGTGCGCAGGGTGCCCTGGGCTTTGACGGTGGGGCACTTCGTGAATCCCCCTGTTTGTGTGCCCTTGGTGCTGATGTGGACACGTGTGTTGGCCTCCTTGGTCCAGACGCTTGCCCACGTGGAGACTCATTCCTGGATTTCACTTGTTTTGAACGTGAGCTCCACATTTGCATTTGGGTTTGGCCTGACGTATCCTTGAGTGTGTTGGGTGCGTTGGCTCATTTCTCCTTAATTTTCATGCCTCCCTGCTATGTTTCTCATACGATAATTAAACTTCTTTATGAGTTGGGCTGACCACTAAGTGCATCCTCCATTTTGGACCCCAACAACCTCAAATTGGAATATACCAAAGCAACTAGATCCTAGGCTTTTGAAAAAAAAAAAATCTTAAAACCACGTGCCTTTTTATTCTACATTTAAACTACTTCAAAAATCATTTGAATCCACAAAAAAAATCATCTTCTAATAGCAAATTGTGCAAATCTTAAGCCCAAAATTTTCAAATTTAGTTAAGTTGAAGAATTTTTCAAGGGATACCCTACCCTCCAACCTAAATGATACATTGTCCTCAATATAATAGATATAAGCAATATGAACATCGTGAGAGCAATTAAATTGAAGATCAAGTAAAGGGTAAAAAGTAAAGATGAGGATCGAGTCGAGTCGGACCGAGTTTGGGTTGTCTCGGTCCGATCCGGCCAAGGACAAGGCCTCAACCGAGTTGGATCAGATTCGGTACCAAGTCAGCCAACCCTAAACTAATCCAAACCAAGTCAGCTAGATCTGATTCAATCCGAGTCGGATTGAGTCATAACCGAGTTGGATCGAAATTTTCAATTAATTAAAAAAATCTGAAAAATGACAAGAAACATTTAAAAAATTTAAAAAAAAAGATTTTTTTAAACTTATACCTAAACCACGTTCGAATCAAATCAGATCCATTTCGGATCGGATTTCGAGTCGAGTTGATTCGATTAAGGTGGAATCCAAACTCAACTCGATCTGGATTCGGATCTTATCCAGAATATTCGATTCAGGTCCGTTGTTCTTATCGGATCGGTTCAAGTCGAGTCTAATCAGTTCAGACGAGTTAAGTCAACCGAGTTTACTCGACCCGTGCCAGCTCTAGTAGAAAGTACCTGAGATGGCAAATATGCAAAAATTTTAGAATTTCTAAGTTGGATAGAAAGCACTCCTAAACTAATAAAGCAAATTAATCCTAAGAAAGCAAATTATTCTAAAGCAACTAACATGATCTCCATCAGACTAGGAGATCAATTCTAAAAGATAAGATATTCTTATGGCCAATATCTCAGCAAATTTCTCAATAAGTTTCTCAATAGGATCATCCAAAGCCTACCTTACAATAGGTTTGGATATCCTGGAGCACGAATATCTAGAAAAATTTGTGCACCTCAATAAAAATTATTTATTCAGTATTTTAAGGTGGCTAAAGTGTATAGAATTCACCTGTGGAAGAAGGATTTTCAACATCAAAATACCATGGTGAATGAAAGACTACAAAAACTTGTATTTCAGAAAATTTCTATTTAATTAATGTAGTCTCATTGAAATTTGAAGTTTCATACATCGGTTCAAATTTCAACTCCACCTTTAATGATGAACATTCAGGATTGGTGAAAGGTAGCTCTTCAAAATAATGTTATCCCCAGTCTGTGTCAGGTGCCGGGGTACAATCCCTTAGGTATTCATAATGTCTCTGATCATAAGATCATCTGAATCCTCAAAATATGTCAAGCACTCTTTTAGATAATTAAGGTTTTCGGGATGGGAGAATTTCAGATTATGTTCATCAAATTTCTTCTCCATCTTAACAAATCAGTAGGGCGAAATAGGTCCTCAACCACTATACTTTCAGAATTATGCCTCTCCTTTGGCAAATCGACCACCAATTTATCAATTTCTTGCACATCATAATTTTCCAAATCAGGTATTGATGTCTCTTCCTCGTTCTATTTTTTAGATTTTGGCTCTCTCAAGGCTTTAAAAATATCTATGATCATCTCATTCTTGAAATCGGTAAATTGAGCCAAACAAACTTCCAACGTTTTGGGACTTTTAATCGAAAGAGGTTCCTCTACCACGAGCGTATCAATCAAGTTAACTTTGTGGATCTCATCATCATCATCTTGTTGTTTATGCAGATTAGACACATTTAATTTCATAGTCATATTCCCAAAGGATATTTTCATTATTCCATTCCTACAATTGATTATAGAATTGGCAGTAGTTAGGAATGGTCGACTTAGAATGATAGGAACTTGAGTACTCATGTATGTAACTGGGTGTGTGTCTAGAATGATAAAGTCTACTAGGTAGTAAAACTGATCGATTTAGACCAACATATCTTCAATCACCCCTCTTGGTACTTTAATTGAGCGATCCGTAAGTTGTAAAGTCATCTTGGTAGGTTTCAATTCACCAAGCCCAAGTTACTCATATACTGAGTAAGGTATCAAATTAACACTCACCCCAAGATCGAGAAACTTTTATCAATTTGAAAGTTACCCATTACGTAAGAGATCGTAGGACTTCCGGGATCCTTATATTTAACGGGCGTGTTTTTTTTATAATCGCACTCACTTGCTTAGAAAAAAATGCTTTCTTATGTACGTTAAGCTTACGCTTTCCCGCATATAGATCCCTTAGGAATTAGTCATAAGATAGAATCTGCTTAATTGCGTCTAACAAGGGAATGTTAATTTTTACTTGTTGAAAAACCTACAAGATATCTTGATTTTCACTTGGCTTTTTGGATGAGTGAATACGTTGGGGGAACGAGGCCACAGGCTTGTATTCATGCTCTGGCTCTTTGTCTTGTAGATCATTGCTTGATTCACCATCACCTGTAGAATTTTTGGATTTCTCAAAATTTTCAACCTTCTTAAAATTTTCTTATTAATCTCTTTGCTACTTCTTAGGGTGGTGATGGATTTAACATGTTCCACATGTTGGGTTGAAAAATTGGGATCACTCAATTCAAATTGTCCCTTTAGATTAGGTTGAGGTTGGGTCGGAAAGGTCACTTTCTCCCTAACACTTACGTGTGTCTCAATTCTTGCAATCGACATTTTCAGCACATTGATAATCATTTTTAGTTGAATTATAGCCTACATGGTTGTGTGATTGTATTGCATTTGCTCTTACATGGATGCATTTAATGTATCCTTAAGGGTTCTCTTCGATGGGGCACATGAGATGTACTATTAGATGTCCTTTGGGGATTATTGTTTACATTTGCAATTGGTCCATTCCTCCAACTGAAATTTGGATGATTCCATCAATCAGGAGTGTATATGTTTGAACTTTGTGCACTAAAAGGGTGTTGGTAGGCATTCATGGCATTATTTGAGCTTGCAACACCTCTTGAAAAGCAGAGATTGTAGGACAATCATTTGTTAGGTGTGCATCACTTTCACAAATTCCACAAACACTTTCTAAGACCTCACTGGTGTTTATATTGCATCCACTCAAATAAGTTCAATGGCCTCGACCTTCTTTGTGAGACCTGTCAACCGTGTATTAAAATCGTCCTCCTCTTTCAATACATGTATTCCTTTCTCTTGGCACTGACTTGGGATTATTAACTTGGTTAAAAGTATCCCATGATTGGGCATTTTTAGGTAGCATATCAAAGTAATTTCAAGCCTCATCGGGCTATTTGTTTAAAAACTCGCCATTACACATCATTTGTTGGAAGAGCCTTCAAACTACCCACTGGACTGTGTCATTGACCAGTCTTAACCGGTCGGACAATGGGGGTCGACCAGTCTTGATCGATTGGGCAGTGTAAAGGCAGCGTGTTTCAGTGTGAATTAGCCCCTAGATTGTTTTTGGGCTTGTCCGATCAGTCGGCCATGGGGTCCGACCGGTCAAGACGGGTCGGCCAGTTACGCTTGACTCCCGCAGCAAGGTTTCTCTTGTGCTATTGCGGGGATTTGCGTACTATGTTTCTAATTCGAGCTTGTTTGCTATATATATGGCTTGAATCCGGGATTAGGAGTAAACCTAAGGTGTCCAAGGTTTCCTAATCGCATTAGGAAGATGGGAGAGTGTTTTGAGAGGGAGAGAGCTTGGGTTTTCTCTATTATCCTTGCTTGTGGGCTATCAATCTCTATAATCTTCTGTTAATTATAGTGGATCGCTTTGTGCCGTGGCTTTTTACTCGTTGAGGGATTTTTCCACGTAAAATCATATTGTCTCTTGTGGTTGAATGCTTATGTGGTTTGATTATATTGCGTTTCTTATTTGATCTCATATTTTGCTAAGGTGTTGTTCAACTTCCGCTTCCGCTATCGACGCCCCTATTCCCAACAAGTGGTATCAGAGAAAAATTTGGGGTGGAGTAGAATTCGGATCTGAGACGAGAAGATGAGATTAAGCACAAGATTCAATGTAGAGAAGTTCTCCGGCAAAAATAACTTTGAGCTATGGAAGGTGAAAATTGAATCGCTTGTAGTTTAACAAGGGCTTGATGAAGCTCTTGGAAAGTGACCTGAAGCTATAAAAGATGATTAGTGGATAAAGCTCGACAAGAAGGCTAAAACCTCGATCCTGTTAAGCCTTACGGATAATGCCCTTTATCACGTCACAAAGGAGAAGACTGTAGCTAAAACGATGGCGAAGCTAGAGAAGGTTTATACCAAGAAGTTTCTAGAGAATTGCATGTACTTGTTGATGCAATTGTTCACCTTGAGGATGGCTGAGGGGACGGATGTGGAGGATCACTTAAGCACATTCAATAGGCTAGTTTGCAAGTTGGTGGAGATAGATGAATCGATGAATGATGAATATCAAGCATGCATCCTGTTAAATTCTCTTCCAGATTCATATGAGTCATTCAAGGACTCTGTGTATGCAGGGAGGGAGACCATCAATGTCGAGACCGTTATCTCAGCCCTCTAGTCGAAGGCAATGAGAAAAAAAAGTGGTGACGTAGGTTCTCGTTCGTCCTCAGAGGCACTGATTATGAGGGGAAGAAATTCTGAGTATGGTGGAGGATATTCAAAATTGGGATCTAAGACCAAGGGTAAAGGGAAAAGCTAAGGTGAAGTGCTGGAGTTGTAGTTAGGAAGGCCACACGAGAGGGGATTGTCAGAATCACAAGTTGAAACAAGATAGATATGAAAATTCTTCTGGAGAGGGAGCTAATACCGTAGAGGACGGTGGTGATCTTTGTGAAGTTCTGACTGTGTCTGGCAAGGGATGTCACGTTTGTCCTGACTGGAGTTCATTCACGACATACAGGGAGTATGGTGGTGAATTGGTGTTTGTGGGCGATGGCTACGCTCATAAGGTGATGGGTATTGGTACGGTGTGCATCAGGATATTCAATGGGATCGAACGAGTCCTAAAAGATGCGAAGCATGTCCCCAAGATAAAGATGAATGTGATCTCTCTTGGTGCACTCGAGGCGAAAGGGTGCGTGTTCATTGACTGCGATCGTTGTTGTGAAGTGTTGAAAGGGGCACTCATGTGTATGAAGACACGGAGGTGTGGCCATCTTTACAAGTTGATTGGGAGCACAATTCACTATGGAGCTGCGGGATCGGCAACGAGATCCACGGTTGCTTGTAGGTGGCAAGTGCCCAAGGGCCACATGAGAAGAGCGGAAAAGGGCGTGAAGGTACAAGGTTAGGGTTCATGGTGGCATGAGAAGAGGTGGAGCTATGATGAAGATGAGATGACGAAAGCGAGGATGTTCTAATTTGACGTTTGAAGCCTCAGTGGAGTTTGTTAGAGTAGCCTTTAAACTACCCCTGGATTGTGTCACCGATCGGCCTTGACCGGTTGGACAATGGGGATCGACTGGTCTTAACCAGTCGGCCAGTGTAAAGGTAGCGTGTTTCATTGTGAATTAGCCCTGGACTGTTTTTAGGCCGGTCCGATCGGTCGGCCATGGGGTTCGACCGGTCAAGACCGGTCGGCCAGTTATACCTGACTTGCACAGCAAGGTTTCTCTTGCGCTATTGCGCGGATTTACGTACTACGTTTCTAATTCGGGGTTGCTTGCTATATATATGGCTTGAATCTAGGATTAAGAGTAAACCTAAGGTGTCCAAGGTTTCCTAATTGCATTAAGAAGAGGGGGGCATGTTTTGAGAGGGAGAGAGCTTGGGTTTTTTCTGTTTTCCTTGCTTGTGGGCCATCAATCTCTGTAATCTTCTGTTAATCATAGTGGATCACTTTGTGCCATGGTTTTTACCCGTTGAGGGACTTTTTCCACGTAAAACCTATATTGTCTCTTGTGGTTGAATGCTTGTGTGGTTTGATTACATTGTGTTTCTCGTTTGATCTAATATTTTGCTGTAGTGTTGTTCGACTTCCACTTCCGCTGCCAGCGCCCCTATTCCCAACATTATTTATATAAATTGGCGCATGTTTGAACTTTTTCCATCATGAAAGAAGTTAATCACGCGTCACATCTCGTAACTATGATGTGGGCAAGTAAGTGCTCTTTGAACCTCTCACAACATTGAAAAAATGTCCCCTTCTCTTTTTAGGAGAAATTCATTATGGCTCTCCTTGAGTGTTGGTCTTATGAATCGAGAATAACTTTTTAAGGAACTCTCACGTCATCTCAATCCAAGTCTCGATGCTTCTAAGCCTTAATGAGTGAAGCCATGATTTGGCTCTCTTCTTTAGAAAAAAGGGGAATATTTTTAATCTGATTACGTCTTTAGAGGTGTTGTTAAATTGCATGGTGGCGACTATCTTATCAAATTCTCTTAAGTGTAAGTACGGACTCTCGGAGTCGAGTCCATGAAATTTAGGAAGTAATTGCATTACATTGGGTTTGAAATCCATATTTTCTTAAGTGTTGTGATTGTAAAAAATCCTGTATCGAAAAGGAAACTTAGTGAGGGTTTTGCTAGCCTCCTAAAGCTATAAAAGAAGAATGCAATGAAGAACTTCAGACCCACGCCAAACACAATCAGCCTATACAGTGCACCACTGTTTCTTTTTATCTTAGTTTAGTTTTTAGTTCCTCTGCTTCTATCCAGCCATGCTGCAGAACATTTGAGGTTTCGGTTAGCTTAGATTGCTACTGTCCAACACCATCGCTGCAGTACGCTTATGAGTGATATAAATATCCACAATCTTTCGGGCCTAGCTCGCATTGGGCCAGTGTTGAGCTTTAAATTGTGCACATTCTAACCCAATTCATCACCCACTATGCATTGTTTTCAAGTTTAAATACTTATCTAATGCATGCTTTTGTGATTATAGGAGTGAGGAAGAGACTTCATCAAACTGATGATAAAAGACCTTCCTAATACATGTTAAAGATCAAAGAAAAGAAGCAAGAAAGAGTGAAGAAAAGAAGTAAAAAAGAAGAAAAGAAAAGAAGAAAGACCACCTTGAGAGATTGACCTCCCAGCCTGAGAGATTGATCTCCCATCCTGAGTGATTGATCGCTCACAGCAGAATTGGCAGATTTGTTGCCGGATAAAGTGCAGAATTGCGATTGATCGCCCCGCTTGAGCGATTGATTGCTCACCTGTAGATCAATCGACAGAATGCAGATTTTTTAAGAATTGCTGCTGGAACTTTCTAGAAACTTTTTGTCTTGTGCGATCCATCGCCCATCACCTGCGATCAATCACCTAGCACAACCGATTGATCGCTTAGCCCTGTCGATCAATCACCCAATCGTCCAGAATAGAAACTGCTAATTTCAGCTCCGACTTTTGTTGCACAAGTCCATAAATTCTACGCAAAATCTCGAAACTTCTGCAATGAGGGGGCTTAAAAGCTATAAAATGGGACCTCTACTTCATTCCTAGGGCATCTAGCAACGTGGGGAGCAAAGAGATCAAGACCTAAGAGGCTTCCTAGTCTCCTACAACTATTTTTCTTCTTCTTCTTTTAGTTCTAGTTGTTTTTATGCCTTTCATTAGTTAACCTCTTAGTTAGGGCTAAGAGGTAAAGCTTGTAGTAGATCTAAGATGCTTTAATTCGTTTTTATTGATTTCAAGTTGGATTTTTATTGCTTGAACAATGGTTTGTTGAATTTGAATAAAGTTCTAAGTAGTTTTTCTTAATCTTATGATGACTCATTGATGTTTGGAAGAATTGCTTTAGTTCTTAGTTGTTTTGCATAGATCTAGACCTGTATGCTCTGAGGAATCAGATTCAAGACGCTCTAGACTTGGTTCTTCATATGGGAACTTCAAACCAAAGTTTTATTTTTTATGAGAAGTCTGAAACATGTGTTGCTTATTTATGTTATTTAAATCAAGTTCAAACCATGATTTAGTTAAGCTTTGTGACATGGTTTGATGATTATCATGGTTGTGAACATAATCTATTGGAACTAGAATTGACTTATGCAATTGAGTGTGCTCAAGTCCTAGCTTGAATTGAGTGAATCATGTTGATGAACAACATATGGGACATTTTTTTGCTGAATTAACCACTCCATATTCCAGCTAGATAGGATTTGATTTCAATTCTAGTTGTGAAATTGAGAAACCAAAGTGAATTATGCATCAAGGATCGCTACAAGTGGATCATTGGCACCCTAGTGCTTCTTTAGTTAATTTTATCACAAGTTACAGATTATTCTCCTACATTTATATTTATAGATTATTGTAGTTTAATTTCAATTGGAGATTTTTAGAAGAAATTCTGAAAATTCTTCCATTCGTCCCTGAGAACGATTTCGGTTTCTACCGAATTATTACTACATCTCAACCCTACACTTGGGGAGTGAACAGCCGAGCTTGGACTAGAGTATCAGGCCCGCAGGTCGGGTTCGGGCCTAAAGTATAAGCCCATTTTTCAAATAGGGCAGACTTGGATTAGGCTGTTCAAAAGCTCGACAACCCGGCCTGACCATAATATATTTTTAATTTAAAATTTAAATTAAAATATGTTCTCTCCTTTTAGAATAAAAATTTATACAAAATTTTCCTAAAAATCCATCTCCTCCTTAAACTCCTTTTATTCTCTATATTGTTGATGATTATATATATATATATATATATATATATATATATATATATATATATATATATATATATATATATATATATATATATGGAAAAGCACGGATTAAAGGATAATTTCTTTCTTTATGTGAAAGGCGGGCTCAGGCCAGACCCTGCATTTGTTATCTTAGGCCAGGCTTTGGCTAGACTATTGTGGCCCGTAACAGGTCCAGGCTAGGTTTGGGCATAAATTGAGAGAGGCAGGCCGGGCTTGTATAGAGCTTGGCCCGACCCAAACCCAACCCATTGACACCCATAAGAACGACTAAACCTTTATATTAGCTTGCCGTGGCCCACTTAAAATTTGAAATGATTTACAACTTTTACTAGGTGTCACTTCATCTTGGTGGGCCTGAACTGATGAATGGGTTGGACGAAATATACACAGCACCGTCAAACATTCCACCTGAAAGCTCGTAGCTGGGTGGCCCCCTCTCCAATGTTCCCCTTTGTTTCCTTTGGTGTGGCCCACACCATCTGAATTATGGATCATGCTGGATTTTGGTATCCAGGTTTCACGTTGCGTGGGCCCCACTCAACTTACCATTAGTTGGAAAGCAGGTGATCATTTCTCTGATTAAAACTATGGGACCCACCTCTGTCCATGCAGTCCACAAGTTTGGTGCGGCACCGTGCACTAGACGGGCAACCAAAGTGGCGTATCACGTTCGGAAATAATGTCCCCCATTTATCAGTTCGGTGTCCCTAAAATCCACCGTTGGATCAACCTTTTCTTTATCAGTGGGTCACAACAATTCCCCGTAGGAAATCGGATGGCGTATGCTCTTATCATACTGAGTAAACTCTGTTGGGCTCACTGTGAATATATGTCGTTTATCCACACCATTCATCTGTTTTTCGAGCTCATTTTAAGGGTTGAGCCTAAAATTGAAGTATATCCAAAGCTCAAGTGTGTGTGCATTGCGCATCTAATAGGGCGTGTGCATTGCATGACTAACCCCCCCTCCATAAAAATAAAAATAAAAAGAAGAAGAAAAAGAAGAAGAAGAAGAAGAAGAATATCCAAAGCTCAAGTGGACCATTGCACAGAAACAGTGGGAATAATGATTTCCACCATTGAAACCTTCCTAGACTCACAGTGATGTTTATTTATCATCCACCCTGTTAATAAGATCACACAAACATAAACGGGGTGAAGATAGCCTCGTTTCAACACTGAGGTAATGGTATCGACTCCCACAGTGGGGGTGGCTAACATTGTGATGTGACTAATAGGGTGGGTAGGTGTACTAACAATTGGGTGCATGAACTAACTTACAAAAGAAAAAAGATCATACAAACATGACGAAGGAAAAAAATCAAATATCAGCTGGATTCAAAATTACTATGATCCACAATAATTTTTCAACGGTAGATGTTCAATTCACACTTTTCCTTGTGTCCACCTGAGATTTTGATACGCTTCATTTTTGTGCTACAGTTTACTCTACGCAATCCGCTTCCACGTTTGTTCCATCATTTTCCTCTTTGGGTACTGTCATGCCTTCATTATTTTCGATCAGCAGGTCTCATCATTTCCACCAATGATCTTGATGGGCCACTTCGTTCAGTGCACTTGCAAAAAACCGGATGCGGTTTGCGTCCGACCCCTGGTCGGACCAATTAGCGTCTGACCAGATCTATATGGGTCCCACGGTGGTGTATCGGTTTATCCAAGCCGTCCAGATCTTTTCTAAGATCATATTATGGCATAGGCCCAAAACTGAGGCAGATCCAACGTGCAGTGGACCACACCAAATAGTGATCTTGGTTGCATTAAATGCCCATTAAATGCCCCGAGGATTAAATGCAAGAGTCATCTGGTATGGTCTACTAAAGCTTTGGATCTGACTTGTGTTTGTGTCTATACTTTAACCTAACCTTACAAAAGGGATGGACGGCTTGGATAAAAAGATACATCACAGTGGGACCCCACACAGATCTGGTCGGATGCTTAAATGTTCGACCAGGGTCGGACACAATCCACCTCCCACAGCTATCATATGAAGTAAACGGAAATCGCTCGCTTGAAATAGACGGATTCTTTGCAGCATGCTTACTAATGTACATTACATATGCAAGATCCAATCCGTTCATTAGGTGTATACTGCTGTGATGATATTCTTTCCCAGAATAAAAGTCCAGTATAATCATATTTATACCTATGTCCCACCAGATGATTGTACCGGGCCTGATCTTTTAGACACGACATGTTCACGTAGCACCCCAACCATCAATGGCGCATTTCTCCTGCGCGGTGGCACAAAGAAGACTAGAGATCTCATGCGAGCCGGTCCCATTTTTTAGCCTGTCCAATAACTCGCCCCTTAAGCCAGCTGTGTGATGATCCAACCGTTCTTCTAGAAGCTCTTGTGGCATATAATCAATTGTAAAGATCTTCAGTGATCGGAGATCTTCACCGTTCACGCTAGTGTGTTAGCAACAGCTTTTCTGAACGGTTGTTTTCAGATCAGTTCGCATGATGGATGAGATCATTTTCCAAATGAACAAGCAATTGCGGGGAATTCTAAATGAACGGTCTGGATCATAGCATCGCATGAGCAGATTGAGCGAACAAAGAGACATGCCCTGTGGGAAGGCAAAATATACGGTAGAGTCAAATGAGCGGGACTACGGAAGTGCCATCCTCCACCGTACACGTGGAATGGAAATTTATTAATCGAACCGATCATCTAGTTTACCTATAATTTGAATGGAAAATGATTCACAAAGAAATATGAATTAAGTGACCAACGTAATCGATCGTTAGGTACATATATAGTTAACGGTCAGATGCTCATCAGGAAGAACAAAGACAATCAAGGGATATGATTTACTAATAGGATTAGTTTTTGAAAAATAAGCCATCCATCACAGTCCCCATTGCATGGATGGTCCAGATTTGTATATTTCCCAGTTACGTGTCTTTAAAGGGATGGCATTACCATACTCCACCGTACGGTCGGCCTGATAAGCCAATCAATAGGCCGACACTCCAATAATAGAGAGTCACCACTTTGAAATCTCCTTGCACTGGCATGCAGCTATCAAGACCATCCAATCTGCGGTTCGTATTGTGGATGGACCATTTGTCTAAATTGCACTGATCAAGAAATCTTAACCGTCCAATTGATGGCTAACATTTAAGGCAAAATGATGAGTGGTCCAAATTCGAAGGAACCATCAGGTGGTTAAGGTGATAGGACCCGAATTCCGGCCATAGGAAATTCATGTGGTTGTAGGCTACGTGGGTTCCATAGATATGCTGTGAAAAATCTACTCCTGATGGTTGCTCAAGATAAAAATAGTACAGAAATCCAAAAATTCATGTGAGCCACGCAATAGGAAATTGTGGAAATTGAATGCTTAGCATTGGAAACTTTGTGGGGCTACAGAAGTTTTGTTTGGATGGGGGTATAAACATCACGGTTGGCTGACGTTACAATGGTGGAATTTTTCGTAGTTCTTACTGTTTTCTGTGTTGTGGCCCACCTGAGTTTTAAATTTTACTGATTTTTGGACTCCTGTCCTATTGTGATCTTAAAAAACTGATGAATGGGGTGGATTCGTCATTGGGATCTCTGTGGTGTCACATAGCTCCTGACCACCGAGAACTTCCCATAGCGGGGGTACAGGGATGCGATCCATGGCTCATCGGTTTGGACGATATGGGTTCCGTACAACTACCGCATCTTATGTAATCTGTACAGCAATAGCCCTCGGCTGTGACTATTTTTACTAAAAGTGTAATTCTCATCCAGCTCATCTTTTTTGGTCTTTTGATGAGAAATTGAAAATTTTATAGTCAAGAATGCCCCTCTGACCACCATGTGCTTAGTGGGAATCCACCATGCCCTGGGGAATCCATAGTAGGGCTGTCAACGGCACGGATCTTGATCCGTATCCGATCCGATTTAATCGGATTCGGATCAATAATCGGGTAATCGGGTTGGATACGGATATCTAGAGATAATCTGTTTAATATTCGGGTCGGATTCGGATCGACCGTGATCCTGCCCATTAAGGACCCGATCTGATTAAAGATAATATATAAAATAATAGAAGTAGGTTTCAATGGGCTAGGCGGGCCTGAAAATCAGAATTTACATAGGATTTCAATAGGCCGGGCGGGCTTGAAAATCATAATATTCAAATATCATATCACATTCGGATATCGGATCATATTCGGATATCGGGTCGGATCATATTCGGATCGGATACGGATTTCGAAAATATCTAAACGGGTCGGGTTCGGATCATACACTTGTGATTCGAATCGGATTCGGGTCGGATATATCCTTAATCGGATCGGATACGGATCATCACTGATCTGGCACGTATCTGACCCGTTGACAGCCCTAATCCATAGTGCCTAGGGGATCGGTTGGAGGGGCATTTTCGACCATAACTTTTTAATTTCTCATAAAAAGGTCAAAAATTATGAATCAGACAAGAAATTGTACTTTTAGTAAAATAGCCACACCTTAGGGCTGTTACGTTAAATATCCCACATCCCGTGCGAGGGACGCGGTTTGCATCCTGCCCTGACCTGGATGGATTACCGTTCGGGCAGACTCGGGGAGGGGACACTGTGATGTATCCGTTTATCTACTATGTCCATCCATTTAATAAGATCCTGCTAGGTTATGGGTTCAAAAATAAGGTAAATCCAAAACTCAAGTGGGCCACACCAAACAGGGAGCGGAATCTGGTGATGAGCCTGAAAACAAGGCAGATCCAACACTCAAGTGGGCCACAAGAAACAAACTGAGTGGAAGTCATCAGGTTCCACTCATTGTTTCGCGTGGCCCACTTGAGCGTTGGATCTGCCTTGTTTTTGGAACCAAAACCTAGCAGGATCTTATAAAATGGATGGACGGAGTAGATAAACGGATACATCACGGTGGCACTCCACAGGTCTGCACGGGGGCAGGACGCAATCCACATCCCTATGCGAGACACCACCATTTTTACAATAGTGGTGAACTAACATATGACTCTAACCCACGACCGGAATCGTCTAGACACCTGGCCCATAAAAAGCTCAAGCTCTGTGAGGCCCACAAGTCGTACATGTAAACTTGCTCCGTACATCAAGGGCCCCCCGTGCATACAAAACATCATCCCCCACACCACTGCGAAAAATGTAAAATTACCCGTAAAACGTCTATTGGTGTGTGACCTGCTGGGTTTTTGGTGAATTAGAAATGATTAAATGGGTTTAATGAAATTTACGGTTGGGATCGCATCCCAGTGCCGGCTGTACTGTAGCACACACCTGAGCTGCGGATTTTCCTTACGTGTGAACACTTTGCATGGTGGGCCCCACAGAGCCGGGGTGCGGAAAACAGTTGTTTGCGGAGGATTCCGGTCCTAATCCCATTCAAAATCTAGATTCATTTCCTCCTATCAACTCCCACTCGCCATTGAATCGAAATTGAACTAGTCTCTCTTTCATATCATATAAAAACAAAATCAGATTCAAAATCCCTTCTGTCTCTCATATCAATCACATGCATCAACAACAGCAACAATCACCCTAAATAAAATTCCTCTTTTTCCCCTCTTTCTCACAATCTCACCCCTTCTGAAGGAGAGAGGGAGAGAGAAATAATGCCTAGCGTCGCTGTAAAGCTCTACAGCGTCTTCTTCAAATTCCTCCTAAAACACAGACTCCAGTCTCGAATCCAGACGCCATTAGATGAGAACTCCACCTCCACCAGCAACGCCAATCCCTTTGGCGTCACTTCCCGCCCTGATGAGGAATCCGTCGCTCCTGTCAACCCTTCCTTCACCGACGGTGTTGCCACCAAAGACATCCACATCGATCCCTTCACCTCCCTCTCCATCCGCATCTTCCTCCCTGACTCCGCTCTCCACCCTCCTTTCCTCGATTCCTCCAGACCCTCTTCCCGATCGCCCGATCTCAACCGCTCCACTGACAGCTCCCGCCGCAACAGCTATGGTCCCTCCACCGCCTCGAAGCCCCCTTCCCGCTCCGACCAGTACCGCCGCAGCAGCTATGGTGGCGGCTCTTCCGACTCGGACACCCCCAACCCCAAGCAGGACCCCGTGATCTACCGCGGTTATGCTCCCTCTCTAGAGAACCATCGCCAGACCTGCCGGAAGCTACCCGTCATCCTGCAATTCCACGGTGGCGGGTTCGTCTCCGGCAGCAATGATTCGGCCGCCAATGATTTCTTCTGCAGGCGGATTGCCAAGCTCTGTGATGTGATCGTGATCGCTGTGGGGTACAGGCTTGCGCCTGAAAATCGGTATCCGGCTGCATTTGAGGATGGGCTGAAGGTATTGAATTGGTTGGGAAAGCAGGCGAATCTGGCGGAGTGTAGCAAGTCGCTTGGGAATGCACGTGGAGGTGGCACAGATCTGAGAAGATCGGACGTCCATCGGCATATTGCGGACACATTTGGGTCATCAATGGTTGAGCCCTGGTTGGCTGCTCATGGAGATCCTTCCAGGTTTGTGCATTTTTTTTTGCAATACCTTTTGTTTTTCACCGTCAATTGTGATGCATTTGATTTACAATATTGTGTTTCCAATTTGTGTGTGGAATCGATCGTTGGCTTTTCAGGAATGTTCTCATGCGCAGTGTGGATTCTGAAATGCCATATTTATTTTGTACATTTTATCATTTCCGTAGTTGGAAGAAAGCTTCACAATGAGAGATTATTGAAATTACTTGATGTTTGTTGCATTTTGATTGCTTATCTTGATGTCAGTGATAGGATAAATGGAGCTTAATTGTATGCCCATATTGAAGTGAGCAAGTTGTGAATTGGTTTCTTGAACTGGGTACCTTTCTCAATGTTTTCTTTTGTTTCTGAAGATGATGATTTACCCAAAAAGGCTTCAAGTATCATGTTCATGGCAGGTCAAACCTCACATTTCAGTTGAATGTGGACGGTTGTGGTATTTTTTTTCTTGACCATTTTTTTGGAGGCCAAAAGTTGGAAGGTTAGGGCTGTCCAATCTGGTGCGTTATTAGGCATGGTTCATCCATGGTGGCCCCAACAAACCAATTGTGAGTCTTCAAAAAATCAACAACCATATCATCAAAATCAACACCTCTATCTTCCAAAAAATAGTAAATGATAGTCTCTAAAATTTTGGCCCCCAAAACTCGTAGCACATAGTCTAAATTCAACACATGTTGGCCCCATGGGGGGCTTTAATCCTACATCATTCCCCCTGCATTGGAGATAACTTGATCCTGGTGAATTTGCTGATTCATACAAGTCCCAGATCTAATATTTTTCAATTGGTTGCCCATGATTCACGTCTATTCAGAAGGGGGCTTGTTCTTCAATTTAATCAAATATTGCTTGTATTGGCCTTGTTGAGCCGTAGGTCGTTGTGCAACACTTGTTCAACTTCGTTTCCTCTTTCCTCAGTTGTTTGCCTATATTAGCAATAACTTTGTCTTGCATGTCAGACACATTGCCCTGATATTTAAACAAATCAACTATGTGAAAGTCGGCAAGATATCCAAGTCACTTGGTAACTTGATCTCATAAGCATTGTTACCCAGCTTCCTCTTGATTAGGCATGGATCTTAGACTTCATCTTGTGATAAGTTCCCCTTGAGTACATTTCTGAACGTAAGAAAGCCATAACATAGTTGCCTTCTTCATACATCTTTTGTTGTTGATATTCATTTGTAGCTTCTAGGAAATTGGTTTCTCTCTTTAATCTTCTCCTTCCTCTTCTTTTTTGTCGTTCTCTTTCTTCTTTTGAACTTGTGCATGCCAAACAATTTATGCCCCTCTTTATTAGACTTGGCTGCTGGAAGCAAGGTGTTCCATGACGGTAATAGTGGCTGTAATGGGCCTAATGGCTACTGTTGTTACCATTACTATGCGGGCTGTGACAACCGTCAAGGCTCCTATAATGGCCACTACAGCCTCTCTCTTTTTTCCCTTTTTCTTTTTTTTTGGAAAAAAAAACTGTTTTGGGACTGTCATGGGGCCTGTATGGGCCATTTTTTCTTGACGGCCGTTATGGCTATTTTTGGCCCCATAACGAACGCATAATGATTACAACCATTACCGTTACATTAGGTAACTGTTTTGGCATATGACCGGAAGCTTCTTGATCAGGCGCAATGTGATATTAACACCATACTTAATGATGGAGTATGCGTTATCTTTAGTCATATGCACCATATCTTGGTTCCACAACCATGGTCTCCCTAGAAAAATTCGACCCTCATCCATAGGGACTACATTGCATTGCACCACCTCTTTATTGTACCTACATCCAATAGAGAGGGATGCTAAGCACCTATCCTTAACTAATGAATGTAGTAAAAAAGTGGATGTTTGTGTTCTTTTAGTTTTTTCTTATCAACTATTTCTTGTGAGACTATGTTCTCCCTGCTTTTCCTATCTATGGATCAGCATATCTTATGAATTTTGAGTGTGGTTGGTGTGAAAAATATTGTGCTCCAACCATTGCCCCTCTTAATCACTTGATGTGTCAATGGCATCACCTGGTTTCTTCTTACTATCTCAATACATATCTGTTGCATCTTTTACACGTGGTGCTTTATCATAAGATGCATGTTCTTCATTCTATGTAGACAATTCAAGTGTCTTTGACATAATCTCCTTAGATAAATTTGCTTTATTCCAGATTGATGTGAAGAAAATTCAGAAGCACAATTTCTTAGTTTCCCACACTAAAAAGCACGTGAAAGAAATATGTCCCATCTTGGGTATTCGTTTATTATACGATACACAATTAAGTTAATTATGGTCACCTTGAGAGCGACAAAGAAGTGCAATAGTACCTCGTCTATGACCACATCACCCTGGGTTCGGTTTGGCTTCATTATTGGACATGGGCCTATTATTCCTCAATCTATGGGAGAACCTATGGCCAGGGAGTTAGCTTGTTGCCCTATTGCTGATGATGGTTTCATGGGGTACTAAACTGTGTACCAAGTCCCCAATTAATCATCTCTCTTCTCTCAATGCAGGTGTGCAAGTATCCTAAAACATCTTTGAGAAAGATCTCTCTCCCTCTCTCTCTCTCTCTCTCTCTCTCTCTCACACACACACACACACACACACACACACACACACACACACACACACGTACACCCACACCCACCCACCCACACACACAGAGTAAAAGACGGTGGGTTTCTTACCAGATTAAAACTAGAAGTAAATTGAAACCCATTGTTACTATAAAATTTCGAACGATTAGTGTAAATTCTCTTCTTTTTTAATGAATGCCACTCTCCCAAAAATAAATAAATAAAAATAAAAATAAATCCAAAGATTAAACTCTTTCAACCAGCTATGCCAAATGGGGCAGATTGTTGATATTTAGAAGGCAGCATGTATAAAGATTGAGGATTGTAGACGTGGGTGTGTGGGAGGCTAGGAAGATATATTTAAGAAGGTGACATGGAGTAGCTTAGGAATATTTACAATAAGAGAGAAGATGGTGGAGAGTGCATGATATAGTTTGGTTGTGCAATGAAGAATGGAGAGGGCTCCAGTAAGGAGGGGAACTTTGATTTGGTTAAATTGGTCTTAAAAAGAGTATGAATGTCCTAGACTTCTATTAAGGTAGTGAGAAGGGTATGAAGGCTTTTTATTTTTATTTTTTATTAGTAACTAAGTTGGCATGAAGGCTATTCACGGAGTATGGGGCCCTAGACAGGATTGATTGGTGAAAGAGGATGTTTAAAGCTGACCCCAAATAGTTGGAACAAGGCTATGCCAGATGCTGTTGCTATTAAATTCTTTGATCACAGATGTAATTTTCTTTCAAAATTGTTGTTGCTTCTCCCCATTTATTTTGCACTCTCTTGGTTGACCGTTACTTTTCTTCATTTGAACTTTCTTCTTTGGGTGTCAATTTTCTCATTGTTTAATTGCATTGGTATTAGCGAGATCTCAAATTAATTTGTTTAAATCTAGCCTGGGGCAATAGTTCTTGTGAAAATCTTCTTTTTTCAAGTGAAAGTAACTTCTTCTTCTTCTTCTAGCACTAATCGGACCACTTACTATTGGGAATATATGCTTTTTATTGTTACTGTATCCCTTTTAATGACATGGAAATTATCAAATTAATGACTTACTCCATCTGCCCTCATTTACCCAAAATATTTGATTTCCATACGACTATTATGCCTCCAGAGGCCTCAATAGCATATGGAAAAACACAGTCGTAGCTGCTTCTACCCAAAAAAAAGAATCTGTTAATCTTCTTGTCTGGTTTTGCAACACCGTCTCCTAAAAAGTGACAATTTGAGCATCTTGACTCAATAGTCATGATTTACATTCTCCCTTTCGAGGGGCATCCTACCTATCTACATCTCAAGAAAGTATCTTCACTGAGACACCCTCTTTCCCTTTCCCTCTTCCTACCTTGTTCCCCTTTTCCCAATCCTTGTCCTTAGAGCCTCCCGTTGCCCCTTCATAATAAACCAACAAGTTCAGACTGACCAATTCCCTTTTTCCCATCAAATTTTCTCAATCTTCAATCAATCTAAACAACTCTTGGAAGTCATCTTTATCGTCCTTGAATTAAAGTCTAACCAGTTTAGCATGGTATTAAAAAATGGTTATGTAAAGGATATGGTCACCCCCATTACGTGATATGGCTTTTAATCGGTCTGTTATGAAAAAAAGGGTTGTATCAGCACCATTACAAGGTCGATATGCCCATTATAGTGTAGGCTGATATGGAAGTAAATGGCTGATTATGAAATTTCTATTTCCAAAATTTTCTACTTTTTCACCTTTTTATTCATTTCAACCATTGAAAGAAGCTCATAAGCTAATTTAGACTAGATATAGGCCTATTTTGAGGATCAAAACACAAAATTTGAGTGGGATTCAATGAATCAAGGTGGATTGGACAATTTCTGGAAGTATCAGAAGAAGGGGTGAACCATCACTCTCCCCCCTCCCGCATTTTTCTATCCTTCCCTAATCCACCAAATCAGGCTTGATTTTTGTTCAGTTTGGGCCTATTTGGTTGACTTTTAGCAATCAAGCTGACACTGCCCAACAGATAGCACTCTTACCAAAGAATGGCTCATTTCACCATCAAATACATGTCCACAAAAAAACAAAAAGAAAAGAAAAGAAAGAAAAGAAAAAAAAGAAGGAAAAGAATACATATTTGGGATCCTCACATTTAAAAAAAGAAACAGCCCGTATAGAGCTGTGTTGTATCCGCCAGCAAGGTCGCCTATATGCCGGCCGATGCTATTTTGTACCAAAGTACCCTTCAGCCAGTATTTGTCAACTCATTCCTTCCCCTCTGATCTTCCAGCCTCTCTTGCCATTAGAGAAAAAAAAAAGGAAAGAACAAATCTTCCCGTCTCTCCTGCTATTTAAAAAATAAGAATTTTTTTTCCTGCTTCTCCTCTATCTCACATACCTCCTTGCTTGTCTAGCTATGATCCTCCTCTTGTTCCTACCACTTGAGAAGGCTGACTTTTCCAGCCCCTTTCTGCTAGTGATGGAATGGGCTCCAGCTTTGTGCTTGGGCTAAAGGGTCATAGATCCCCTCGCTGCCCACTATGCGTAGGGTGTTAGCATATTATCCTGGAGGCCCTGCCTTTGTGCTGTTGTCAACTTCCTGTGTCTCCTGGAACTCCTGCATACCTATGTAGCTGTTGTTTCCCAAGGCTCCCAGCTGATTTATCTCTGGTGCAAAATTTTTATGGTAGTCACCCTGGGGACCCCCATTTTTTCTGTGTATGTGCGTGCGTGTGAGAGGTAACTGCAAGTTTATTAAAAGCTGCAAAAAGCAGAAGAAGAAAAGAAGACAGCCGAGAGGCTTAAAGCAAAAAAGAAAGGCCATGGGGAATTTACTGGACTACCCCTCTGTTTTGTTGGTTCTCTAACCTTTACACTGCTTTAATGTTACTCTTCATTTTTGTGGAAATTATCAGGATTCCCTTAAGTCGTAATGATCTCGAAGACCTGTCATGTCGATGCATAGGAACCACTGCTAGCTGCCATGCATCCCTGGCATGTGGGGATAAACGGTGATTTGAAGCTTAATTTGAAATTTAATAGTTTACTTCTCTCAGTCTGCGTAAACCACAAGTGAGAATCAGGCATGTGTCCGACTATTCATTCCTCTCTTGTTGTCATCTATCTCACAGTCTAGCTTCACGTGGTGGCAATCTCCCCCACCCAGAAATTCTCATGGTCCAAAAGAGCAGCCTCTCTTTCTCTAATTTTCAGTTCGTGCGTATTCTCTATTTCCTCCACAACTCCTATGCAGGAGCCCACAGAGTAGAAAATGCCCTCCATCTGTGCATAAAGCTGAAGATTCTTACCAGCATGGTGCCTCTCCCTTTTACTAACAGCCCCATTGCACCAATCTTATGGTTGGGCTATCATTGAAACAGTCACCTCAAGCATCCTCTCTAGCTTCTCCCCTGACTTCAGATCCACAACTTGGAGGAAAACATCCTCCTGATGAAGAACTTCATGTATTCTTCCAAGTTGCAGGCATTTGATCACATCCTCTATTCCACTAGCTGGACACTATGCAACCACCTTATCAGTTTTGTTCCTCTGGCCTCTTCTACCCATGCTAGTTGTTTACCATTCTTTACCTTCCCCTTGCTCCATTTCCTAGAGTCTCCCCTTGTCATCCTCCCTGGTATTCTTCATTGAAACCTCTTTTAGTTATTTCTTCGCATATCATCACCTGCATCTTTGATCTTGTTCTTTGACCTCCTCTTAACTACGCCACTGCTTCTAGCTTTGGCCTCCCGAACCTCCTGTGATCATCTGGCCCATAGCTTTTTGTGATGATGAGATCTCCTTCCCCAAGTCATCTGCCATTAACCATTTGAATAGTCTTTTCAGCCTCTTCCTTTGACCCAAATCCAACAAAAGCAAAGTGTCTAGTTTGTCCTGTCTTGCTTTCTCTAGCTATAAAGCAATCTCTTATGGTACTATCTTTCTAGAAAAGAATGTGCAGCTCGAGCATAATGATTCGGTTTGGCTAGCTACAGACAGAGAGGGATGTCCAGCTTCTCCTTTCTTCCTTCCCTTCTCTCCTAGCTTCTCTCGGCGGTATTCTCCTCTCGAGTCTGAATTGCTAAGATGGAGTGGATCCAATGATTATCTGCTTCTCCTCCCAGGTTTTTGACCTCTCTCTTCACCAGCTATCTTATCTCCAAAAAGGGATACTATCTATAGAAGTATTCTGGATGGCCAAAATCCATTGGAATCCTAAAGTGTACCCAAACACATCTGTTGATGGGGAGGCATCCAATCCTTCCCAGCATCTACAATGCACTTATAGGAGTGAACTTGCTAGAGGAAGATTATTGTCATCATATTACATGAGGCGTGCCTGAGTACTCGCTTGAAATATTGTCTAACACGGCCTTAATCAAACTCAGTCGGTGGCAAGGGCTCTCCAGAGAAAAGGTGGCTGTGGACAGGTATGTGGCTTTTGCCAAGTGGCTGTTGATGGCTATGCTGCGTTTCAGTGGAATTCCCACTTACCAGGTGCCTGATACATATAAACAATATGCTATTCACACCTGTGCTCGACATGGCAATCAAATACATCCATCCATTTTCAGTTTTCTCAAGTGGATGATTTAGTTGTCCAGATTGTTGTTCCAAGTGCTCACCCTAGATGCACCGTGCTCCAAACATATTCCAGTGTGGAAGATCCAAGCCATTAGGCATTCATGGATCCATGATGGAGCCTATCATATCAATGGTTTGGATCACTGATGATGGAACCATGACCCCACTTTCGCAAACTAAAATCCAACTAAGCTATGCATATCCTCCAGTCAAAGATCATATAATTCCTCATTACTGGTACATGTACTGGCACAACACAGAATTTGAAATGTTGCTGCTGGCTGTGATCCATGTTTATTCTGGCGTCACCAAGTTAGTCTTTCTCTGAGCCAGGTATGCCTATTCAAACATGTGCAGCTAAATGACTAAGTGCTGAGTGTGACTATTCATTTTATAGCTGAGTGCACATCCTTGTCACCAAAAGTGAGCCCTTGTGTTGTCTTGTTCTGAAGTTGGCTAATGAGGAAGCTGGGAGCTGGGAAGTAGGACTGCATTTCTGGACTTTATCATGTACAATACTGAATATGTATATGCTTTAAAAATGAGGTCCTTCCTAGATTATTCTTTTAACTGACTGGCATTATCATGCTGGATTTTAGAAAACTCTCAAATCTTGCTTAGAACTTCAAATTTTATTTTGTTGGGACAAAGCAGCTGGCTTATGTTTTGGCTGTATGAACTCATGTTTTTGGCTTGTGTTAATACGTAGGAGTTATGATTTGAAAAGAATTTGCATTTAGGTGCCTTTTCTTGGAGTTTTAACATAGAAAGAGGGCTAAATGCCCTAAGTAGGCACCCTTATTTGTAATCTTAACATAAATAGAATGCTACACATCATAGAGACAGTTGTTTATGTGTCTTTACACAGTTTCAATTTGCAAGCAGAGTTGAATACATTCAGGAAAGGCATTTAGGCATTCTTCCGTAGAATTTTAACATGAAAATAGGATATGCATTTAACATAGGTGCATGAGCTGACATGGAAAATAGACTGTATTTCTGTTGTTATGTTATGTACAATATTAGGGTGTGTTTGGATTGAGGGTAAACTAGAGGAAGCATTAAATTTATGTAGACAACTGACAAGACGTTTGCACTTCCTTGGGAAGCGGAGGATGTTGTGGCAAATGGTTTGCCTTTGCCTTCCAACCTCAACAAGGGAGTGAATCTTTTTTTTCCAAATAGTCAAATAGTTGCAAAATAGATTTCCCTTTGATGTGATGTTTTAAATGGCAAAATTGGAGGGAAAAGAATTTTCTCTTTACAGGATTGCAATGCAAACACTGGAATATGTAAAGGGAAAGCATTATCCAGGACTTTCCTATGGCTAAACAAACAAGTGCAAAAGGTTTTCATCACTAGCGATGATATCATCTTACCATCTACTTATGTCACAAATTTTCTTTCCCTAGCATTCTGTTAGTTTACCTCCAATCCAAATATGCCCTTACTGACAGTGTGATATATAATCTATATTATGAGGGATGCTAGAAAGGCTTGCATGCTTGCGCTTGCCTCCAATTCATCTTTAAGGGGGACTCTTTTTCTTTTTTTTTCTTTCATTGTTGGTTCATTCATAACTAAGATTCCTTTTAAAAGGGTGACATGGAGGCAAGGCTGGTGCTGCAGTCCCATGCAGTATTTTAAATAGCGAGTAGCGTATAGCGTAGCCTTCACCCCTCTGAAGCGTGAGGCGTAAGCTACATAACGTGTAGCGTAAGCTACACACTACTTAGATTTTTAATCAAGGTTGCACTTGGCTTCACCAAATTAGATGATTAATAATAAAATTTAACTAAATTTCATGATATTTTGGTGCAGGACGCCCTAATTATGATGCATGCTCATGAACTCATATAATCCAGCGGAAATAAAAGACAATAATAATATAAAATCTAGCATCAATCATCATGAACTAAGAAAATCACAAGGAGACATGCAATGGAGCGGGTCATTCATCACAACCATGAAGTATGAAATTTAATTACTGCTATGGTTGGATCCGGCGAGGGATGGAACATCCCGATCTTGCATGGTCATAACCCAATCGATCAATGGAGATCACTAGTCTGAGGAATCAAAGAGTTTCTCGGATTAGGGATCTGAAAATCTGGAGAATTAGGGTTTGTGATCAATTCTCAGATTTAGATCAGTGGGGAATAAACAAAACAGAAGTTTAGAAGGATAAAAATAGAAGATAAAATACTTGGAAGAAGTTGGAGGGGCACAAGAAGAAAAGTGAAGAAAGAGATCAAGGAAGAAGATGAAGTTCCATAAGAGAGAGAGAGAGAGAGAGAGAGAGAGAGAGAGGCAACCAAAGAGGTTTTCATTCAATAATAATTAACTAATGAAAAAGGTTTAGGGCAACACCCTTATAAAATTCGGAATTAGCATAATTTTCAAAATACCCCTACTAACAAAATTTAAAAAAAAAAAGACATTTGCATGAAAAAACGTGCGCACACTAACCCAAAACTCAAATAAGTAAAAATGCATTAAATAAACTCAAATCTAAGATATCCCATGGGCTCCGATGATGGTGTGATGAAAGAGGGCCACGACGAACCAACACTCCGATCACATCATCATCACGATCCAACGGTCCGATCATCTCCTCCAAGCAACTTACACATGTCTTCTCAAGGTGGAGTCTTCTCAAATTTCTCGGACTACATATGTAAGGTCTTCAATGCTCCTTAAGTCGTCACGAACGATCCAGGCCCGTCATCATCGAGCTATAAAGATATAGGTGTCACTCGCCTCCTACGCTGATAAACCCTAAAGGGCTTGATATCCGCATCATATTTGGTGCAACCAAATGCAACCTAAAGTAATAGCAAGGGGTAATGATTAAGTATAAAAGTGAAGAAAGAGCAACGAAACTAATTTAAAACTATTTCTTATATTATTTTACTA
Organism: Liriodendron chinense; assembly: GCA_003013855.2. NCBI lineage: Eukaryota > Viridiplantae > Streptophyta > Magnoliopsida > Magnoliales > Magnoliaceae > Liriodendron > Liriodendron chinense. Next base: position 807,194 of record ML058472.1, on the reverse strand, counting down.
AAAACATTGAAAAGACTAACAAATTTCATTGAAATAGAAAAATATAAGAAATCATTAAAAACATTATCGATTTTATGTTATAGTGAAAAAATGACTTGTAATGTGAGCTATGCTATGTAGCATAAGCTACACGCTACATAGCGTAGCTATTTAAAACACTGGTCCCATGTGCAAGCCTTTCTAACTTCTTGCAATATATGATAGTAAATATTGCAATGCATTACATTTGCTTATTATTTAATTGTGGATTTCTTTCAAGAGGACAGTTCCATCTGTGCTTGTCCAGTTGAACCAAAAAAAGGGTCATGAGACCCTGACCTGTGTTCTTATTTAGCAGAATGCCATGACATCTGTTACATCTTTGGTAAATTTATATTGGGGAAATCTAACTTGTGGCCTGCAAATAAATTTTTTTAGATGGTATACACTCCCAAACTTGAGACATGGCATGACAATGCATGATTTACCCAATTAAGTGGATAGGGTCCACTGTGGATGGACCACTGTGTGCAAATTGCATAGATTGGACTATCCTACTTGTCCAGTTGGTGTGCCTTTTCCAGTTTACTGCTTATTGTTGGCAATATTCCTAGTTACTATCCATTTGTAGGTCACTGATCTGGTTGTTAAGATGCTCAGTCTGTGAGATTTTCTAGCATATTTGATCGACAGCTGGACGCATGATGAACAGTCTGGATAGTAGAGTTTTGGCATGTGTCCAAATTAAGGGCAGCATACGAAATATGGAAATTGGTGCAGCAAGACAGTATAATTAGAAAATCGACAATCTTAGATGCAAGGATGAACATGGTGACTATGCATGTTGCTGTTCATAATATGCATGATACTTGGCAAAACATAGTTTTAGTTGTTTGCTTGATTTGAGTGGTTAAGCACTGTTGGTTACTCTTACACATTGATTGATGACGCTTATCAGCCACTGGGATTCTCCATCTGGTGTCTGAATGACACGTTAAGTAAAAATGAGTGCAGATCTATCAATCGACTAGCTGTTTTATGTCTACCCCTATCATATTACGTAATTTTCACGTGTTGTGGTCAGATGTGGAAATCCTGGGGGTGAAATAAATACAGGGACATGCCCTTACAGATACATCTAAGTATGAAATTATTACATTGTGTCCACATAAGCATATAAAGAAGATAAAGGAATGAAAACATTCATTCAATATACAGAAGTGAAAATGTATATCCAAGAAGATGGGACACATAAAAATGTGTCCAGAACAGCTAGTTATTCTTCTTGAATTTTATGTAAATTCGGTTTCCCAATTGCCCGGGTTGCATCCCGAAAGGCATTACAAAAGATGGTGTCATTGAGTTGTACAATTCCAGACGCCAAACGAGCTGAATTCAAAAGAATATATTCTTTGCAGGGCTGCGTCAGTGTTGCAGAAAATCTTCCCTGAAACCATGAACCACACATTAGTTAAATTCGGCCATAGATTAGCTAGATGCAGATATATCTGGATAGGAATTCCACTTGGAGAGAATTATTGTCGTAACTCTGTCTATATGCCATTTCTGTTCGCATTATTTTCTTTCAAACACTAGTGAGAAGGGGCATGCTGTATGTACTTGTATGAAGTCTTTATTTTCTTTTCCTTTGGCATAGCGAGAAGGCATGCTGTATATGGTTGTGTAAATACTCAATTGGAAATTGTCAGCATGATATTCCTTTCATCATGTACACTCAAGGGAAAAAAATAAAAACAAAAACAAACTTGCATTCACTCATTGCACCTTGGATTTATTTTGAAACAGATGTGTTCTCCTCGGTGTGAGCTGTGGTGCAAATATCGCTGACTTTGTGGCTCGAAAGGCAGTTGAGGCTGGAAAGCTCCTCGATCCTGTTAAGGTTGTTGCCCAGGTTCTGATGTATCCCTTCTTCATTGGAAGTGTCCCAACTCATTCTGAGATCAAGCTGGCAAACTCATACTTCTACGACAAGGCCATGTGCATACTTGCATGGAAGCTTTTCTTGCCTGAGGATGAATTCAGTCTAGACCATCCAGCTGCCAACCCCCTCTTACCTGGAAGGCAACCGCCATTGAAATTCATGCCGCCAACTCTCACAGTGGTTGCAGAGCACGATTGGATGAGGGACCGTGCCATAGCTTATTCAGAGGAGCTCCGTAAGGTGAATGTCGATGCACCAGTCCTCGAGTACAAGGATGCTGTGCATGAATTTGCAACGCTCGACATGCTCCTCAAATCCCCGCAAGCTCAGGCTTGTGCCGAGGACATTGCAATCTGGGTTAAGAAGTACATCTCACTTCGCGGCCATGAGTTCTCATATTAGATGATGGAATAGAAAGAGGCATTCGTATTTTCGCAGATGTGAGGGAAGAGCATCTCTGTGAGACAGGCAATCTTTTCACATGTGTGCATGTGTTTGTGCTGAGTTGATTTGCGGGTTTTTGCTTATTTTTTCTTTTCTTGTTCTCGTGTATGATAAGAGTGGCTAAGAGTAGGACGTTTATTGAATTAGATTCAGATGCATTTCCCATCTTTGAGGCTCATGTGATGTTCTTTCTTTCTTTGGTTTTTTTTTTTTTTTCCACATTATTTTTTGTAAGATATGTATTATCTATATTGAACTAAATGCCAATTGCATTTCCTTCTTTGGGAGACCATTGACAAGCTACATGTGGAACCGGCCACCTTGAAATTTGGAACTCCATCCTTAACACCGTACTTAGTTATCAAGGAGTTAGTTTGCGCCACGCAGATTTTGTGCACACCTCTACTTGAAGGCGTCATGACCACCATGTACACGTATTGGATATCTGAACTATTATGAAGTGGGACCCATTGTACAGGTGAGCTGACAAAATTTTAGGCTATTAAAATTATTTGAAACGGTGGATGCTGAAGAAAATCTTGGGAGTTCATTTAGATCACTGTATTTCTACCTAGCTGATGGTTTAAACTGCCTGACTTTCGATCTCACTGGATAAGTAGCTTGAATGTCTGCACCATAGTTAGCAATTCGGCATATGGGTATGACGTGATGTCTACACCATAGTTAGCAATTCGGCATATGGGATGATGCTTGATAGGTTTGATGCCGCACACCATGGTGGGCTTTTAAGGTGCGTTTGACTGCACTTCCACGATTTCCACAGCAGCAGTTTTCAAGCCTCCTTTTCTGATCTCGACTCCAATTTCAGCGAGTGGGCTTTTCAACGCCTATTTTGTCAAGGGATTTGACGGGTTTGCAAAGCGCGTCTAAACGCACCACACCAATTACAGTCGCTTAAGGCTTTTCGAGGCAGCATCCAAACGGGCCATTAGAATAAGTTTATTCTAGAAGCTATTCACGTGTGTACAAATACTTATTCACCTGATTCTAGAAGCTATTCATTTGTTTCTTGACCTACTTATACGCTATCGTCTGTATGGGGTCCACTGTGTTGTCCGTGTGCCATCCAAACCGGGGATTAAGTGGAACCATCAGGATAATTTGATGACCCAAAAATCTGATCTATATAATAATTAGGTGGGCCGCATATTCGAAAACAGTGAACATCCACAAATAAACCTTCAAATTCATGTTCTGGCTCAGTAATGGTTGGATCAGCTTCAATTTATTTTGTTTTCCAACTTTCATAGTGGGAGGACCCTAAGAGATAAGTTGGATGCTAGATACAATAACAGGTGGGCCCAATGGGCAACACTAGTACAATATGATTATTCTACTAAAACTTGTACAGAAACAGGGCATCAGGCTACGGGAATTTGTTTTAACTGTGCGGCGACACAGGAGTGAGGATACAACATGAGTCGCCGGTAGCCATCCATTGGGGTCCACGTGATGAAATATTAGTATGATCTAAACCATCCGTTTTCTAGATACTATAAGAAGTAAGATATCTTCCTGAAGTCACAATTCAACGGCATTAGTATTGTAGATACCCCATACAAAATTTTAAACTACTCTTTATCTGGAAGACATTTGGAAGATTCATAGCTCATTTTCTAATCATGCTGAGTTGGGCAGAATAAGGTTTTGGCCAGTCACGGAAATAACTAACGGACTAGATCGATGAATCAAGAGACCGACCAATCTAATCTTGATCAAACTGCCCGAACTTCTCAAAGACTTGAAATGCGCACCACTCTGATAAATATAATCTCTAATCGATCTAGAAGGCCTTAAAAATCCAGATGGATTGAATAGAAAGGGTCCTTAGCTTGACCCAGAAAGGACTAACGGACCAGATTGGTGGGCTTGCAGCTTGATGAAATTAGATATCGGTTGATTGCTAAAATACCAAGAAACCTTGGCTGCGTGCAGCCTTGATCAGGCCATATTTCTTAGACTTTTAGAGTGATAAAATCCGAACCAATCAAATCAAAAGGATCCCTGACGCCTCCCAGAGACAGCTTCCGGATCCAATTGACCCAAAAGCGAGTCGGATGGGGTAGATCTCAATAGCATACTTCAACTCTAATAACCCTGTTATTATTCACAGAGCAACTGGGGCAAAAAAATGACAAAAGCAGACGGACGGTCTGTTTTCTGAAAAATTATTCACGTATCACTTAAGGCCTAAAAAATGACAAAAACTGATAGACGGTTATTGAATGACTGCTTAAATTCCAAAGTCACACCCTCATAGGCCTCGCACTCTGACATTCTATCCAGACAACAACTAAGATGACAACCTCTAAGGCTACAAGTGGTCATTTATTGAATGATTACCTGTCTAATCTATATAGTGCCTGCCTGTGGTTCTAGGGTAGCCAGAGATTCCTAACTATGAGGAAGTTCTAACCCAACTCAAGAAGATAACTATTAAAAGAAGCCGATTAAAGACAGGAGTAGAGTTGGAATTGGGGATATTAGGCTATCCCTTTTATAGAAAAAGGGTGTTTAGTTTTTCATTTTCCTTTTCACATCTCAAGTCAATCTGCATTCAATTCTCCACATTCCAAAAACACAAACAACACACACACACACACACACACACACACACACACACACACTTTTATCTATTTTCGCAATCAGTCTCTCTTATTTACATATCTTTTTATTTTTATTTCCCCATCTAGGATCATGAATCCTATGAATTACGGTTATACATGACATTGCTAATATTCCACTAAATCTCTTAAAAACCAATAAATCCTGTAAAGTAGAGACCGTACATATGTATGGACAAAAAATGTTGTCTAACTCTTTATTTTTCTATCACCGAGGCCCTTATTTGGAATCTACAGTCGCAGACCAATCATAGGATCACTTGAATAAGAGAATCTTACGATTCCTTAACCCTTAAGAGATTTTATGGTTTCTAGCCAACTGTAGATTTTAAAGCTACATTTGGCTAGTGGTAACTCTAAGTCAAACACATTACCATATTTGAGTCAACACTACGCTCCAAACTATACCAACCAAAACAAGTAGAAAAGTATCAAGGAAGTGAGGATGCACTCAATCCAGGCTTATTTTGCAGCATGACGCTAACTATTCTAAACTTGTGGATGTGAATGTGAATGTGAATGTGAATGTGAATGTGAATGAAAAATGAATGTGGATGGAAAATGAATCAAATGTGAAAAGTAGATTGGATTGAAAAAATACATACACTATTTATCTCACACCCTTGGACTCATGATCAGAGTCCCTATATTCGGGTGTTGGATTTGGGGCATGACACTTCTATTTTATCATTAGATTATACTGCAACTTCTACCAAAGAGGGGCATTTGTATACACCCCATCCGAAATGGGATGACTAAGCACATCAGAATTATATTGCAACCTGAAACCTTAAAACTCGAAACTCTAGAACCTGAAAACCAAAACCCAAGAACCAAGATCTAAAAACCTTACAACTGACTGAACCAGACACATAAGGAAACATGTGCCCCTGAAACTTTGTCCCACATCCATATTAATCCTTAAAATACCATTAAAAACTCCTCTGGCCCAATCTAAATTAGCCCAAGGCCTCATTTGGATCACTTGAATACCAAAATAGGACTAAATGACCCCCTTTTATGCTGGTGAAAATCTAATTTCCACCGACACCTTTGTTTTATTCAGAAGTTGCCACCGAGCATCGATGAACCACTTGCACCTTAGGATTTAGGTTCAGCATAATGACGAGAATCCGATTTCCACCACCCTTCTTGGCCTTGAAAGTCAACCTAGTTGATGCCTAAGAAACCATAGGATGAAATACATTAGGGTTTGCACCGATGCAGCTGTAAACGAAATTGGATTTCCTCCAGTGCTTCATAAAAAGCCCATCATCCCTTTTGCTTTAGGGGGGTTGGCCATCAAAGAGAGAAGAAGAAGAAAGAAGAAGAAGAAGAAGAGAGAGGGGGAGAACCCTAAACCATCCAAACCCCGCATCCAATAATCCAAGCCATTTAAACTAAACAGTACCCAATCAATTCAAGTTAAATATAATAGTTCAAATTTTGTACTAGGGTTACAATCTAAGATATCCAATCATCCATTTTACAAAGAGTGTTGGATCTCTTTCTTCCTCTCCCATATTTCCCTAAGTGCACATCACTGTGTGGTCCACTACAACTTTCTTATTGCACTTACATTTCTGCTACAACATGTCCCTTCTCATATACCCCCTGCTATATTTTCTCCTTTCTCGATCTCCCAGTGTATGCTTTGTGTTTTGCTAAGTAATCGAGTCTTGACATAACAGAAACTAGGAAATCATTTCTCTTTTAGTTTTTACAATAATTATTTCCCCGATCATTATTGCAGTTGAACAATAATCTTCTCCTCATTCATGATCACAATTGAGCACTAATTGTACTCAGCTTCGAATGTTGTCTATGGTCGAGTCAAGCCTTGATTATCTCCCTGATTGTGATTATAGTCAAGCAATAATCATCTCCTCGCTTGCGATTGAGTTGAGTACTAATTCCTCTCAATTTCAGGATCTTGTCTGAAGTTGAGGTGGGTAATAACTATATAGAACTAAAATTCTAAAAAAATCCACAAATCCCACAAAGTAGAGAGTGTATATTTCTAGGAGCAGGAAGGGTGTCCAACCTTCTCCTCCTCCATCAATAAGGCCCTTACTTTGAGATCTCTAGTAGTAGACCAAAAGTAGGATTCATTCAAATTAAGGAGGTGTTTGGCTCCGTTAATTGTTGTGATTCTATGTATCTAGTCGACCATAGATTCCAAGTTTACTAGCTAATGGAGACTCCGAGTTAAATTGTACCACTCTCAATCCAACATCACTCTATCAATGACACCTAAACACCAAAGGTTATAGGTAACTCCTAGCTAAATTGACAATCTAGACACTTTGAAGGTGAAAGATCATAGATTAGAACATTTATGCCATTTGCATCTCTCTACTCTATGCCATGTGACATTATAGTTTTTCTTTGTTTATATTTTTTAACTGAAAGGTTTTTCTCTAGTGAATTTAATTAAGGGCTTATGCTTAACAATGACCTAAAATATATTTTGTTCTAGGATTAATAAAGCTTTTCGACGGGGTATATTTGAATTCATATCCTCATTATGGAGTTAATAATTCAAACTAATATAAAATCAGATTGAACAACATAAATTTGTTATGAATAGGCATAGATCAAGATGATGGACTGTTAGCACTAGGGTCACATCATGTCTCTAATACCATGTTATGTACTAGTTGTTGGGGATGTCTTCAATCTTGATACCAAAGGGTTGTCGGCCGCCCGATGGTGTTGGTTTGGGTGCCCAAAACTACCCTGAAAGAGGTGATTAATCTATGGACATTGCTGGATCTAAAGATCGGGGGTTATCAGGTCGCTCGACGAGCTTGGCTCAACGCTTGAAACTCCCCTGATAGAACTAGTTACTATCTGGACAAATTTGGCTGAGTTCAGTCGCCCGAACGGTCGGGTTGGGCGCCTAACGGCCGACGCACTGTGTAGGTCGGTTTGTATGGTTTTACACAGTTTGTTTCTAATTTTAGTTTTATGTTATTTAAAGGAGTGTAATGCGGGATTACGGGTAATTGCCAAAGGGACCGAGAACATAAGGAGTCCTAGATGTGTTCAAGGGATTGAGAGAGTTCTAGGGTGAGAGAAAAAGCTTGGGTTTCTCTTGTGGGGCTTAGATCCGAGTAAGTTGCTTTCCATCTCTTATAACTTATGATATTCATAGTGGATTTTTCGCTTTATGCTGTGGTTTTTTTCCCGTGAGGGGTTTTCCACATAAAATTTCGAGTGTGTTCTCGTGTGTTAATTTTCTTGTTTACCATTGTGATTTACCTTCGTTTGATTCCTTGCTTTCGAGCGGACTCCTCTCTAACCAATGGTATCAGAGCAACGGTTATAATCTGATACCAACAAGTGGTATCAAAGAGTATGTTAGGAGGCAGATAGAGTTTGCGATGATGTATCAATGGCGTCCGGCATGAGACTCGACATAAAGAAGTATTCTAGGAAAAATAACTTCAAACTATGGAAGGTAAAGATGAAGGGCCTCCTAGTTCAACAAGGATTAGAAGACGCACTCCTTGAGAAGCGATCGGAGACTATGAAAGAAGAAGAGTTGAGCAAGTTGGATAAAAAAGTCAGTATCTCAATCCATTTGTGCCTAACGGATGACGTCTTTTATCATGTCATGAGGGAGAAAACTACGACTGATACATGAGCGAAGTTGGAGAATATTTATACTAAGAAATCTCTGAAAAACTGTCTGTATCTAATGCTTCAGTTGTTCAACTTGAAGATGGCGGAGGGGACCGATGTTGAGAGTCACGTGATCAACTTCAATAGTCTCGTTTGCAAACTGTTAGATGTAGATGAACAAATGAAAGATGAATATCAAGCATGCATCCTGTTGAATTCTCTTCCAGAATTATATGAGTCTTTTAAGGACTCTTTGTGCGCAGGTAGGAAGACCATTAGTGTTGAGACCATTATCTCAGCCCTTTAGTCGAAGGCGATAAGAAAGAAAAGCGATGATGTGGGTTCATCTACGGAAGCATCGTTTATAAGGGGAAAGAATTCTTAACGTGATGGGGGGTATTCACGATCGAGATCTAAATCCAAGGGCAAAGGAAAGGGCAAGGTAAGGTACTGAAATTGTGGACAAGAAGGGCACATGAAGAGGGATTGTCCAAATCCTAAGGGGCCGTTTGGATGTGAGTAAATGGAGGTAAATGGGTGGAATTAGGAGTAAATGAAGGGTAAATGATATTTGGAGTGTGTTTGGATGGAAGTAAATAGAGGTAAATGGGAGTAAATGTACATGTAAATGAAGAGAGGATTTGGAAGTAAATGGAGTGAAATGCCTTTCTGAGCTCCCTTGGAGAGTCGCACGTAAAAACAAAGATGCAACTATATGCATGTTCGCAATATACATGTCATAGTAATGATACTCCCGACCAATCCAAACATCGGCTAAATCACTGAAATCACACAAAAAATGATCCAAACCATCCAAAGATGGCCATCTAAATGGATGGTTAAAAAATGTTCACAAGTTGCTTGTTTACGATCCTTATGTTTATGACCTACCGATGGCTCGAAATTTCCTCATTTTTTGCTCAAGTATGTATTTTAATGGGCTTATTACAATCATTCTATTAAATATCACATATGTACATTAAGTTGGGATATTAAAGGTGATTTAGGATATCACATATATTCCTGTGAATATATTAAAAATTCAAATGCATTCCAATTCCTCCTATCCAAACCGAATATTTTGATTTCAAATGCATTTCATTTACTCCCTCTAAACACAACAATGTAAAGCCATTTACACCTAATTCATTTACCTCTAAATTCATTTCCCATTTACTTCCATTTACAAGCTCCCAAACGAGTCCTAAGATGAAACAAGAGAAGTCTGAAGATTCTTCTAAGGAGGCTAATGCCACAGAATTTATAGAGGATAAGGGTTATGATAGCGATGTATTGATTGTATCCAAATCGGGGTCTCTCTGTTATGGGTGACTCTTGGATTCAGGTGCATCGTATCACATATGTCCTAACCGAAATTCATTCATGACATACAATGAGTATGATGGTGGATCGATGTTCTTGGGCAATGACTACACTTGCAAGGTTGTGGGTATTGGTTCGGTGTGCATTAGGATGTTCAATGGGATCAAACGAATCTTGACAGATGTGAGGTATGTCTCTAGGTTGAAAAAGAATTTAATCTCTCTTGGTTCACTCAAGGCAATGGGGTGCAAGTTCACCAACTTCGATCGGTTTTGTAAAGTGTTAAAGGGAGCACTCGTGGTGATGAAAGCATGAAGGTGCGACCATCTTTACAAGTTGATCAGGAGTACTTCATCAGGTGGAGCTGCGAGGTCTGCATTGGAATCCACGGTTGCTCGTTTGTGGCATGCGCGTCAAGGCTACATGAGTGAGCAGGATGTGAAGGTACTGGAGTAAAGTCAGTGGGGGCACAAGAAGCGGTTGAGTTATGATGGAGACGAAGTAGAAATGAATGATGGAGTAGTGTAACTTGAAAGATTGAAGCCACGGTGGAGATTGTTGGGGATGTCTTCAATCTTGACACCAAGGGGTTGTCGGTCACCCGACCAGATCAGTTCAGGTGCTTGAAAGTACCACAGAAGAGGCAGTTAATCTCTCTTCACTTTTAGATCTAAAGATTGAGGGTTGTTGGTCGTTCGAAGAGCTTGGCTTGGGGGCCTGAAACTCCTCGAATGGAACTAGTTACTCTCTAAACAGATTTGGTTAAGTTTGGTCGCCCGAACAGTCGCGTCGGGCGCCCAACTACCGACGCACTGTGTAGGTCGGTTTGTGCAGTTTTGAGCAGTTTGTTTCTAATTCCAGTTTTATGCTATTTAAAGGAGTGTAATGTAGGATTAGGGTAATTGCCAAAGGGGTCGGGAGCAAAAGGAGTCCTAGACGTGTTCAAGGGATTGAGAAAGTTCTAGGGTGAGAGAAAAAGCTTGGGTTAGCTTGGGTTTCTCTTGTGGGGCTTAGATCCGGGTACATTGTTCTCTATCTCTTGTAACTTCTAATATTTATAGTGGATTTGTCGCTTTTTGCCGTAGGTTTTTTCACTTAAAATTTAGATTGTGTTATCTTATGTGTTGATTTGCTTGTTCGTCATTGCGGTTTTCCTTTGTTTGATTCCTCGCTTCTGTGCGGGCTCCTCTCCCAACACTAGTTACTATTTTTAGAAAACTATAATATATTTATTTAATTGATAATAACAAGAATACATAGACAAAGTGAAATATTGGTAGAAAATCTGGATAAATATACATGAACAAGTGCTTATAGTATGTACAATAATCTTATAATCTAACAATTGATTTTGCTCATGCCAATTAATTAAATGATTTTTGGTGAGTTAATCAATTTGTCAATATGGAGTTGTGGCAGAAACCCTTTTCCCAAAAGCTCCTTTCGAGAATTGCATCTGACATGCCTTAGAAGATGAACATGCTGTTGGAGTTTTCCTCCTCTTGAAGAGGAGAGAGAGATGACGAATGTTTGCTGTCCGACCAGCCAGTGCCCCCTAGCCGGCCGGCCGGACAAAGTGGCTGGAAACAAGTTTTTCACTGGACTATTTTTGTGAAGTCCGGCCTATTGTCTGACCGGTCGGAGGTCCTGGCCGACCGGTCGGCAGACAGGTCAGGCTGTGTATTTTTTACACAGTGAACTCTCTGGACATGTTTTGGTTCATCCGGCCGGCCAGAGGTGTGCGCAGACTGCTATTATAGTTTCCTAATGGGGCTCTAACACATGTAAACGGCTATAAGGAGTTCTAATTCGAGATTTAGGTATCCCATTAAATCTTCTACACATCCAAGGTGAGAGAGAGAAAAAAATAGAAAGAGAGGAAGAGAAAGCGGGAGAGGAAGCTTGTTGGTAGATGGGACTTTGCTCGCGAAGGTGATTCACGATGCAACGATGTCTCGGCTCTTTAACGTCCTCGTGGTTGGGGTGAGATCTTTCAATTTTTAGTCCTTTTATTGTTATCTATCCCTGCATGGGTGAAGAAGGTTTGATCCAAGTGGTGTGTGCTTGTGATCAAGGTTGTAATGGTTCTAGTTCATTGTGAATTGTTGATTTGGACGAGGTCCCGTGGTTTTTACCTCTCTGAGGGTTTTTCACGTAAAAATCTCTTGCGCTGTGTGGTTGATGATTTGATTTAGTTTATTGCTTTATCATAACCCATAATTCTAATAGTTCGAGGGGCGAGATCCTAAGGTTTTGTGAAACGTACCTAACAAAAGTGGTACCAGAGAGTTCAGGTTGATTGAACAGGAAGTGGGATCGGTTCTAAATTATGGAAGGTGGCTCATCAATGATGATTAGTCTCAATGGATCCAACTGGACCATATAGAAGGTTAAGATGGAGGACTTGCTTTATTGCAAGGACTTATATGCTCTAATCTTAGGCATATCAGCGAAAATAAAAGATATGCCTGATGATGATTGAAAAAAATTGGAGCGGAATGCGGTGGGGTTTATTAGACAATGGTTGGACGATTCTGTATTCCACCATGTGTCTACGGAGACCTCAGTCGCAGGCCTATGGCAGAAATTAAAAGGGCTATACGAGAGGAAGACAGCCGGCAACAAGATATTTTTTATTAGAAGATTTGTAAATCTCAAGTTCAAGGATAATGGTTTTGTAGCTGAACATATGAATGAAGTTAGTAACATTGTGAACCAGCTCTCCGCTATGAAGATGGTCCTGGACGATGAACTACAAGCTTTGCTATTGCTTAGCTCATTGCCTGATAGTTAAGACACATTGGTAGTATCTCTAAGTAACTTCGCGCTAGACGGAAAGATGTCCACGGATCAGGTAACAGGTTGTCTCTTTAATGAGGAGACAAGGAGGAAGTCTCAAGGGTCTACTTAGCAAGAGGCCCTTGTGACACAGGATCGAGGGAGAGGAAAGAACAGAAATGGCGGGAAAGCCCAAGATAAATCCAGAGGCAAGTCTAATGTCAGGAGAGATGTTGAATGTTAGAATTGTGGCAAGAAGGGCTATTACAAAAGTGAATGTCACAAGAAAAAGGATAAAAAAAAGGGAAGGAAAAAGGTGATGAATCAGATTCTACTACAGTCTCCTCCGATGGCAACGTTGTAGTCATTCTCTCGGCAGATCATAATGTTTGTCTCACGATTGTGAATCAAAACATTGATTGGGTGATCGATTCAGGAGCATTGTTTCATGCAGACTCCACGAAGGGATTTCTTCATAAGCTACAAGCAAGGCAGTTATGGTACAATGAAGATGGGGAACTCTAGAGTATTTCAGATTGTCGGAGTTGATGATATTTGTGTGAGGACTGATGTAGGTTTTACATTGGTTCTAAAAGATGTGAGACATATTCCAGACCTTCGCCTCAACTTGATGTCGACGGGAAGGTTGGATGTAGCCGGCTTTAAGAGTCGATTTGTTGGTGGGCACTGGAAGCTCATCAATGGTTCAATGATCGCAGCAAGAGGGAAGATGTGTTGCACCTTATACAAGACATGTGTCAGTATATGCAAGGGTGAGTTGAATGCAGCGGAAGATTCAGTGACAAACATGTAGCACAGACGGCTCGGCCACATGACCGAGAAAAGGCTTCAGCAACTAGCGAAGAAGCACCTCTTTCCAGAGTTGGCAGGTACACCTCTTAAAACTTGTTTTGATTGTTTATCAGGGAAATAGATAGAGTTTCATTTGTAAAAATTGTTTTTCATGTTAAGAAAGTGCATCCATTAAATTTGGTTTATTCTGATGTTTGTGGTCTTATAGAACAAAATCCTTGGGTGAGGCATTGTATTTTGTCACATTTATAGATGATGCATCTAGGAGGTTTTGGGTTTATGCTTTGAAATCTAAGGGCGAGGTCTTTGGTGTGTTTAAAATATTTCATGCCATGGTCGAGAGGGAGACAGATAGATCATTGAAGTGCATCTGCACTGACAATGAAGGTGAATACATTAGTGACTTCCATGAGTATTGTAAGTCCCTAGGTATACAGAATGAACAGATGGTACCCAAGTCCGCCCAGCATAATGGTGTATCTGAGTGTATGAATCGCACCATTGTAGAGAAAATCAGATGCATCTTATCCCATGAGAAGTTGCACAAGATGATTTGGGGAGAAGCAATGCACACGGCAGTGTATTTGATAAATAGGTTTCCATCAGCCCCTTTGAATGGAGAAGTACCTGAGAAGGTGTGGACTGGACATGATTCTTCGTACAGTCATCTCAGGGTGTTTGGATGCAGGGCATCCGTTCACATACTAAAGGACAAAGGTCCAAGCTCGATACGAAGATCAGGCAAGTGTGTGTTCTTGGGGTACGATGATGAGAAATTTAGCTTCGGGTTATGGAATCTGACTGAGAAGAAGCTCATCAGGAGCAGAGATTTGATTTTCATTGAAGATCAGTGTATAGAAGATATTGGAAAGCTAGAGAAGACCCAGCCCAATTCAGGTGAGCTGGAAGATTTAGATCCTATTACTCCTCCCTTGGTGCCTGATGACGGGGGAGTACAGCAAGGTGCAGAGGACGATGGAGTTCCTACAGAAGATGGACCGGGGGAGCAGCCCCCACTTGATCCGCCTATTGAGCCACAGGTGAGGAGGATATCTAGAGACAGGCACCCGTTCAAGAAGTGCTCGCCACATGAGTACATTATGCTTACTAATGGGGGAGAGCCAGAAGATTATTCTGAGGACCTAGCTGACGAGCATAAGGGGAAGTGGTTAAAAGCTATACAAGAGGAGATGAAATCTTTACATAAGAACCACACCTATGACATAGTGAAATTGCCAAAGGGTAAGAAAGCTCTGAGCAACAAGTGGGTGTTGAGAAAGAAGATTGAGCAGAAGAATCCACAGACAAGGTTCAAGGCCAGACTCGTGGTGAAATGTTTTGGTAAGAGGAAAGGCATAGACTTCGATGAGATATTCTCCCCAGTGGTGAAGATAACGTCCATACGGATGTTGCTTGGGTTGGCGGCTAACATGGATCTGGAGATAAAGCAGTTAGATGTTAAGACTGCTTTTCTCCATGGTGACCTGGAAGAAGAGATCTATATGCGCCAACTAGAGGGGTTCGAAGTCAAGGGCAAAGAGCATATGGTGTGTAGGCTTAGGAAGAGCTTGTATAGGCTGAAACAAGCTCCTAAGCAATGGTATAAGAAGTTCGACTCGTTCATGTTGACACATGGGTATGATAGAACGAAGTCGGACCACTGTGTGTTCACTCGCAGGTTCTCAGATGGTGATTTCTTAGTTCTGCTATTATATGTTGATAACATGCTCATCATGGGAAAGACATCAAGAAGATTAACAGGCTGAAACAGGAGTTGGGCAAGCCGTTTACGATGAAAGACTTGGGCCCGGCCAGACAGATCCTAAGAATGGAGATAACCCGTGACAGAAGCAGCAGAAGACTTTAGTTATCACAAGAGAGGTATATTGAGAAAGTCTTAGAGTGGTTCAATATGAATGCAACGAAGCCGGTCAGTACTCCACTGGATGGTCACTTCAAATTGAGCGACAAGCAGTGTCCCAAGACGAAGGCAGAGGTGGATGAGATGTAGAAGATACCCTATGCCTCTTAGTCGGTATCTTGCCAATCCTGGCAAAGAACATTGGGCAGCGGTGAAGTAGGATACTACGGTATCTGAGAGGCTCATCCAGGTTAAGCCTATGCTATGGTGATGGGAAACTTATGTTAGAAAGTTACATAGATGTAGATATGGCAGGTGACATAGACTCCATGAAGTCCACATCGGGGTTCATGTTTATGTTTGTTTGGGGAGTGGTCTCTTGGCAGAGCAAGCTACAGAAGGTCGTAGCATTGTCGATGACAGAGGCCGAGTACATGGTAATCATAGAAGCATGTAAGGAGATGCTTTGAATGAAGAGGTTCCTGCAGGAACTTAGCCTGAAGTAGGAGAAGCATGTGGTCTATTGTGATAGCCAAAGTGTAATACACTTGAGCAATAATCCAATTCAGCATTCCAAGTCAAAGCATATAGAGATTCGGTATCACTGTATCAGGGATTCTTTGGAACAGAAGGTGTTATAGCTTGAGAAGGTCCACACAAACGATAACGGGTCAGCATGATGACCAAGGCTTTGCTCAAGGGCAAATTTGAGGCTTGTAGAAGTCGTGCTGGCTTGAAGATAGTAAATGAGTCGGAAAGGGGGAGATTTGTTGGAGTTTTCCTCCTCATAAAGAGGAGAGAGAGAGACGAGGAATGTTTGTTGTCCGACCAGCAAGCGCCCTCTGGCGGGCCGGCCGAACAAAGTGGCTGAAAATATGTTTTTTCACTGGAATGTTTTTGTGAAGTCCGGCCGGTCATCCGACCAGTCAGACTATGTATTTTTTACACAGTGAACTCTCTGGACATGTTTTGGTTCATTCGACCGGCCGGAGGTGTGCGTGGACTGCTACTGCAGTTTCCTAATGAGGTTTTAACACATGCAAACTGCTATAAAATGATCTCTAATCCGGGATTTAGGTATCCCATTAAGTCTTCTACATGTCCAAGGTGAGAGAGAGAGAGAAAGAGAGGAAGAGGAAGCTTGTTGGTAGAGGAGACTTTGCTCGCGAAGGTAATTCACGGTGCAACGACGTCTTGACTCTTCAACGTCTTTGTGCTTGGGTGAGATCTCTCAGTTTCTAGTCCTTTTATTGTTATCCATCTCTGCGTGGGTGAAGAAGGTTTGATCTGAGCAGTGTGTGCTTGTGATCGAGGTTGTAACGGTTCTACTGCATAGTGAATTGTTGATCTGGACGAGGTCTTATGGTTTTTACCTCTTTAAGGGTTTTCCACGTAAAAATCTCTTGCATCATGTGGTTGATGATTTGATTTAGTTTATTGCTTTATCATAATCCATAATTCTAATAGTTTTGGGGGCGAGATCCTAAAGTTTTGTGAAATGCACCCAACACATGCTTCAAGTCAAGTGTGCATGTACACATAAGCTTCCCAACATTGGTTAATCTTACATTGGCCAATTCGGATATTTGGAGAGAATATCTTGTTTTGGGGTCTACAAAAGATTAGGGTTGATATGCCTATTTATCACTTAAATCTTCAAAGGCAGGTATTGGCAACTTTTTTGAAAGGTGTTTCTATTCTTCTCCATCTCCTTTTTGTTTAACTGATGCGTCCTTTTTATCTGCGGTGAGTGTGACTGTCCGGCTGTTGATTGGCTACGTTCCAACATTTACTATAGGTATCATTTTTTTGTAAATGCTTTTTATTGTTTATTTTGCTTCTACCATGACGTTTTCTTTCTTATATATTTGTAACCCAGATCGAAGGTTTACAAATCTTAGGATTTGTGACTTCCAAATCTTAGGTCGACCATAGCATAGGAAATAATGGTGATTGACCATTAAAAGCCTCTTGTGGGCTACAAAAGTTTTGGATGAAGCGGATATTTGTTTTATCCCTTCGTCCTGACTAGTGTGACCTTATTAACAGGTTGGATGGCAAATAAACAAAAGCGGATTAGCTATTACCTGGATAACACCTTAGTAGGTGTTACCCAAACCATGTGGGGCTCACATTGATGTATTTATTGTATATCCATGCCGTCCATCTGTTTTTCAATCTCATTTTATAATGTGATCCCCAACCTTAAGAATATAAAATTCTAAAGTGGACCACACCACTAGCAACAATGATGAATGGCCATGAAAACTTTTTGTGAGCCATAAAAGTTCTGGATCAAGCTGATCTTTGTATTTTCCCTTCATCCACATCAACGCAAACCTTTATTGCGGGCCCTTTGGAATTTTTAATGGTGAGGCACTCAATCACCACTGTTTACTGCCATGCGGTCCACCTGAGATTTGGATCAGCCTTAATTTTTGGACCATATCCTAAAATGGGCCGGAGAAACGGATGGACAGCCTAGATATACAACACGTCATCAAGGTGGGCCCCATGGTAAGGGTAACAACCACTAAGCTGTTACCCGGGAATACCAAATCCACTTCCCAAATATACATTATGGTGGACCTTAGGAGGTTTTCAATGGTGGGGTGTTCAACCATACTGTTTCCTAAAATATGTTCCACTTGACATTTGGATCTGTTTCATTTGGGCTTATGCCCTAAAAATGATCAGGAAAAACAGATGGACACTGTGGATGTAGAATAGATACATCATGGTGGGCCACACTGTAAGGGCCCCACCTAATCAGCTGCCGCCCCCAATAGCCAGTATGATGAGATGAGATGCCAGTATCATGAGAGTGACCTGGATTCCACTCGGGAGCCAGCCATGTGGGTGGAACCCTGACCGTAGGGCCACATCGATGTATATATGTATTGTATATCCACTCCGTCCATCTGTTTTTCAGCTTAGTTTAATGCATGGTCTCAAAAATGAATTATATACAAATTTCAGGTGGACCACACAACTGAAAACAGTGATTATGAGCCATTAAAAGCCTATTGTGGGCTACACAAGTTTTGGATCAAGCTAATATTTGTTTTTACCTTTCATACAGGTCTGTGTGTCCTTATCAACAGGGAAGATGGTCAATAAACATTACGGTAGACCCTATTAAGTTTTTAATGGTGGACGTTCAATGACCGCTGTTTCCTATTGTGTGCTTCACCTGAAAATTTTTATCTACTTCATTTTTAGGACCATTTCCTAAACTAAGCTGGCAAAGCATAGGGACGGCGTGGATATGAAATGCATACATTGAGGTGGGCCCAACAGTCAGGGTCCCACCCACATCGTTGGTGCCGAGGAGGTTGCATGGAAAGTCGCGCTCAGTATCCATAGGTGACCATCATTCTTTTAAGTTGAGCGTTCTTCCATCTACTTTCATGCATATCAATCTTGATTTTCCGTATTGGGACGCCCATGTGGATTGAGCATAGCATTAAAAATAATAATAAAAAAAATAAAATAGAATAAAATAAACAATTGTAGAGATATGGAATGGATGGGTATTCATAAAAATTTAAATGTTCAGTGGTCCAAATTCAATGAATGATGTCATGTTGTTAAGATCATATGATCAGTGTGAATATTCGGCCATGCTTCATTGAAGCAGGGCCATTGATTTGGGTGCTCCAAAATGTCATACGTGCGTCTCATGTGTATAATGTATGAGACACCATAGTTTAAAAGATGACGACGAGCTATGACTGCAGTTGTTTCCATTAAAATAAGCCATTTTACATTGAACCACCGTTCTGTTATTCAATTCGTTGGTAGAAAGAGACGGCCAATATTTCATACAAACACATCGATGATACCATTTTTTCAATGGACGATAATCAAGTATGTCCAAGTTTGAATCAAACCCTTCATCCATTGACGTGAGGAAGATGAAATTCTTTCTAGAATGATTGAATGCTGATCTTATCTTCTTTTGACTATTTAATAGGAATTTTCGGAGTGGTAGTCATTCCCGCCACATAATTCTCATGACTATTTAATAGGAATTTTCGGAGTGGTGGTCATTCCCGCCACATTATTCTTATGACTATTTAATAGGAATTTTCAGAGTGGTGGTCATTCGGGGCACATAATTTTGATTGAAAAAATTTGCGATAAGTTTTTATAATGACAATTGTAGCTCATCGTAAAAAAAGTTAGCTATTTGCAGCGACTCGCAAATAATTAATCCTTTTGTGACTACAAACTCATTGGCAAAATTCAACTCGTCGCTAAAAAAGCCGTGGCAAAAAGTCTGATTTGTTGTAGTGGTCCCACATTATGTTTGTATGACATCCAATCCGTCCATCTTGTATGATCTCTCATGTTCTCCTATGCTAACAAAAAAGGAGGGCAGATTCAAAACTCAGGTGGGCCACACCATAGAAAAAGTTTTGACGGAGACATCCACCATTTAAAACTTTTCAGATGATGTGTGGGGCCCACAGTGATTTATATGACATCCAATTCATTCAGGAAATGTGCTTCACTAGGATGAATGGACAGACCAAAAGGCAGTCCATTCCAAAACTCAGGCAATCCACATCAACTGATTTTAGAGGTTTTATGCATGATTTTAAATGCTCTGGTCCTGCTAAGCTTTGGATCTGCGTTATCCTGGAATGCCAAGTAGAATATAAGGGGTGCACATGATAGAGGGATTGGATGCCATGTTCACATCAAGGTGGGCTCCACACGTCGCATTGTAGCTTAAGTCTAACCTACAAAGCCGTGTAGTGGATCGGGCCTCTATTTTTATTTTTTTAAACTCCCTTCCATTATTCTTTTCAAAACATCAATTAACACATGAGAATAAAAAAAAATATATGGTTGAATGTCAAGCTAAAGATACCAAACACCTTAGAAAAGATGCCCTACCTTGGCAATAAAGATCAATGAAAGTAAGATTGCAATAAAGAAGTAGATGTTTTCAAGGACCATCATGTTGTTGGTGCTCGTTATACCGCTTCGAGCCAGGCTTGACCTATTCATAGAAACCCATAAGCCCAACTGAGCTCAACCCTTCCGGCCCATCTAATGTTTCAAGGGCATTTTTGTCAATATCATGAATGCTTGGGCACAGGGATGCAACTTAAGTTTGGGTCAACCTGAACCCAATTCACCCAACCTGAGTTTGGATCGGGTTGGATAGTCAAGGTCCTTGGCTTGGGTTTGGGTTAGAAAATGCCAACCCGATTCGAAATTGGGTCTGGTTTTAGTAGAGCGAATTCCGGGTTGGATTAGGTTAGGTTGGGACTGATCATGTATATTTGGGTAGGGTTTGGGTCAGCTTGGAATTTGGGTCAGGTCACGGTGTGGGTTGGGTCCTCTTGAGTTCGGGTCTACTTCTTGTTCTGTTCACCCTCAACACAGCAACCCGCCCAAGCTGCATCCTTAATTGGGTATACCTAAGGAAAAGCACATATCTTGCACCAAAGAGAGTGGCTGGACTTGGGCCTAGGCCATGCATAATCAATAAAATAGTTCTAAAACTTGGTGAGTTGACTAAAACCTCAGCGAGTGGCGTGACTTGACTGGGTCTTGATAAGATTCGATGAGTAGTCACTGGCCCAGTCAGCTGGGTTTTGTTTCAAACGAAAATTACTGTGTAAAATTCGATTAGTCACAGTAAGTCCTGGTCTATTTTAATTATATTACGGTTTCAACAGTTTTAAATGCATTAAATAATAAAATTCAATTATTAAAATATCAAGTCAAGTTGAATAAAGACTCCCTCAAGTCCTCAAATCCACCTGACCCGGCTAGACATAGACAAGTTTTGGAGTTTTCAAGCCATGATCGTCACAGGGCTTCTGCGGGTGTGTTTTGGTCAGTGGTGAGCCAGGGCAGGACTTGGGTCTAGATTTTACTTTGTGGGCTGGGCTAGGATAGATGTGAGGCCAGTCCAAACCTGGCCCATTGACAACCCTATAAAATACTAGGGGATGGGTCACGAACAGCACACAGTGTAAAATTCAATGAGTAGTCACAATTACAGTGTTTATTTTGTAATTGTGTTTCAGATGGTTGGATTGAGTTCTATCAGATTCGAGGTGCCTATGTTCTACGAGTTGTGGAAACTGAAGATGAATGTGATGTTGGTGAAAGAAGGATACACAATTGCAATTCGAGGAAGAGAAAAGAAGCTTGTGGAGATGAAAGACAATGTATTTAAGAAGAAAAATCAATTAGCCATAGCGGACCTTCTTGTTGCTCTAGATGATTTGGTTTTGTTCAACGTATCCGATCAATCTACTACAAAAGGTTTCTAGGATAAATTGTGAAATCTATATGAAGGAAAATCGATGTCGAATAAGATATTTTTTGGACGACAACTGTACAACTTAAAGATGAAAGAAGGGTTCTCTTTGCAAGAACACTTTAATGAGCAAGCAAGGAAGGCAAAGAAAGGATGAGATTTGAGCCGCCTTCTTTTTTGAGGTCGGATGGGGCAAATTAGTAGGAGCTAGTAGCCTAATCCCTTGACTTGCCCGCAAGCTCTTAAGGCAGGATGCTCTTGGATGGATCAACAATGACTTTTGAATGTAGAATGTATACAATTGATTGAGGAAACGTCGGAATGAAACTCTCAAGAATTTGAAAGTTCCTCCTGCCTACTGCTTTAACCGAAGACTAGTACTAGTAGCAGCAGCAAGTCAACAACAACTAAAGGCACTGTGGAGCGAAGGAAATGCATTACAAAACAAGCAGGAAACACGTGAATGAGAAAGGAATATTGGAACAAGCAATTGAGAGAGAACTACATGCAGAACACATAATGGGTTTAACGCCCTGATTAACAGATTGGCGACGGTCAATGTAAAGATTGACAATGAAGAAAAGGTCTCACTTCTGCTATGTTCGATGCCAGATTTGTGAAATGGTTTGATTATGAATCTCAACAATAGTCCAAATTTCACTATGGAGTTGACCGTGTCCACATTGCTTACTAAAGAGTCTCGCAGAAAAATGTATGGAGAATCTGTTGATGATGCTATGATGATTAAAGAAAGATCTACTGAGAAAGGTACCGGTGGTAGAGATCAGACAAGATCCAAGTCGAAAAGGCACAAAATAGGTAAGTATTGGAATCGCGGAAAGAGTGGTCACTTGCATAAAAATTTAGACTCAAGAAAACAAATCAGAAAAATTACAAACCCGATTCGCATGATCAAGCATTAAATTCAAAGAGTTCTTAAGAAAATTTAGTTGAGATAGACAATTCATTTGAGGACAGCAAAATATTATCTGTAGTGATTCTATGAGAAAATTTGAGTCATCAATGGTTCATAAATTCGGGTGCTTCAATCCATATGTCTCCACATAGAGATTGTTTTTACACATCAGTGATGTGATGGCGGCACAATTTATATATGTGATGATAGTATGTGTAAAATTGTGGGGATTAGAGATGTCAAAATTACTATGTTTGATGGTATCACACGTATAATTTTTTATGTGCGGCACATACTAAAATCGTGAAAGAGTCTTTTGTCATTTAAAAAGTTCGATGAAGATGGATATAAATTTTCTTGTGAAAAGAGTTGATTAAAAATTATAAAGGGGGCGATGGTTGTCGTAAAAGGAGGGTTAATGGGCGGTTTATATCCTTTAATTGGAGATACCGTGGTTAGCAATGCTATTATAAACTCTGCTACAATCTGACAGAGGTGGTTGGGCCACATGAGCAAGAAAGGACTAAAAGTACTTCTTGATCAAAATTTATTTTCTGGTGTAAAGTCTATTAATTTAGATTTTTATGAAGATTGCTTATTGGATAAGTTCCATAGAGCTCATTTTCTTTTATCCACTATTAAAATTGAGTATGTTTTAAATTTAATTTATTCTGATACTTGGGAAGTTCCAATCAAATTCTTAGGAGGTACGAAGTACTTTATTTCTTTTATTAACGATTTCTCAAAAAAAGTATTATGAGTTTACATGTAGAAAAGAAAAAGTGATGCTTTTACTTGTTTTGCTAAGTTTATCATTAATTGAAAATAAAGAATGAAAGAAAATTAAGTGTTCAAAAACTGATAACATAGGAGAATACACCTCGAAAAAATTTAATGATTTTTACAGTGAGCGTGGCATTGAGAGGCACTACGCGGTCCTTGGTACTCCACAGCAAAACAGAGTTGCAGAACGTATGAACTGTACGCTTATGAATCGTGCTAGGAGAATGTTGAGTTCAACTAAGCTCGATCAGTGTTTTTTGGTGGAGGTCATTAATACACTTTGTGTGGACACTCGCCGTTCCGTGCTCCCGAATGTTCTCCCTTCTTTTTAGAAAAGAAGAGGCGTGTGCGCGCGAATCGTCATTTGTGCCACTGGCTTACCTCGTTCTCGAGGGCTTTTATCGATTGTCATGTTAAGCTGGATGCATTTGGATGAGTTCGTATAAGACCAAAGTTACCACTAGCCAGTTACTTCGAATCTACAGTCGGCTAGACTCCGTAGAAACGTTAGAGAAGGGGATCCGAAGATTCCTTACTCTAAAATGACTCCTTTTAATCTACGGCCAGAGATTTGAGGTAAGGGATCACGGTTACAGGGTGGGAAGAGGTTAGGCACCCCACACACTGCCCGTACCGAAGTACGGTCTCTACTTCACAGAATCGAACTAATACTTGAAAATCTGATTTAATCCTCGTACATTCTCATGGATGACATGATGCATGAATGCAGGTCTGAACAGTACGAGTTTCTGATGGGCAAGTTTTCATTAACAGGCAAGCCCAGATCATACGCTCGAACTGACAGGTGCTTTATGCGGGATGCATGCTGTGTGTTTGAATAATCAAAATGCTTATAGTGATATGATAAGCAGGGGGTTGGAAGAAAAGTAAATGTTACGCTTATGCTAGATGCGAATGAGATGATGCTGGTAAAAGAGTAGCTGGATGGACGGAGGTGTCATAAGGTTCTGCTTCGAGTGGCTGGATCAACACTTGGGTGGCTTGGGAGGCTTAGACCGGGGTTAGGCTGGGCTGGACCAGGGCTAGACTCTTCTCACTTGGGCTCTCCTTGGTGGAGGAATGGGCTAAAGAGGGTGGAGGTGGATTTGAACTCTCGGGCTGAAGAGAGGGGAGGTGGATGCGAATGGGATACTGTGAATGAGAAGGGGTGGGGGTATTTATAGCAGTGAGCAGTGGTAGCTGCCATAAATATGTTTGGGTGGCACCCTGAGGGCCGCCCGTACGGCCGCGCTACTTCAGCTTCAGAGCGTACGACCTCCGAACCTGAAGCAGAAAAGCCCGAGGTTCGGAGTTCAGACCTGCTCCGAGGCTGTGGTTCGGAACTCGGTGAGTTGACTGGGTTTGGAAGATGAGTTGACACGGTGAGTTCACTCTGCGGGTTGACTCGGCGGGTTGACTCGGTGATTTGACTCAGCGGGTTGACTCACCAAGTTTGACTTTTTTATGATTTTTTGACTAGTTTTTCTTATGAGGGGTTTTTTGGGCTGATGTTTAGGGGTGAGTTGACTAGGTTCAGGCTTGAGCTGGGCTATGGATTGGGGCTTATAAGGGTGAGTTTGGCTGGGTTTGGACATGGTATTTGGGGGTACGGTCCTCCATTCATTCAGCTATCTCTACCAACATTGTAGCCGAAGGTGGGGTGTCTACAGATGCCCCTCTTTAGCAAAAGTTGCGTGCAACCGAATGCCAAAGCGAGTGGACACCCCACTTCTGACCCGGTCATTCATAGATCATGGTCTGAAATCTTTGATTGCCTTTGCATCTGTGTCAGTTGATAGTCTGGAAATTGATAACTCGCACATACCGCGAGAGTTTGGAGAAAACGTTGCGATTGTCCCTACATGCGCTGCAACCTGAGTACCCAATCGCAACCGTTCCATTCCCGATCGGTACTAACATCGGAAAGATAAAGTAGAGCCTCTGCGTTCGTCATAGTCTTACGAGGTTACCGACCCTGAGATTGATTGTTTGATGCTTTCCCGGATCACTCCAGGAGTACTTATTTCACTTGACTGTCAAAGTGGTTAGCTGCCCTGCGTCCATGTAGCCTTACGGGAGACCACTACGCCGACTTGGACTCAGTCACGGTACTTCAGACATCCGCGCCTTAGTATGTGCGGGTGAACTCTTTCCACACGATCTGCTAGTTTTGATGCTTGGTTTGCGATTCATTCTTTCCTAGATTGTGGTTTGGAATCTTTGTTTTCCTTTGTATCTGAGTCAGTTGATTGTTTGGAGATTGATAACTCGCACATACCGCAGGAGTTTGGAGAAAACGTTGCGATTGTCCCTGCATGCGCTGCAACCTGGGTACCCAATCGCAACCCTTCCATTCCTGATCAGGTACTAACATCGAAAAGGTACAGTAGAGCCTCTGCGTCCGTCATAGTCTTACGAGGTTACTGACCTGGATATTGATTATTTGATGTTTTCCCGGATCACTCCAGGAGTACTTGTTTCGCTTGACTATCAAAGTGGTTAGCTACCCTGCGTCCATGTAGTCTTACGGGAGATCACTACGCCGACTTGGAATTAGTCAAGGTACTTCAAGCATCTACGCCTAGGTATGTGCGGGTGAACTCTTTCCACCCAATCTACTGATTTTGATACTTGGGTTACAATTCATTGTTTCCACTGTTCAGATGGTTTCTTTGACCGAGCCTTTTGGCTTTCATCTTTCATATCTTGGCATGTGGTACGACCGCACTGACACTGGAGTTCAGTTCGACTGTATTCTGAGTGCATTGGATCCGATGATCTCCAGGTAAACTTCGAGGCATCGGATCTTATTTGATTTTTGTGTCGGCTCCTACCCAGAGATATGGAAGATCTCTCGGTGTTTTGGAGGCCGAACGCTCTACTGGAAAAATATTTTTTGGATTTTTGAAAAGATACCCACTCTGGGGAGTGATACTCCGTGGGGTTTTTATTTACAAATAGGAATATATATATATATATATATATATATATATATATATATATATATATATATATATATATATATATATATATATAATATTTTTTGTCTTTTTGAAAAGAAAATCTGGCTTGCACATGCCTCCACTAGGGATGCCCACGTCTTTGGCTAACCGGCTTTTATTTTGAAAGCAGGTAAACATGATAATCGATGCGATGGATGTTGATGCATGGGGATACATATTTGATGATGGATGTATGGTTTGGCTCATGCTCTTTCAGTTCGATGATTTTGCTTTTGCTGGGGATGCAGAGAACTTTTGAGCTTATTGCTTGCGGGGTTATACTCCTCTGGGGATTTCTTTTTTTTTTTTTAATGCGACTGTTTGGTCAGCGGGTTGGTCAAGATCTCAACCAGTGGTCGATCAGGTCCATCGTCCCAAGATGCTGTTTCTTTGCTAATGGGGATGGATGAAGGAGGTTGTCAGACTTCAAAATCTTCTTCTATGAATGAATGCGATTGAGACAGTGCTTGGTCGCCAGTTTTGGTCAAGATTCCAATTTGCGGGCGATCGGATCCGTCATCCCAAACTGTGAAGTGAGTGAGCGGAGTTCGGGACTCCTGAAGTGCAGTGCTGGGGATAGTGACAATTTTTGTAATTTTTTGCAAATATTTGGTCCAAATCTTTACCTGAGTCAGGATACAGATCGGTTATTGAAAATAAAGGAAATATTTTTTGTGATTTTGAAAATATTTGATTTGAAAGCAAGAGTAATATTTTTGTGATTTTTGAAAGATGATTTTGCAATGTTTTGGTATTTTTCTGATTTTTCTGAAATGCAGGGAAAGGTATGGAATTTTCATCCATTTTCAGCTTCTACAGCTGGTAAGGCACCCGATCCATTTTACGTCAGCTAGCAAGACGAATCTCATACAGTTAAGTGCCGTAGTTTTACATCTTCGGATGACGAGATTTTGAAGGTTTTCAGTCAACACACCCACAAAGTTGCCTGTTCGTCATGTGCAATGCACATAGACCACGTATCGTCCGACGGATTCCTTCGGCCACAAAATGAGCCACATCCTCACATTTTCCTTTGTCAATCCAGTTTGGGGTCTTATGCTGCTCACAATTCTGTGAGGGTGCGCTTCACCTCTCAACTGCCTTAATCCCCTTCATGAGTTTTAGGAATATGGAACATCCATCAGATTTAACAACAACTTCAAAATCAAGGTTGTCTATCATGGTGCGTTCAACACGAACAAGATCATGGGGTTCTGCCCGCCTCAAGCTTTTACCTGTTTAGAAGATTCCAGACACCCGTACGATCAAGTGTCAGCCATGTCTGGAACAGGTCGAGAAAGAAAGCCCCTGAGAAGTTAATCTAGTGTAGTTTTAGGTCTTCAGACCGCTGGGGATAAATTTGTGTAGTTAATTTTGATGGTGAAATTTTTTCTCTTTTTTTTGTTGAAAAAGTTCCAGACTTCAACTCGAGTGATCGAGATTGATACTGGTTTTTATAGAAAGCTCAAAATCTTTTTGGTATTTTTTTTTGAAATGATCCGAGTTATCAAGCCTTGATTCGAGCGATCGAGGCCGATGCCTTTTTTTGTTGAAAGCAAGAAAAGTCCCCCGGAAAATTAATCCCAGTGTAGTTTAAGGTCTTTGGACCTAACATTATGTACAAGCTGAAAATACATTCTTTTTGTGATTTTTTGAAAAGATCTAGTCTATCTGACCCCTTCCTTGATCGGTTAAGATCGGATGACAGTTTTTATTATGAAATCCCTCTGGGTGTTGATCCCGACGTAGTTTAAGGTCTTCGGACCAAAACTTTGTACAGGCGATATACGAAATATTCCAGGGTGTTAAATCTTAATTCAAGCGACCAAGATTAGTACTGGTTTTATTGGAAATCTCTCGGGATTTTGGTCCCCACGTAGTTTAAGGTCTTCGAACCAAAACTATGTACATGCTGAAAATATTTTTTTTTTATTTTTTCGAAATGATCCAGGTCATTAGATCTTGGCCCGAACGGCTAGGATCGATGCCGGTTTTTATTAAAAATCTCTCGAGATTTTAGTCTCGACGTAGTTTAAGGTCTTCAGACCCAGGTTTTGTGAAGGCGATGTTGGAAATACACTTTTTTTTATATTAGAAAATGTCCGGAGTCGTCGGATCTTGATTCGAACAATCAAGGCCGATGCCAATTTTTATTATGAAATCCCTCAGGATCTTGATCCCAACGTAGTTTAAGGTCTTCGGACCCCAAAATGTTTATGGTTGGGCATACTTACCTTGCTTTGTTTGGCTTCTGTCGGGGCTGATTGTGATTTGAGTGGTCCGAATTGCTTGAATTGGTCCTGTGGGCCCTTTTTAGACTTCAGCTTTGCTTTGGAGCACCTATCCTTGATGTTTTGTGAGGCTAAGAATGCTTTCCATGGTGCGGATGATGACTTGGACGGTTCAGATTGCTCTTTTTAGCCATGTGGGCCCACTTGACGATCAGATCTTGGACTCTGGCCTCCTTTCTTGACAATTGAACCCTTGATGTTTCTATTTGATGACCCATGCGAGCTTTTCCATGGTTTGGATCATGATGATCTAGTCTTTGAGTGGCTCAGATTGCTTGTGGGCCCCTCTTGATCAATTTTTCTTTTCTTTGACTTGATCATACCCATTTTGGCCGCAGTACTTCATGATTGGATAGGTGGGGTATCCTCCAGATGATTCAGATTAGCCTCAAACAAAATCTGGAGTTGATTGGAGCCTTGGGCGGCCCTCAGGGTGCCATCTGCTGACGTGGACTGTCAGTCTCACCTACCAGCAACTGTGGAGCCAATTCTGGGGAGAGAGAAGGAGATCGTCCATACGGGCGGCCCTCAGGGGGCCACCCAGACCTCTCTTCATGTGCGGTCTGGGTTGACTCTGGTTCGGACATTCTTCTCTGCTCACTGCTCCTGTCCCCATATTCCTTGTACTCCCAGGTTCGATTCCAGCTATGAATCTCCCTCTTGTCTCATATTTCCTTATCTTTTGGTCTTTTTCTTGCTTTGTCCCTTCTTGGGCAGCCATTAATGATGGCTTAGGGGGGCATAATGGCTGATCTTAGTAGGCCCCATACTTCAGAAAGTGGTGAGGGCTTTAATGATGGTGAGATGTCTTTAATGGATGGGGTAGATGGGGCATTAAGAGGGGGCATTGATAGAAACTTGAGCTTGGTGGTTGGTGGAGCTTTGAACTCCTCCATTAATGGTGGGATGGTTGGAATTTCATATTTGAATGGGGCCTTGGATGTTGGGACTTTTAATGGTAGAGATAAGGCCTTGATGGACATTGATGGGTTGATCTTGGACTTCCTTCTAGTACCCGTGAGGAGAGAAAGTACTTTAGCAAAAGTGCTAAAGCATTAAAGCAGGAAGAGAGATACTTACCTTCTGGGAGGAATGATCAGGAGAAAGGCGCTTGTGTGAGGCACTCCGTGAGTTGGCTGGGGGATGTTTATTTTGAAAGCCCTGTAAGATCTTTTTTTTTTTTTTTTTTGCAACATGAATAAAGAAAAATGATTTTTTTTTGTGGAAAATATATGTATACAAATCATGCATGAAATGGAAATTTGTGCCAAGTGATTGTTTGTCTATGCGTGATTCGGATTTGTGCTTTTAGATGTAGGAATCAGAATATTTGACTCAGCCTGATGTCATACTCGATTTTCTTAATTATTCACCAAGGGTCCTGGTCCCCTTAAGATAATGCACAATGGTATCCTGCCCCTAGAATTTGGGCAGATTTTAAAAGAATTCTCGACTCATAGCGGCCATCCTTACTTCCCCTTTGAATCTTCATGTCGCTTGGATCTCTCATGTATCTGCTTTTTTTTTTCTTTTCTTTTCTTAGCCATTATTACCCGCAACGCCCTTTCGGGTTTTCGCTGTGTCCGGCTTGCCCGTTATTTTTTTTCGTGGACGCCCTTTCGGGTTTTCACCACGTCCCGAGTATTTGATCTTACCTGCCCCTTGGCAGCTATGCTGTTTTTACCTTCGGCGACCCTTTCGAGTTTTCACCAAGTCCGCTGTGTGCCCACTATTTTTACTCGGAGCGCCCTTTCGGATTTTCGCTCTGCCCTCTTTGTTTAGACATACATCTCTTTTTTTTTCTTTTCTTTTTTTAGATTTTTTTTATAACTACGGCGAACAGAGGTCAGGAATCCATCGTTGCCGACCGATGGTAACCTTTTGGCCCTTATCTTAAGTTACAATAGGCAGAGCTGTCGGCCTTAGCTACAGACCCTTTTGAGGTGGATGGATGGATAGACGTGTTTCTTTTGAGTCGATTTTTTTTCTCTTTCTTTCTTTCTTTCTTTCTTTTTTTTTCTTTTTTTTTTGTTTGGGTTGTGTGGCCCCCCTTTTTTTTAAACCCCTATTTTTCCTCTATTCTTTTTTTTTTCCTCTTCTTTTTTCTTTGGCTTTTGAACCCTTTATTCGGAACACTTATTGGTGGACGGGAAGGGATTCTCAGAGGTCTAAGCCTTGACCTCTTGACTTCAGCTCTACCAATGTAACTCTTGATAAGGTTGGATTGGCTTACCTGTGAGAGATTTTCACGTTGTCGGCGTTAATTGGCTCTGGAAGATCCTTACCCCTCAGATTGGTGCCTCCCAGAAGAACTTCTATGATTTTCGGGGCTTGCCCCTTGAGTGTGATAGATGCAGCAGTGTTTGTTGTAAACCCGATATGACTTTTCTTTCTTCGGCTTCATTCTTCATCAGCACTCACGGTGATATGATTTTGACTTGAACTCGTAGGTTTGTCTTCTGATTTTAAGCTACTCGAGGAACTCCTCCATCCTTAGATTTTGAAGGACGTCCGATTGCCGATGTTGATAGCATGTGGGAACCCTTAACAATTGGTGATGTCATTCTTCATGAGAATTATCGTGTGAGATCAGAATGTTACCTCCATCCACTTTGTGCTGTAATCGACTGCCACAAGTATATGCGTATGACCACTAGATGATGCCGAGTCAATCTTTCTGTTGATGTAGATACCTCGAATAGGGAATAGCTGGAGCGTTATCAGGTTGTAGAGTTTTTGAAGCACACACATAGGATCTGATGTGCATGCTGCTGACACTTGAAGTGCTTTCTGACATGTTGGCAACAATCTGTCTTCATCGAGCTGCGAGGTTTCTTCGATCATTCGTCAAGTCGCATATTCATGCATGGAATACAAGCATAGTCTTGACAGCATCTTCTTGATAGCTTTGATGAGTTTTTGATCGAATCTGGAATAAGTCTTCATAGGACGCAAGATTGGGAAGTCATGACTTCAAAAATTCGATCATTCTCTGCTTATTTTTCGGGGACAAGGATTCTCAATGCACACTTCCTTATAATTTTGAAATTTTTTGAGTTAACATTGGCTTTTGGTTCGAACTTTCGAGGAGACCCTCTTAGTTTGGAAATTAGCTCATCATTTTCCACATCATTTGGCTTTGTCCAAACTCTTGAGTTTGAAATCCAACTCTAGATTGAAATCATATGAGTTAACTTCATACTCAAGTGCTTTGACAGACAGGCTTGACACTTTATTGAAAAAGAGATTTCTAATTTTTTTTTTCTTTCAAAGATTTTTTGGTTTTTTTTTAATTTTGTGAATATCTGGTTTTTTTAACTTTTTGGACTTTCTAAAATTTTGAAAAAAAAATTTTGAATTTTTTTTTGTAAAGGACTCGAGCAAGACGGCAATGCGAACCAGGTGTTGCCTGATTCAGCCCGGGGAGCCAAGCACTGTCGGCTTTTATTGTGCCGTCATGGGGCTATAAACTTGTTACTGCCCTGCACTCCTTCCCCTCAGGAGGTAGGGCCAGAACGATCAGTAGGCCAACCCTCATCGTTGTGCCCAAACGTCATGGTAGATCTGAAATTGGGCTTCGAGTCGGTGTCGGATGCGATTTCTCCTGGCTCATCCCCAATGTATTGCAGCTCTTCGGGTTCATCTGACTGAGGTGGGACCAGAACGGCAGTCCAGTCGATCGGGAGAAATTCTCGCCCCTTGCTTGAGTCTTCTTTGGACAACTCTATCAGACTCAATCTGTTCGCTTGATCATCGAAGGTGGAATCCATCCCATCATCAGGATAGATAATCCCTGCATTGATAAACTGGATTGGTGTGCAGATGCAGAGATTGCCTTCTTCTTGACGACCTCGTCTTCTTCTTATACTTCTGTACTTTGGTTTCCTAATCCGAGTAGGTCGATATCGCAGTCTTTCTCTATCCACATTCTCTTGAACTCCCATAATTTGGGTCGAGTCTTGATATTCGAGCTGATAGTAGAAGGTTTGACGTTCGGCAGGAAGGAAGATGTAGTTCGATCCGATGGGACATGCATGAGGGAAGTAATTTGCATTGTGATGGTATGAGACCTCCCCATTAGAGCGTTGTACGTCCATGGCTGGGATGGTAAGCTCTTGAAGGTTAGCTGCTTCTACCATGGGAAATTGTTCGGGATAGGTAACGATGGTGATCGCCCTATCTCTGAAGATGTGCTTAACCTTTTGGTGAAGATTTGAAGAGATGACACCGATTCTGTGAAACCAGGTCTAATCGGGAAGGAGATGGAATGAAGCTGAGATGTCCAAGACCTGAAGAGTGATGGTTGATATTTTTGGACCGATCAGAACTTGGAAATCAATCTCCCCTTCGACCTCCTCGATAGTGGCCACATAATTGAAGCTGGGCCCCAACTCTGTTAGGGCATGTGGCATGCTGTCCAAGGAAGGGTCTTCTTCTTGGAGGATGATGGCTGAAGTAGAAGCCGAATAGACAGGTGCGGTGGGCAAGTTGTGCCCCTGGTTGTTTGTTGGAGAAATGGGCAGGTTGTGCCCCTGGCTAGATGTTGTGAGCAGGTTGTGCCCCCAGTTGGTTGGAGTGGGTGGGTTGTGCCCCTGGTTGAGTGATGCAACGACAGGGAGGTCGTCCTCTTGGTTGACTGGAATAGGCAAGTTGTGCCCTTGGTTGGCTGGAATGGGTAGGTTGTGCCCCTTGTTGAGCAATGACGTGAAGAATAAACTCACTGGAAGTGCCCCTTGCATGATAATGGGCTCTGGGATTGAACTAGTTGAGGATGTCCCTTGTAGGAAGAGAGGCTCGAACTCTGAACTAGAGTCGATGGCATGGATAAACTGGAGAGGAGGCTCTTCTTGGCTGATGAAAGCTAGATAGGCAGGAGGTGCCCCTTACATTGCGGAGACTGGATCGACTGGAGATGCTCCTTGCAGGATGAGGGGTTCTGAAACCGAACTGGTTAGGGGTGTCCCTTGCCAACCTTGATTAGGGAACTGTAAGTTCCATCTTGACTGTTGTTGTTGCTGCGTTGTCCGTGCTGAGGGAGGAATAGTGCACCTTCAGTAGAGGCGACAAGGTCGTCTTCTTTTATTGGATGGGGGATGAGGACATTTTCGTTATCATTATCGTATTCAGTAGGCTCTTCTTCCACTGTCGGTTGTATAAGAGAGGCTTGACAAGGCCACCAAGGGGAGATCATCTCAGCCCTTATTTCGGCTTCGACTTGTTCCCCAGCGCAAATGAGTTGGGTGAAGTTCGAATATGGATGTGAGACAAGGTATCCAGAGATACTTGGATTTGCCGAGTGGACGATCATGGAGATTTGCTCCTCGTCGTCGATGCAAGTCTTCATTCTAGGGGCCATGGCCCCCGTCGTCCAACGTAAGCTGACAATGTTTCGTCACTTCTTTGCCTGAGAGCTGCGAGGTCCGCTCTCTTGGGTGTCATGTTAAGATCGTATGTGAACCTGTCGACGAAAGCCTGGGAGAGCTGCTCCCAAGTCCTGATGCGATGACAGTCCAATGATGTGTACCAGTCTAGGGCATCGTCTTTCAGGGACTTTTGAAACAGACGGATCAACGCTCCGTCGTTGCTTGCCACATCATCTAGCTCACCACAAAATGATCTCAAGTGGTCTATAGGACACCCTGTCCCATCATATCTTTTAAATTTTGGTACCTAAAAACCTCGAGGATAACATTGCATCGGGAAATGGACAAAGGTCCCTGAACTTAGTGGATGGAAGATCCACCCCTTACTGCTTCTGTAACTTTCTCTTCATCTCTCGCATCTGTTCTTGGAGTTATTAGATTTCAGAGGGACCAGATGAAGGAGATCTTGCCTCTTGCCAGGACTGAGCTAGCCCCCTTTCGTAATAATTGGTGTAATTGATGCTCCTATGATTCCTGCTTGAAGGAGGTTGGGCCTGATAATTACTCCCATTATAGGGACTTTGTTGGACTGGAGTTGAGAAGGGAGACCGCAAAGAAATCTCAGTCACAGGAGAATATTGAAATTGGTTGGAACTCCCATTAGGGAGAGGATGTTGGAATTGGCTCGGAGTTCTGGTTGTGGGATGTGACTGAAAATGGCTCTCATTTGCAGGAGGATACTGGAAGAAATACCTTGAGGTTGAGGGTTGTTTTGATTGAAGGCCCCTGTTAGGAGGGTATCGAAAGTCCTGAGTGATCCCTGGCGGTTGTGGTTGGGATGAACTGGAGGCTGGGAGTGCCTTCGATGGTTGTTGAGGTTGTTGAAGTGGACCAGCTTGATTGCTGGCTGCTGAAACCTAGGCTTGTGTGAATCGGAGAAGCATTTCCTGCATGGCCTTCATGCTTTGTTGTAGCTCTTGGATGCCAGGAATTGTCATAGATTCTATCGGGTTTAACTGTGGAGATGAAGCCTCAGGTATTGCGAGGGTAGGGAAGAAGATGGCCATGTTGGTTTTGTATTGGATGTGACAGGGTGATTTGGTTTGGAGGAGTAATGGTGGGGAAGTATGCTTTACTTTTTTTTTTTTTGGATGGAATGCTATGCAGATGAGATTGTATGAGAACTAATGACTTTCAAGTACAGGAGGGATTTCGTTTTTCAAGTTGGATCACGACTCTTGGGACTAGCATATCCCCAGTGGAGTCGCCATTCTGTGGACGCTTGTCGTTCCGCGCTCCCGGACGTTCTCCCTTCCTTTCGGAAATGAAGAGGTGCGTGTGCACGAATCGCCGTTTGTGCCACTGTCTTGCCTCGTTTTCGAGGGCTTTTATCGGTTGTCGTGTTAAGCTGGATGTATTTGGATGAGTTCGTATAAGACCAGAGTCACCACTAGCCAGTTACTTCGAATTTATAGTCGGATAGATTCCGTAGAAATGTTAGAGAAGGGGATCCGAAGATTCCTTACTCTAAAATGACTCCTTTTGATCTGCGGCCAGAGATTTGAGGTAAGGAATCACTGTTACAGGGTGGGAAGAGGTTAGGCACCCCACACACTGCCTGTACCGAAGTACGGTCTCTACTTCACAGAATCGAACTAATACTTGAAAGTCTGATTTAATCCTTGTACATTCTCATGGATGACATGATGCTTGAATGCAGGTCTGAACAGTAAGAGTTTCTGATGGGCAGGTTTCCATTAACATGCAAGCCCAGAGCATACGCTCGAACTAACAGGTGCTTTATGCGGGATGCATGCTGTGTGTTTGAATAATCAAAGTGCTTGCAGTGATATGATAAGCAAGGGGGTTGGAAGAAAAGTAAATGTTGCACTTTTGCTAGATGCGAATGAGATGATGCTGGTTAAAGAGTAGCTTGATGGACGGAGGTGTCGCAAGGGTCTACTTCGAGTGGCTGGATCAAGACTTGGGTGGCTTGGGAGGCTTAGACCGGGGTCAGGCTGGGCTGGACCAGGGCTAGACTCTTCTCACTCAGGCTCTCCTTGGTGGAGGAATGGGCTAAAGAGGGTGGAGATGGATTCGAACTCTCGGGCTGAAGAGAGGGGAGGTGGATGCGAAGGGGATACTATGAATGAGAAGGGGCGGGGGTATTTATAGCAGCGAGCAGTGGCAGCTGCCGTAAATATGTTGGGGCGGCACCTTGAGGACCGCCCATATGGAAGCGCTGCTTCAGCTTCGGAGCGTACAGCCTCCGAATCTGAAGCAGAAAAGCTCGAGGTTCGGAGTCCGGACCTGCTCTGAGGCTGTGGTTCGGAACTCGGTGAGTTGACTGGGTTTGGAAGATGGGTTGACACGGTGAGTTGACTCGGCGGGTTGACTCAGCGAGTTGACTCGGTGATTTGACTCAGTAGGTTGACTCACCAAGTTTGACTTTTTAAGGATTTTTTGACTGGTTTTTCTTATGAGGGGTTTTTTAGGCTGATGTTTAGGGGTGAGTTGACTGGGTTCAGGCTTGAGCTGGGCTATGGATTGGGGCTTACAAGGGTGAGTTTGGCTGGGTTTGGACATGGGATTTGGGGGTACGGTCCTCCATTCATTCAGCTATCTCTACCAACATTGTAGCCGAAGGTGGGGTGTCTACACTTTGTTACTTGGTAAATCGCTCTCCTATGTCTACACTAGATTTTAAGATCCCTGAAGAGGTATGGTTTGAAAAATCTATTAATTATTCATTTATTTGTTCTTTTGGTAATGATGCTTATGTGTGGATTTCCAAAGAGCACATGACTAAATTGGATATGAGGTCCAAAAAGTTATTTCTCTTGATAATGTAATGGAACAAAGGGGTACAGATTGTGGGACCCTACTTCCCACAAGTTAATAATTAGATGAGATGTGATTTTTAATGAAGATTCATTGTAGAAAGACGTACAATTGTCTAGCTCAGAGTTATGAGAGGAAATTGAATTGAAATCTTTAACAATATTCAAATTCAACCTATTGATTCAGATGATTAGCAGGTTGATGATATCATTAAAAATGAAGCTGATGAAGAGCATGCATAGAGATATCAGGTGCTGAAACTCAAAGTGATCAATGTCAACCAAAGAGAGCTATAAAATCTTCTGTTTGGCTCAGGATTATGTTACAGCTTATGCTTGCATGACAGAAGAGCACGAGCCTTGTTCATACCGAGAGGCGTGTGAATCTGTGAATGCTAGCCAAAGGAGAGTGTCTATGGAGGAAGAGATGGAAGCTTTGTATAAGAACAAGTCTTGAAAATTGGTTGAATTATCCAAAGGGCAAAAAGCTATTAGTTGTAGATGGGTTTACAAGATGAAAAATGATACTAATGAAAATGCTGAAAGATACAAAGCTTGATTAGTAGTAAAAGGGTATACTTCGAAATCAGGTATTGACTTTAATGACATCCCCCCCCCCCCCCCCCCCCCCAGTTGTCCGTCCGTTAAGTACTATTCGTATTGTATTGAGTAAGGCAGCAGTGCTTGACTCAGAGCTTGAACAGTTGGATGTAAAAACTGCTTTTCTGTACGAGAATCTTGATAAAAAAAATTTATATGATTCAACCTGAAGGTTTTATTGAAGAAAGTAAGCAAACTCCAGTTTGTTGGCTGAATAGATCGCTTTACAGTTTAAAGTAGGCGCCAAGGTGTTGGTAAAGTGGTTTGATTCTTTCATTGTGAGCTCAAGATTTCAGAGATGTGAGACAGATCATTGTGCCTATATTTATAGCTATGGTAATGGTGGCTTTATTATTTTGTTATTGTATTTTGATAACATGCTAATTGCAGGTACTATTAAATATACTATTACAACATTAAAAGCTTGTTTGTCTAGGGAATTTGATATAGAGGATTTGGGTGCCGTTAATCAAATTTTTGGGATGACCATACTTAGAGACAGGAAGAACAGAAAATTCTGAATAAGCTAGAAGGGTTATGTTGAAAGAGTTCTATGCTACTTCAACCTGCAGAATTTTAACCCAGTTAGTATTCCATTCCATGTTAGTTACAAGCTGTCTTTAGATCAATGTCCTAACATAGAAGCAGAGAAGGCAAATATGTCTCAAGTACCATCTTCATCAGCCATAGGGAGCCTTATATTTGCTATGGTGTGCACCAGACTAGACATTGCACAAACAGTGGGAGCAGTCAGTAAACACATGGCGAACTCGGGGAGAGGTCATTGGACTGTTGTGAAGTGGATCATTCGTTACTAGAAGGGTACTTCTAAGGCGACAATTTGTTATAGTAGTCCAAAATGTAGAATTTGTTGGGTTTGTGGATGCTGATTATGTAAGAGATCATAATAAAAGAAAATCTACCACAGTTAATATTTTCTCTTTGGCTGGCAGTGTGATTATTTAGATGTCGAGACTTCATTCAGTGGTGGCCTTGTTTACTATAGAGACAGAGTACATGTCAGCTACACAGCCATGAAATGAAACTATTTGGTTAAAGTGGTTGCTACTTGCTAGAAGAATTTAAATTTAAGCAGAAAGTGGTAGTGATTCATTGTGACAGTCAAAGCGTGTTACACTTGGCTAAGAATCCGATATTTTTGCCCGGACCAAGCATATCAATTTTCAATATCACTTTGTTCATGAAATGGTGGAAGATGGTCAAATCTCATTGTAGAAGATTCACACTGAATATAGCAGACATTCTTACAAAGCCTATTGCAAGGGAAACATTTGTTTGGTGCAAGACTTCTCTTGGACTTGTTGTTACTTAGTGAATGGTGACATTTGGGCAGTTGTTATTGGGAGTGTTTTTCACACTACTAGAGGAACTATAATCTTCAATTAGGAGAACGTTAAGGCATTGGAGTTTAAGTAAGTCTTAACGCAGGGACGTTTCCTAATAGGAAATGTCCATTCCCCTCTCTCCTAGTTATGTGTGTACGTCCGTGCATATGTATAAATATAGGTGAATCCTAGTTCTTCCTTGGCAATTGATCTTTCTAATATGGTCTATGTGAGGAAGGCCATAGGTATAGAGAGTTATTCCATGGTAATCATCTTCGGGGGCATTTCTTGTATGGGTGGGAGAGAGGTAAACCTTGTATTTTTGTTTCTCTTATTTCTAGTGAAGCAGAAAGCTCTATATTGCTGCATGCCTCGTGGAGTAGACATATTGTCGAACCACGTAAATCCTCGTGCCTCTTGTCTCTTGTTTTGGTTTAGCACTTTCGACTTTTGTTTGGCCCTTTTTTTGTGTTTTGGCCTCGCTTACATTAATGACATGCGGGCGTTTTTTTGCAACAGACATGACCCTTTTAAAACTAATTTCTTGGGAAAAAGTTGACCGCTTGATCGTCATTGTATATTGTAGAGATAAAATGTGAAGAAATACAATCATGGTTGATACTATTAGTAGGCCTGGCAATGGGTTGGGCCTAACCTTGATTTTCTGCTGGTTGGTCCGAGCCTTCAAGCTGGCTGTATCCAAAGTTAAATTTTCTGGGCTAGGCTCAGCCATTGCTAGCCCTATGTGGCTAGATGATCATGTAGCATGGAAAAAGTTGACAGATAAATCATCTTTACTGTCACTCTACAGAACCATACATGAGATTTTCACGTCATATGACTCCTCGCTC
Organism: Liriodendron chinense; assembly: GCA_003013855.2. Taxonomy (NCBI): domain Eukaryota; kingdom Viridiplantae; phylum Streptophyta; class Magnoliopsida; order Magnoliales; family Magnoliaceae; genus Liriodendron; species Liriodendron chinense. The sequence continues at coordinate 767,504 of ML058472.1, read as the reverse complement.
AATTCTTTCGAAGTGACTGAATCTTTTCCTTATTCGAGAATATCCTTCCTTCTTCCACTACTTATCGACATTCAACACTCATCATACATGATAGGGAAGTGATGAAGGACAACAGTTGGATTAAAATCATGATCATGATCTTGTTGAATTGGCACTAAAGTTGCCAGCCCTTCACAGGATATTAGCATCCTTTGCGAACAAGTAACCAAACTCTAGGATAAACAAACTCCTAATTAAGCTGAAAATTAAGGAAATGTTTGGTTACTAGTTTTTATATTTCTCGGCTTGGTATTTCCCTGAATTTTATTTAAAAAAAGAAGAAGAAGTTTGCTTCAACTGTTTTGGTTGCTTTTAAATCACCTAGGAATTCCATCCCCTAGCATTTCCTCATAAAACTTCCCCCAGCTTTTATAACTGCAGAATGGAAAATCTTAGGAATTAAAATAGAATTTTAGACATTTTTCAAGTTTTCGGTGTATCAACCCAACAAATTTTAATTATTCCTCAGGAAATACTAGGCCAACTCTAACATTCCCTAGGAACGATAAAACCAAGGAATGAATTCAACAACCAAACAAGCCAAACATAGCTAGTTAAAGCAAAATAAGTTAATTATAATAAAATAATTTTTGGCATAACCAAGTGCAGGGCTTGAAAGTGTAAGAGTGTGTGTGTGTGTGTGTGTATGTGTGTGTGTGTTTCTTTTTGTATATGTATTTCAAATGACAAGCATGTATATGATGTCCTGGATAGATGCAAACGAGATGCATGGAAGTGTGGATTTAGTCGAGCCTTATTGACAGTTGATGAAGATGAAGATTTACCCTTAATTGTCACACAGTCACACTTGTGAAGAGAGAGGAGTGCGAAATTTGACAGAATGTGATCTTGCTTCCAATTTTAGAAATTTGGGGTTGTTCGGACCTCAAAGGATCTGAAGTGGATATTGAGATATATGAAGACAGAATTTTATTTTCCATGTTGCTTGTATGGTTCTCTCAATGGGCAATATTTAACATGGGGAAGTCTTTAGGACTTTTTATTTTTGAGATGATAAAAATGGGTGCTGGAGAGTGGTGTCTGCATTTGCATTCCCATTGTTTCTCCAAATTGAACTTGCCAAACAACTTTCACTGTGTTTTAGTTATGTGAATTTTATGAGATCTGATTCGATTATCTATAGTGATGAGATCCGATTCAATTATTTCTAATGATATGATCTGATTCGATTATCTATAGTGATGAGATCCGAGTCAATTATTTCTAATGATATGATCTGATTCGATTATCTCTAGTGATGGTGCATTCACTCTCAATGGGGAAAAAGGCTGATTACTGGCTAGCTTGTATCTTCTAAGCTGGGATATTTTTATGGAGTTCATCAGCTTGATTGTTTTGATTATGGGATGATGGGCCCTGTTTGTTCAGATCTAGGTCTCTTTGTAAATATTTACATTTTTTTTGACCTAGTCAAGTCTTCTGCAATTTGCTTGCATTACAAAACAGATGGGACTGCTAGTATTGTGAAAATCCCCATTTATACGATTTTCAATCTGTCATCAAGTCATCCTTTCTCCCAGCAATTTGGGGTCAGCTTTTAAATGGTAAATTGGCAGAATCAGCTTTCAACTTTTTGTAGGATCTGGAAATAAAGGCTCAGATTAACATTTGCTTGCCAACATGGTCCACCCAATACTAACCTAGCACTGCTAATACACACGTGCCCAAAGGGCAAACAATCAATGGAGGATCATGATCATAAATGGGTTATTTCCAGAGACTGCGGTAAGCAAACACAGGCAGCCAAGTTCATCCCAAGTGTTAAAGGACACGTGCAGGTAGTCAGGCTACTGATACATGTTTATCAAACACAGATCACATGTCAACGCAATCATGACCAAAGCTTCACTTCTGCCCAATCCAATATAACAACACTTTCAATATGATATTTTGCTTCCCGTTCTATCGAAGTGGGCCACTGAAGAAGTGGGATGTATTTGAACAACTAATCGAATTCGATGGGTATCTAGACTGCGTTTTGATGCACAAGCAAACTGAATTGTGAGCATTAGTTAAATCCTAAAGAAATGTCAAAAAGTTGATGATGTTTGGGAGTAGCCCTCTAGCAGTTTTGTTCCTTGTAAATCCCACTTGAAAGTAACATAATTGCATTTCAACGTCATTAGACTAATGATAGAATCCCGTTTGATGGTGCATCCAAACACACCCCTATGCTTACTGAAAATGCTTAAACCTACATATATGGGTTCTCAAAAACAGAGAAGAACCATGTTGCTTGCATGTAGTAGAGAGATAAGGTGAGGAAATACAATCATGGTTGATACTATCAGTAGGCCTAGCAGTGGGCTTCACCTGGCCTAGATTTTGTGCTGGTTAGCCTGGGAACGTGGTCCTATCCAAAGTTTTAATTTTTCTGGGCCAGGCCCAACCCATTGCTAGTCCTGTATGGTTCGATGCTTATGTGGCATGTTCTCATCAATGCAAACTATCACTATAAGTAGGCAACAGATTTTGTTGATTGGATTGTCCCAACAGGCTCAACATTTGATCTGGATCATAATCATCGGCACTCGCCACTCATCATACATGACAGGGAAGCAATGCAGGACAACCGTTGGATTGAAATCAGGATCATGATCTTGTTGAATTGGCACTAAAATTGCCAGCTACCCTTTCTTTCACAGAATATTAGCATCCTTTGCAAGCAACCAAACTCTTGGACAAATACCTAATTGAACTAAGCTGAAAATTAAGGGAATATTGGGTTACTAGTTATATATTTCTCGGCTTAGTATTTCCCTGACTTTTATTTAAAAAAAAAAAAAAAAAGGAGTTTGCTTCAACTATTTTGGTTGCTTTTGAATTACCTAGGAATTCCTCCCTTAGCATTTCCTCATTTCCTCATAAAACTTGCCTCAGCTTTTACAACTGCAGAATGGAAAACCTTTGGAATTAAAACAGAATTTTAGACTTTTGCCAACTTTTCGGTGTATCAACCCAACAAAATTTAATTATTTCCCAAGAAATACTAGGCCAACTCTAACATTCCTTAGGAAACACAAAAACCAAGGAATGGATTCCCCAACAACCAAACAAGCCTAAAATAATTAGTTAAAAGTAAAAAATAAGTTAATTATAATAAAATAACTTTTGGCATAACCAAGTGCAGGGATTGAAAATGTGTGTGTGTGTGTGTGTGTGTGTTTCTTTTTGTATATGTATTTCAAATGACAAGCATGTATATGATGTCCTGGATAGAAGGAAACTAGATGCGTGGAAGTGGTGGATTTAGTCGAGCCTTATTGAAAAGATGGAAGTGGGTTGATGAAGCTGAAGATTTACCTGTCACACCAAAATGTGATAGAATGTGATCTTGCTTTCAATTTTATAAATTTGGGGTTGTTTGGACCTCAAAGGATCTGAAGTGGATATTGAGATATCTGAAGACAATTTTATTTTCCATGTTGCTTGTATTACTCTCTCAATGGACCCTTCTTCTTTTTTTTCTTTTTTTTAAACATGGGGAAGTCTATTATGATTTTCTTGTTTTTGAGATGATGGAAATTGACGCAGGGAGGACGTGGTAGGTCGATCACCGTCTCCCTAACCGATAGTTCTCGAATCCACGAGAAGAAATAAAAGAAAAAAAGAGGAAATAAATTCCAAATAATTGATTTATTGATAATTGAATCCCTAAAAACGAAATTACAATGCATATAAATAGGAAACTAAACCCTAGGTGAAGTATTAGAATCCAACTCCAACTAAAACTCCTAGAAAACGCAGCTTACTATAAATAGTAAACTTACTATTTATAGAAGTCGTTCAATCCTACTAGAACTCTTGGTTTTTGGCCAAAAATAGAAAGTTATCAAACGGTCTCAACCGCGTGGTTCTACTAGATATTCTAAGCCTTTTTCATGTTGGACACTAACTGTAAAGCCCTACAGATGCAAAGTTATGATCGAATTAAAACTTACTATAAATAGTAAAACTGAAAATAAACTAGCCTAATGACCGTCGATATGGTCGATTCTCGCGATTCCGGCTTGGGCAACCCGGCATAGCAGGGTTGGTTGGCTAAAGTAGCTCGAGCTACCCCAAATTGATATATTATACGTCCCGTAACTCATTCCGGTTTGTGAGATACGACCGATTTACGGTCCTGACGGTCCGGATCACTTTCGACCCCGATCGATCTTCTTTTGCTCCATCTGGGCCATGAAATAATCAGCGACCCGTTCTACATCAGAAATGGGTGCTGGAGTGGTGTCTGCATTTGCATTCCCATTGTTTCTCCAAATTGAACTTGCCAAGCAACTATCATTGAGTTTTTGTCATGTGAATTTCATGCAATCCGATTCGATTATCTATACTGATGAGATCCGATTCAATTATTTCTAATGATACGATCCAATTCGATTATCTCAAGTGATGGTGCATTCACTCTCAATGGGAAAAAGGCTGATTACTGGCTAGCTTGCATCTTCTAAGCTGGGACATTTTTATGGAATGGGTATTCATCAGCTTGATGGTTCTGATTATAGGACAATGGGCCCTGTTTGTTCAGATCTGGGGCTCTTTGTAAATATTTACATTATTTTACTTAGTCAGGTCATCAGCAATTTGTTCACATTACAAAAAAATTGGGACTGCTAGTATTGTGAAAATCCCCATTTACACGACTTTCAATCTATCATCAAGTCATCCTTTCTCCCAGCAATTTGGTGTCAGCTTTTAAATGGTATATTGTCAGAATCAGCTTCTCACCAGACATCAACCTTCAACTTCATGTAGGATCTGGAAATAAAGGCTCAGATTAATAACATTTGCATGCCAACATTGTCCACCCAATACTAACCTAGCACTGCTATACACACATGCCCAAAGGTCAAACAATCGATGGAGGATCATGATCATGGATGGGTTATTTCCAGAGACACGTGCTAAGCAAACACGGGCAGCCAAGTTCATCCCAAGTGTTAAAGGACATGCAAGTAGTCGGACTACTGATACATGTTTATCAAACACAGTTCGTATGCCAACGTAATCATGACCAAAGCTGCACTTCTGCCCAATCCAATATAACAGCACTTTCAATATGATATTTAGTTCCCCGTTCAATCCAAGTGGCTGCTGAAGATGTGGGATGTATTTGAACAATCAATTGAATTCATTGGGTATCTAGACTGCGTTTGGACGGAAAAGCAAACTGAATTGTGAGCATTAGTTAAATCTGAACTGGATGAACTTTTGCCCAATGCAATATAACAGTGCTTTCAATATGATATTTTGCTCCCTGTTCTATCCAAGTGGCCGCTGAAGATGTGAGATGTATTTGAACAACCAATCGAATTCGATGGATATTTAGACTGTGTTTTGATGCACAAGCGAACTGAATCGTGAGCATTACTTAAATCTTAAGAAATTGATGATGCTTGGGAGTAGTGCTCTAGCAGTTTTGTTCCTTGTAAATCCCACTTGAAAGTAACATAATCGCATTTCAATGTCATTAGACTAATGATACAATCCTGTTTGAGTGTGCATCCAAACACACCCCTATGCTTACTGAAAATGCTTCAGCCTACATTAATGTGTTCTCAAAAACAGAGAAGAGCCATGTTGCTTGCATATAGTAGAGATACAATGTGAAGACATAAAATCATGGTTGATACTATCGGTTGGCCTGGCAATGGGCTTCACCTGGCCTAGATTTTGTGCTGCTTGGGCCGGGTATTCAACCTGGCCCAATCCAAAGTTTTAATTTTTCTGGGCAGGCCCAACCCATTGCTAGCCCTGTGTGGCTAGATGCTTATGTGGCATGTTCTCATCAATGCAAACTATAATTAGGCAACAGATTTTGTTGATTGGATTGTCCCAACGGGCTTAACATTTGATCTGGATCATAATCATCAGCACTCGATACTCATCATACATGACAGGGAAGCGATGCAGGACAATCGTTGGATTAAAATCATGATCATGATCTTGTTGAATTGGCACTAAAATTGCCAGCTACCCTTTCCTTCACAGGATATAAGCACCCTTTGCGAACAAGTAACCAAAGTCTATGATAAACAAACTCCTAATTGAACTATGCTGAAAATTAAGGTAATGTTGGGTTGCTATTTTTTATATTTCTCGGCCTAGTATTTCCCTGACTTTTATGAGAGAGAGAGAGAGAGAGAGAGAGAGAGAGAGAGAGAGAGAGAGAGAGAGAGAGAGAGAGAGAGAGAGAGAGAGGTTTGCTTCAACTATTTTGGTTGCTTTTAAATTACCTAGGAATTCCATCCCTTAGCATTTCCTCATAAAACTTGCCCCAGCTTTTATAACTGCAGAATGGAAAACCTTAGGAATTAAAACAAAATTTTAGACCTTTCCCAAGTTTTCAGTGTATCAACCCAACAAAATTTAATTATTTGCCAAGAAATACTAGGCCAACTCTATCACTCCCTAGGAAACATAAAAACCAAGGAATGGATTTCCCAACAACCAAACAAGCCTAAAATAATTAGTTAAAAGTAAAAATAAGTTAATTATAATAAAATATTTTTTGGCATAACCAAGTGAAGGGCTTGAAAATGCGTGTGTGTGTGTGTGTGTGTGTGTTTCTTTTTGTATATGTACTTCAAATGACGAGCATGTATATGATGCCCTGGATAGATGGAAACGAGATGCATGGAAGTGGTGGATTTAGTCGGGCGTTTTTGAAAAGATGGAAATCGGCTGCTGAAGCCAAGGATTTACCCGTAGTTGTCACACTTTTGAAGAGTAAGGAGTGCCAAAGTTGACAGAATGGATCTTGCTTTCAATTTTATAAATTTGGGGTTGTTTGGACCTTGAAGGATCTGAAGCCGATATTGAGATATCTGAAGACAGAATTGTATTTTCCATATTTCTTGTATGACTCTCTCAATGGACAATTTTTTACATGGGGAAGTCTTTATGATTTTCTTATTTTTGAGATGATGGAAATGGGTGCTGGAGCGGTGTCAGCATCTGCATTCCCATTCCCTCCAAATTGCCAAACAACTGTCATTGAGTTTTTCTTATATGAATTTCATGAGATCTGATTCAATTATCTCTAGTGATGAGATCCGATTCAATTATCTCTAGTGATGTGATCCGATTCGAATATCTCCAGTTATGGTGTTTACAACTATTAGCATTCACTCTCAATGGGAAAAAGGCTGATTACTGGCTAGCCTGTATCTTCTAAGCCGGGATATTTTTATGGAATGGGGGCTCATCAGATTGATGATTCTGATTATGGAACGATGGGCCCTGCTTGTTCAGATCTGGGCCTCTTTGTAAATATTTACATTGTTTTACTTAGTTAAGTAATTAGCAATTTGTTTGCTTTAAAAAGAAAAAAAATGGGACGGCTAGTACTGTGAAATTCCCGATTTATACAACTTTCAATCTGTCATCAAGTCAGCCTTTCTCCCAGCAATTTGGGGTCAGCTCTTAAATGGTAAATTGGCAAAAGTTTTAGAATCAGCTGCTTACCGGACATCAACCTTCGACTTTACATAGGATCTTGAAATAGAGGCTCAGATTGGTAACATAATGGTTGCCAACTTGGTCCCACTCAATACTAACCTAACACTACTAATACACATGCACCCAAAGCGCAAACAATCAATGGAGGATCGTGATCATAGATGGGTAGTTTCCAAAGACACCCACTAAGTGTTAAAGGACATGCTCAAGTAGTTGGCTTTAAAGAATAGTGAGGACACTACTGATACTTGTTTATCAAACACAGCTCGCATGCCAACACAATCATGACCAAAACTGCACTTCTGCCCATTCCAAAATAAGAGCACTTCAATATGATATTTTGCTCCCCTTTCAATCCAAGTGGCCACTGAATATGTGGGATGTATTTGAACAACCAATCAAATTCAATGGGTATCTAGAGTGTGTTTGGATGCTCAAGCAAACTGAATCGTGAGCACTAGTTAAATCTTAACAGAATGTCAAAAAGTTGATGATGATTGGGAGTAGCCCTCTAGCAGTTTGGTTCCTTGTAAATCCAACTTGGAAGTAACATAATTGCATTTTGACTTCATTAGATTATTGACAGAAACCTGTTTGATGGTGCATCAAAACACACCCCTATGCTTACTCTGCTTCAGCCTACAGATATGGGTTCTCAAAAACAGAGAAGAACAACTGAGAATTCTTCATAACCCTTGCTCATATGGCAACGATGCAGGGCGATTGGGATCCTCCACATCATGGACTTATAAAATCATGTGACTGGCACCAAAAACTACACTGATCAGACAATCCAAACCATCCAAGTTGGTGACATCAAATGAACAATTAGGAGAGAATGGTCAGCAATCCAATAAAAAAGCAGAAACTCAGACAACTAAGATTGCCAAAAATTGCCAGTGGCAGGTCCACGATTAGCGCAAATATGCACAGTGCTGGCACATAACAAAATGTAAAGAGAATCATTTCCAGGGACACAAAAGCTATGTATGGTAGGGACATCTGGGCATTGAGAGAGAGAGAGAGAGAGAGAGAGAGAGAGAGAGAGAGAGAGAGAGAGAGAGAGAGAGAGAGAGAGAGAGAGCAATTGAATGTACAGACGTATTAAACTCTTTATGGAATCAGAGAAGGTGGTCCTGTGAAAGGCGATCGTAATCATCAGATCTCGGCACCAGCAATCACAACCGTCCATTGCCTGTTCATACCATCAGACCCATCACCCACTGCACTAATCAAACACATCAGCAATCTCTTCTCTATTAATTAGTAACATTTGGATAGACTACTTGTGAGGGGTACTGGACAGATCAAACAAGGTGAGCTTTGTTTGAATCTGACCGTAAAAACATCGATTAGCTTAATCAATGATATGTTAAAGACATACATCAAACAAGGACGTTCAGAAAGTTGAAACAGGTTTAATTAACGGTCCGAAACATGAAATTGCTAATCTAGTTGGGTCGGCCTCTAACACGAAGGTGAATTGCTCTCGATGCCATGGCCCTCAAGTTGGCTCTGGCAGTGACGAAAGAGCTAGTTGGCTGTTCATGCTCATGGGTCACCCCAAAAGCTTCCATGAACTCTTCCCTCTGCAGCTGAAATGCCAAGGCAGCATCCTCCTCCTGACTCGGCCCCCACCTCGCTCTCCTCCTACCGCTGTTGCTCGAAAAAGCTGAGGCTGCTTCCTCCCTCCTACCGCTGTTGCTCGGAAAAGCTGAGGCTGCATCCTCCTCCTGAATCTGGCCCAACCTCGTTCTCCTCCTATCGCGGTTGATCCGCAAGGTTGACGTGACATTCTCCTGATTTGTGCTCCAGCTTGTTCTCCTTCTGCTGCTGTTACCGTCTGTAATACTCGAATCCAGAGTCGAATGGCGCATGTTATTGCCACCATTTTTTGGGCTTCTGTTCTTGGTTTCCTGCTTATGTGTTTCTGATGCTGCCACCTTCCTCGCTTCTACCTCCGCTGGAAACAGAAGTTGTATGGTGTTCCAAAGCACTGTATTTACAGTGCAGGACCTCCCGTTGCTGCAAATCAACATTCGAAACAAATAAAATTGCATTCTTTGAATAAAAGCATCTCTTAAAAATATTCAAATTTCTAATGGATATAATACGAATCATGGGGTAAGCTTCTTTCTTAACCTGATTAGCTGCCTGCACTTTGGACATCGCTTCCCACATTTATCAGCAGCAGATTTCAAGCATTTCTTACAGAAACTGCAAAAGATTTCAAGATGGCCATCAAAATCATAAAAGAGAGACAGAAGGAGAATCAGAAATTCTGTGGATCTGCTCAAGAAAGAAAAGGAAAGTAAAAAAAAAAAAAAACTGTACAGCAGTCATGATATTGAAGATACCTGTGCCCGCAACTGGTAGTGCTGGGTTCTAAACAAATTTCCAAACAAATCTGCAGAAGAGAACCAATTATAGAACAAACCCAAATTCAATTTTGATTTGATAATAAAACCAAGATAATTTTGAATGGGTATTTTAAATGAGCCATTGAGATATCCAAGTCATGGACGAGATGCACTCCTGGATATTGTAAATGAGACAAATTGCGATTTGGGTGGACTAAATAAGAAAAGGGGAACCTGCCTAATGCATTTCTGGAGTCACTCAAACACTTAAGTCTCCTTTTGATGTTCAATCCAATTGAACTGCAATATTTCAATTAAATTACGGCTAAATGTCCAAAAAAGAGTGGCCGGGATGGGAGAGAAACACCTAAATTGCAATTACTGTAATTTCAAGTCCAACTAGAAACACACTGAATTGTGATTAGGCATTTGGTTGCCGTAATGAACTTAAATAGTTCCACTCTCAGTTTGGCCTGTATCATGATTTGAATGAGTTACAACTGAGCTGAATTGAGCATCCAATCGCAACCTTAACAGATCATTGGTTTGTGTAGACATCAAAACACGCCCATAATCATGAAAGAGGTCTTTACCGCACATGAAAGCTCTTCCCTCAGTCGATCCATGCACGGAATGGCAGAACCTGGACAAGAAATACCAGCCTCTGCGGGCATAGATCCTTCATCTCCTTCTTGCTTCTTCTTCTCTTCAATCACGACAGCCTCAGCAACCTTCTTCTCTGCACCATCTGCCCGTCCAAAAGCCAGTAAATAAAAAATCAATCAAGACCCATTTCCCGAAAAATCGTCAAAGATCTGAAATCACCAATCAGAGAAGAAGAGTAAAGACAAATTTCAACGAAAAAAGGGAAAGGGGTAAAAAAAATGCCTTCTAGACCAGTCTCGGCATCGTCAAGGTTGATAGCTCCAATTAAGGGGATTGAAGGAAGATTCTGTGGCGGAGATCTACGTTTTCTGGAAATAGAAATGGTCAGTCAGAAATCACATGAAAGGACAAAGAAGCAGGAGTCATAGATTCTACCTTCTTGAATTCGTAGGCGGCGGAGTCTTAAACTGCAGACTGGGGCGTTTCTTGTGTTTGGATTCTCTTTCTGGGGTGTCTTCGACGATGAGGGTGGCAAGCAAAAGGGCTTCTTCATCCCAACCGGCCATGGCGGCCGCAGATAGGAATCTTGGGCTGAGAAAACTATCCTTGTTTTCCACATTTTCGATCCGGATTGATTCTTTGGTTACGCGTTTTGGATTCTGTGGGCTTTGATATTCATCTTCTCTTGCCATTTTTCGTGGTTGGATTGAGAGAGAGAGAGAGAGAGAGAGAACGAGAGAGAGAGAGTCAGGTTACTGATACAACGGTCAAGTTTTTTTGAAATCGGTGTTGTATCCTCGGGACGCGGATTGCCTACTGCGCTGTCAGTAGCTGCTGGACCGTGCTCTGTGGGCCAACCATGATGTATGTACTTAATCCACTCCGTCCATCCATTTTTTCAGATCATTTTAGAATATGAACCCAAAAACGAGGAGATCAAAATCTCATGTAAGTCGTACTACAGGAAACAATGGCGATTGATTGAACGCCCACCATTAAAATCTTCTTCCGGACCACAAAAGCTTTGGATGAACCTGATATTTGTGTTTTCCCTTCATCCAGGTCTTTGTGAGCTAATCGACAGGTTGGATGGCAAATAAACATTACAGGCGCCCTAGGAAGTTTTTGACGGTGGGCGTTCAACCAACACTGTTTTCTTGTGGTGTGGTCCACTTGAGATTTGGATCTGTGTCATTTTTTATCTCATGTCTTAAAAGAATCTTAAAAAAGAGATGGACTGCGTGGATAGAACTCATATATCATGGTAGGCTCATAGAACACTCTAAGTAGCCACCTCGCTACGGTCAAGGTCAGTTGTCAATCCGCGTCCGTATTCTCGTCCTTAACGGCTATAATTTAGGGTCTAGTTTTGGAAATGGGTTTTGCGTGCATCCCCGTCCTTAACGGCTGTGATTTCGGAAGGTATTGTGCTACCTCGCACGCACCCATTACACGCGCGGGCGATATTCCAAACTTTTACTGCTGTGGATAATCAGTAGGGCTCTCAATGGAGCGGGTCAGATCCGAGATTCAATTTGCTCCGAATATGTATAATGCAGATTTAGATCTTAAAATAGGCCTGATTACTTAAATGGACCAGATTTGGATCTTGAAATAGGTCCAATTACTTAAATGGACCAGATTTGGATCTTGAAATAGGTCCAATTACTTAAATGGACTTGATTTGGATTCACAGGAACATACCCGAGTGTGATCCAAATCCATCCAACTCATTGTCACCTTACTGTATATGTTATATTCATGCTGCCCATCTGTTTTACAGATTATTTTGGGCCATGACTCAAAATTGAGACATGCCACTCTCAGGTCCACCATACCAGAGTAAATAGTGAGATTTGCGTCATTTTTCTACTAAATTAAATATATTATATTATATATATTTATAGATTTGTAATGGAGTGGATTCGGACCTAGATCCAACCCGAATCCGATGGTTATATGGATTTTGGATCGGAAATGGATCTAACAATTTATAAATGGATCGGATATGGATATCACCTTTTGGATCCGAGTTGGATCCGAATCCGATCCAAATCCGTCTACAGATATACAGGACTTGGAACCGAATCCCCTAGGATAATGTAGGGCTCTCAATGGGTCGGATTTGGATCAATGATCCAGCTCGAAGTCCAAAAAATCTGTAGCAAGATTGGGATTGGATTCGGATTGGACTATCCAAAAGGTGATATCCATGTCCCATCCACTTATAAATAGATATATTTCCGATTCAAAAATTTATATAGACATGGATTCGGTTAGATCTATAGACATGGATTCAGGTTAGATCTAGGTTTGAATCCACCACATTGGAATATGTCTCATTTTTGAGACTGTGGCCTAAAATAATTTGAAAAATTAGATGGCCGATGTGGATATAATATATACATTAAGGTGGGTCCCACTAGGACCCCCACTTACGCTTAAAAGGTCTCCGCCCGCTAACATTGCTGGGTAGCAGCGTCCTCTGAATGCTGATTGCTCGAGTGACACTTTTCTAATTTTTTTTTCTTTTTTTAAACGGAGCCCATACAAGGATGATCCAATCTACCCATCAGCTCGGCCCATCCGTGGTGCCCAAGAGTTTAAAAATGATTGATTAGATGAAAAATAAACATCACAGTGGACCTAGAAAGCTTTCAAGGGTGGATGTACCTATGCAATTGTTTTCTATGAAGGGGTCCACCCTGAGATCAGGATTCAACTAATTTTTGGGGATTAACCCAAAAATGATATGGCAGGATGAATGGACGGTATGGATGTAACATATACATCATGATAGGCCCCACGAGTGGGCCCTAAGGCCACTTTTCTCATAAGGGTTTATGCACCAAACCGGCTGTACAACAGTCAGATTTGTGCAAATTGTTGAGCTCTAAATTGTGCATTATAATCCCTAATTACATAGCATAGTTGCATGGTTTAAATTGATAAAATCACAAACTTATGTATGTTTCTATATTTACAGGTGATGGAAAGAGAACTCATGAATTTAATATTAAAAATGACAACTTAGCATGCTGATAAGATAAGCCTTTAACATGCCAAAAGAGTGGAAGAATCAAACTACCGAAGTCTGAAGTGAAAGATTGAAGTTCATGAAGAAACAACAAAAATTAGCAGGTCGACTGCTATTGTCGATCGATCGATAGACACAATCGGTCAGCCGATGGAAAGGGTTAGCTAGCCAATGGAAAGGGTCAACTGACCGAATTAGCCAAAGAACCTACTGTTTTGAAGCCTGACTTGCTGGATTGTTTTTGCTGAAATTGATCGGCCGACGCCCACTAACTACCAACCGATCGAAGAAGAAAGCCTTTTCAAATTCTATTTAAACGGTTGCGCTATCGATCGGTCGACATCACAAGTCGATATGTAAATTCTTACATAATTTGAAATTGATACTCGATTTTTCTTATATGTAGAGGATTCCTCAGGACTCCTCTACACATATAAAGTATTCCTAAGAGTCTTAGAAGCTAAGGAGCAAGGAGAATTTGAAGTGGAGGCTTCTACTTCGAGTTTTTGAGTTTTTCTTAAGTTTTAGTTTTATGTTTTTTTTTTTTAAGTAGTTTTAATTCAATCGTGTCTTTGGTTGGCTAAACCTCTTAGCCCTAGCTAAGAAGTGAAGCTTGTAGTCGTTCTTAATGTTTTAGTTCATCTATTTCAAGTACTTTAAGCTTTTAAGTTAAATTTTCAGATATTTATTTTGAATAAAGTTGATATTTTTAGAGAATTCTAAAGATATTTTATGATTAAGGTTACATGGGATGCTTATAAAATTTTGAGATTGATTAGATTAGTTTAATGAGATTTGATTGATAAAAACCGTAGATCTATTGTGATTTTCGAATACGGTTGATGCTTCGTAGTTCCATTAGTTCAATTTCTCTGTTTTAAAGAAGAACTAATCTTCTAATGTTGAAATTCTATATTGGTTTAACTGAATTTACCATCTGATTAGATAGTGATAGGACTTCGATTCCAATTGAGTTATCCTTTGAATGATGAATTGACATTATGAATAGTCTCTGAGTAGATCCTTGGAGCTCTAGTGTTTTAATTATCTGAATTCCTTTTTACACTACTAGTTCATGTTCCACTACTTCACTTTAAAGTTGATTTTAGTTAGTTCTAATTAAGATGGTTTAGAATTGTTCTAACAATCCCTGAGGATGATCTTGGTCTCAAACCGAATTATTACTATAACGCAGCTTTGCACTTGGAGTTGCCTAACACAAATCTGGCTGTATAACAGTCGGGTCTGGACTGTCCACGTAAAATGACCCAACATCAATCCTAGCCCACCCCATCGTAGATCTGAACCATCAGGGGATTTTTTAGCACCCCCATCTACATGATATACAGTTAGAAAAGAACAATACGCTATTAAAACAAGAAAAATACTCACAATAAATGATGAATACTCATAATGTTGTACAATCGAACGGCTCAAATCATCACCCTAACCCTCTGTTTACTATTCTTGCTCGCTACTTCTGAATTTGATTACAAAAGTCCCTTTAAATAGAGGAATATGGGATGCAGCACACCACTACAAGGAGAGGTCTTCGGGTAACCTGTAACTGGGTAAGGAAGAAAGATGGGGTGAGTGGGTGTAGATGTAGAGGTATTTGATATTTTCAATTTGAATGATGCAAGAGTATTGAAGTTTAAAGAGCAGAAGTCAAACAGCCACATAGAACTCACTACTGTGAAACTTGAAAGGGTTGAAGGCTTGAAGCATGCAATAGTGGGGATTTGAATATGATTCAAATTTATTTTTGTGAACCTGAATCTGGTCCATTTAATTAATCAGACATATTTTAAGATCGAACTTCGCATTATACCGGTTCAAAGCGAATCAGATCTTGGATCTAACCCGCTCGATTGAGAGCCCTAGGAAAATGTTAGCGTGCATGAGTTGGACGCGTATTGTGTACTTACATTATCATTAAAGTCATTATTGGATGGTGCTTTATGGGCCCCACATGATGTATGTACTTTTTCCATGCCGTCCATCCATTTTCCAGCTCATTTCAGTACCCGAACAAAAAAATGAGGCAAATCGAAATCTCAGGTGGACCACACCAAAGTAAAATAGTAATGATTGAACGCCCACCATTAAAAATTACCTGAGGGCCACGAAAGTTTTGGATCAAATTGATATTTTTTTCTTCCTTTCATCCAGATCTTTGTGACCTAATCGGAAGGTTGGATGGAAAATAAACATTACAGTGAGCCCTAGAAAGTTTTAATGTTGAGTGTTCAATCACCATTGTTTTACTTTAATGTAGTCCACCTGAGATTTAGATCTACTTTAGTTTTGTGTTCATGGGCTAAAAATAGTGATCTAAAATGGATGAATGGCATGGATAAAATACATGAGCTCGGATTAAGTACTACCCCGCCTGTGCAGAGCTTGGGACAGGCTAATACGTGGCAGGTCGGTATTGCTGGAGAGTAGTTTGTCAGAAGAGACCCATCACATCAGCAAACAAAGGTTATAGGCCCGCAAGCCTACTCTCCACTAATACCGACGTGACATGCATGTGCCACGTCTAGCCTGTCTCGAGCCCATAAAGCACCGTCGAGTAGCAATATCTCACCAAATAGGCCACGACTGGTCGGCCACCTTGCTGGACCAATTCCAGAACAAGTCTGACTAGTCAAGACCCGTCGGCCAGCCACCTTCGACCGGTTAACCATGCACAGACAGCAAGTGCGAATTTTCTACACTTTCTAAAAATCAAATTCTGGGTTTCCTAGTGTGGCTAGGACACACGGTTTCACGATTTTCTCACACGATGGAGCTCCAAAGCTATAAAAGAACACCTAGGGGTGGATCTAAAGACATCAATGAAGGCTAGGAAGTTCGTGGGAGGTGGAGAGGAGCATCGTGGAGCGTTTGCAACTCCTCCAAATCGATTTTTTTTTTATGTTTTTAGTAGTTTTTCCTTTGAGCTTTATTTAATTTGTTAATGGTTAGCTAAACCTCTTAGCTAGGGCTAAGAGGTGAAGCTTTTAGCTGTTTGTAATGTTTAATTCGAATTAATTCAAGTACTTTTAGGTTTTATAAAGAACACTTCTAGTTCTAGTTTGAAATAAAGTTAGTATTTTTAGTTAATCTTTTATCTCTTGTGATTGCTCTTACATGGGATGTTTTGATTACTGAGATTGCTTAATGGGGGTGTTGATTGATAGGATTTTGGGTTGTAGAGATCTTAGATCCATCATGATGTGTTGGATGCTAGGGGATCTTACAAACTAAGTTTCCTAAGTGCTTATCGAGAACTAAACTAGAAGAAGTTCTTATCTTTGGGATTAATTTGAGATAGGTATTTATGTATTGATTTTGGTTCAATAGAAGTTTAATTCATGCTTCTAAATCAAGTCTAATGAAAAGGCTTAAGAATCATGAATGTGATCTTAATTGTTTTGTGAAGGATTGTGTTATGTGATTGAATACACCCAATGCCTTAGTTGTTTATGAGAGAACCATATCAGTAGATGATCCATCTATATTAGATGCATTATGATGATTTGATTGCTCTATAATCCAGTTGGATAGGGATAGAACTCCGATTCCAATTGAGTTATTGGTTTGAATGATTTGAATTGGCATTGTGAATGATTATAAGTGGATCCTTGGTGCTCTAGTGCTTATTTCCTTGATTTAAGTCTAAAGTAGATAATTTGATATTATTAAATTTCTTCTATCAATACAAATTCGAATTTAGCCCATTCTTATATTATTAAATTTCTTCTATCAATACAAATTCGAATTTAGCCCATTCTAGTTATAAAGTTTAGAATTGTTACGACAATCCCTGAGGATCAAAGTCGGTCTTACCGAGAATTATTACTACATCGTAGCCTTTCACTTGAGGTAAGCGAACACATATCCAGAGCTAACCCCATTAAATTCCTTATGAATCAATCCATGCTATCTGGGCGATTAGTCAAGTGGGCCCTACTCCTTTCGAAATTTGATATTACATATCTCCCATCCAGAGCCATCAAGGTTCAGGCGATAACAGATTTTCTCGTTGCACACCCGATCCCAAACAGCGTGGAAATGGAATGCGACCTCCCCGACAACCAGACCATGACAATTGAGATATCTTAACCATGGCAGATGTATTTCGACGGTGCCAGACGAGCCACAGGTACAAGGGTTGGAGTTGTCTTCACTAAGCCTCAAGGGGATCTAATCCCATATTCCTTTATAATCATGCTGGCATGCACAAACAACGAGGCTGATTATTAAGTGTGGACCCTCGCCGATTTTCCGCGCTCCCTACACGACGTTCTTCTCGTCCCTTCCCCTTTCGGGAAAAGAAGGAGAGGATGATGCGTGAGTGCGAAATCGCCGTTGGTGCCACTGGCTTGCCTCGTTCTCGAGGGCTTCGTTTGGTTGTCGTGTTAAGCTGGATGTGTTTAAATGTGTTTATATAAGACCAGAGTCGCCACTAGCCAATTACTTCGAATCTACAGTCGGCTAGACCCTGTAGAAATGTTAGAGAAGGGAATCCGAAGATTCCTTCCTCTAAAATGACTCCTATTGATCTGCGGTCAGAGATTCAAGGTAAGGGATCACGGTTATAGGGTGGGAAGAGGTTAAGCACCCCACACACTGCCCGTACCGAAGTACGGTCTCTACTTCACAGAATCGATCAAATACTTAAAAGTCTAGTTTAATCCTCGTATATTCTCATGGATGACATGATGCATGAATGCGGGTCTGAACAGTAAGAGTTTTTGATGGGCAGGTTCCAACAACGGGCAAGCCCAGAGCGTACGCTCGAACTGACAGGTGCTTAATGTAAGACATATGCAGTGTGCTTGAATGATCAAGGTGTTTTATGGTGAAGCATGAATGCAGGTCTGAACAGTAAGAGTTTCTGATGGGCAAGTTCTAACAACGGGCAAGCCCAGAGCATACGCTCAAACTGACAGGTGCTTAATTTAAGACATATGCAGTGTGCTTGAAGAATCAAGGTGCTTGCAGTGAAGCAGGGAGGTTGGAAGAAAAGTAAATGTTGCACTTATGCTAGATGCAAATGAAATGATGCTGGAAAAAGAGCAGCTGGATGGACGGAGGTGTCGCAAGGATTTGCTTCGAGTGGCTGGATCAAGACTTGGATGGCTTGGGAGGCTTGGACCAGTGGTCAGGCTGGGCTGGACCAAGGCTGGGCTCTCCTCACTCGGGCTCTCCTTGGTGAAGGAATGGGCTAAAGGATGAAGGAGGGTGACTCAGACGGACGGGCTCTCTCTGGCTGAGTGGTGTGTTGAAATGAGAAGGGGAGGGGGGTATTTATAGCAGCGAGCAGTGGCAGAGCTCGTAATTTGTCTCGGGCGGCCTGCTATGGGCCGCCCGTACGGCCGCTCCTCAGTTTCCAGCGATGTACGGTTGCTTCCTCGGGGCTGCTGTTTGACTCGCTGGGTCGACTCAGTGAGTTGACTCAGCGGGTCGACTCGGTGATTTGACTCGACGGGTTGACTCAGTGTTTTGACTCGGTGTTTTGACTCGATGGGTTGACTCAGCGAGTTGACTCAGCGGGTTAACTCAGCGGGTTGACTCAGTGAGTTTGACTTTTTTGAGATTTTTTTACTGGCTTTTTTTCTGGTGGGTTTTTCAGGGTGATGTTTAGGACTGGGTTGACTGGGTTCAGGCTTGAACTGGGCTATGTAATGGGGCTTACAAGGGTGAGTTTGGCTGAGTTTGAACTTGGGGTTTGGGGGTATGGTCCTCCATTCATCCAGCTATCTCTACCAATAGTGTAGCCGAAGGTGGGGTGTCTACAGATGCCCCTCTTTGGCAGAGGTTGTGTGCAACCGAATGCCAAAGTGAGTGGACACCCCACTTCTGACCCGGTCATTCATAGATCATGTTTTGAAATCTTTGCTTGCCTTCGCATTGTGCCAGTTGATCGTTTAGAGATCGATCACTCGCACATACCGCGGGAGTTTGGAGAAAATGTTGTGATTGTCCCTGCATGCGCTGCAACCTGGGTACCCAATCGCAACCCTTCCATTCCCGATCGGTACTAACATCGGAAAGGTACAGCAGAGCCTCTGCGTCGACAGTCTTACAAGGATGCTGACCCTGAGACTGATTGTGTGATGTTTGATGTTTTCCCAAATCACTCCAGGAGTACTTGTTTCGCTTGACTGTCAAAGTGGTTAGACGCCTTACGTTAGATAGTCTTACGGGATTCTACTACGCCAACTTGGACTCAGTCAAGGTACTTCAGGCATCCACGCCTGGGTATGTGCGGGTGGGCTTTTTCCACCCGATCTGCTGGTTTCGATGCTTGGTTTGCAATTCATTCTTTCCTTGATTGTGGTTTGGAATCTTTGTTATCCTTTGTATCTGAGTCAATTGATTGTCTGGAAATTGATAACTCGCACATACCGCGAGAGTTTGGAGAAAACGTTGCGATTGTCCCTGCATGCGCTGCAACCTAGGTACCCAATCGCAACCCTTCCATTCCCGATCGGTACTAACACCGGAAAGGTACAGCAGAGCCTCTGCGTCCGTAGTCTTACGAGGTTGCTGACCCTGAGACTGATTGTGTGATGTTTGATGTTTTCCCAGATCATTCCAGGAGTACTTGTTTCGCTTGACTGTCAAAGTGGTTAGACGCCCTGCGTCAGATAGTCTTACGGGATTCTACTACGCCGACTTGGACTCAGTCAAGGTACTTCAGGCATCCACGCCTAGGTATGTGCGGGTGAACTCTTTCCACCCAATCTGCTGATTTTGATACTTGGGTTACAATTCATCGTTTCCACCTGTTCAAATGGTTTCTTTGACCAAGCCTTTTGGCTTTCATCTTTTTGTATCTTGGCATGTGGTATGACCGCACTGACACTGGAGTTCAGTTCGACCGTACTTTGAGTGTATTGGATCCGATGGTCTCCGGGAAAACCGCGAGATATCAGATCTTATTTGATTTTTGCGTCGACTCCTACCCAGAGATATGGAAGATCTCCTGGTGTTTTGGAGGCAGAACGCTCTACTGAGAAAATATTTTTTTGGATTTTTGGAAAGGCACCCACTCTGGGGAGTGATACTCCGTGGGGTTTTTATTTGCAAATAGGAATATATTTTTTTTGTCTTTTTGAAATGGAAATCTGGTTTGCATGCGCCTCCACTAGGGATGCCTGTGGGGTCTTTGGCTAACCGACTTTTATTTTGAAAGCAGGTAAAAATGATGATTGATGCGATGGATGCTGATGCATGGAGATGCATGATGATTGCATGGCTTGGCTCATTCTCTTTTGATGATTTTGCTTTTGCTGGAGATGTAGAGAATTTTGAGCTTATTGCTTGCAGGGTTGTTTTCCCTGGGGATTTTCCTTTTTATACGGGTGTTTGGACAGCGGGTTGGTCAAGATCCCGACCCGTGGTCGATCAGGTCCATCGTCCCAAGATGCTGTTTCTTTGCGAATGAGAATGTACGAAGATGCTATCTGACTTCAAGATGTTCTTCTGGGCATACGTGTGATTGAGATGGTGTTTGGTTGCCCGTTTTGGTCAAGATCCCAATTTGCGGGCGATCGGATCCGTTATCCCATACTGTGAAGAGAGTGGAGTTCAAGACTCCTGAAGTGTAGTGCTGGGGGACAGTGACAATTTTTGTGATTTTTGTAAGTATTTGGTCCGAACCTTAACCTAAGTGGTCAGGATAGAGATTGGTTATTGAAAATAAAGGAGATATTTTTTTGTGATTTTTGAAAATATTTGATTTGAAAGCAAAGGAAATATTTTTTATGATTTTTGCAACTATTTGATTTGAAAGCAAGGGAAATATTTTTTTTTTGTAATTTTTGCAAGTATTTGATCTGAAAGCAAGGGAAATATTTTTTTATGATTTTTGCAAATATTTGATTTGAAAGCAAGGAAAATATTTTTGTGATTTTTGACAATATTTTGATTGAAAGCAAGGGAAATATTTTTTGTGATTTTTGACAATATTTTGTAATGTTTTGGTATTTTGTGATTTTTTCTGAAATGCAGGGAAAAGTATGGAATTTTCATCCACTTCCAACTTCTACTGCTAGTAAGGCACCCGATCCATTTTACGTCAGCGAGCAAGACGAGTCTCACACAGTTAAGTGCCGTAGTTTTACATCTTCAGATGAGGGGATTTTGAGGGTTTTCAGTCAACACACCCACAAAGTTGCATGTTCCTCATGTGTAATGCACATAGACCACGTATCGTCCGACGGACTCCTTCGACCACAAAATGAGCCACATCCTCACATTTTCCCTAGTCAATCCAGTTTGGGGCCTTACATTGCTCACAATTCCGTGAGGGTGCGCTCCACCTCCCAACAGCCTTAATCCCCTTCATGAGTTTTAGGAACAGAGAACATCCGTCGGATTCAACAGCGACTTCCAAATCAAGGTTGTCTATCACGGTGCGTTCAACACGAACAGGATTGCGGAGTTCTGCCCGCCTCAGCCCTTACCTGTTTAAAAGATTCCAGACACCTGTACGATCAAGTGTCAGCCATGTCTGGAACAGGTTAGGAAAGAAAGCCCCCGAGAAGTTAATCCCAATGTAGTTTTAGGTCTTCGGACCGCTGGAGATGAATTTGTGCAGTTGAATTTTTTTGGTGAATCATTTTTTTTTGTGTTTTTTGAAAAAAGTTCCAGATTTCAGCTCGAATGATCGAGATTGATGCTGGTTTTTGTGGAAAGCTTTAAAATATTTTTGGTATTTTTGAAATGATCCGGGTTATCGAACCTTGATCAAGGCTGATGCTGGTTTTTTGTTGAAAGCAAGAAAGGTCCCCCGAGAAATTAATCCTAGTGTAGTTTAAGGTCTTCGGACCCAAACCTGTACATGCTGAAAATACATTCTTTTTTGTGATTTTTCGAAAACTGTTCCAGGTCATAAAATCTCAATTTTGAACGGTCAAGATTGACACTGGTTTTTATTGGAAATCTCTCGGGATTTTGTTCCCGACGTAGTTTAAGGTCTTTGGACCAGAAACTGTACAAAAGGGGGCAAACACATCTCTTTTCTTTTTTTTGTTCTTTTTTTTTTTTGGATAACTGCGGTGACCAGAGGTCAGGAATCTGTCGTTGCCGGCAGATGGTAATCTTTCGGCCCTTATCTTAAGTTACAATGGCAGAGCTGTCGGTCTTAGCTACAGACCTTCTGAGGTGGATGGATGGATAGATGTGTTTCTTTTGAGTCGATTTTTTTTTTCTCTTTCTTTCTTTTTCTTCTTCCCTTTTTTTGTGGGTTGTGTGCCCCCCCCTCTTTTCTTTTTTTTTTTGCTCTTTTTTTTTGGCTTTTGAACCCTTTATTTGGAACACTTATTGTTGGACGGGAAGGGATTCTCAGAGGTCTAAGCCTTGACCTCTTGACTTCAGCTCTACTAATGTAACTCTTGATAAGGCTTACCTGTGAGAGATTTTCACGTTGTCGGCGTTGATTGGCTCTGGAAGATCCTTACCCCTCAGGTTGGTGAGTCGAACGGTGCCTCTCAGAAGAACTTCTTTGATTCTCGGGGCTTGCCCCTTGAGTCTAATAGATGCAGCAGTGCTTGTTGTAAACCCGATATGACTTGTCTTTCTTCGGCTTCATTCTTCATCAGCACTCACGTTGACGGGATTTTGAGTCGAACTCTTAGGCTTGTCTTCTGATTTTAAGATTCTCGAGGAACTCCTTCGTCCTTAGATTCCGAAGGATGTCCTTAACAATTGATGATGTCATTCTTCATGAGAATTGATGATGTTGATAGCATGTGGGAACCCTTAACAATTGATGATGTCATTCTTCATGAGAATTGATGATGTTGATAGCATGTGGGAACCCTTAACAATTGATGATGTCATTCTTCATGAGAATTATCGTGCGAGATCAAAATGTTACCTCCATCTACTTTGTGCTGTAATCGACTGCCATGAGTATATGCGTATGAGCACTAGATGATGTCGAGTCGATCTTTCTGTTGATGTAGATACCTCATACAGGGAATAGCTGGAGCGTTATCAGGTTGTAGAATTTCGAAGCACACACATGGATCCGATGTGCATGTTGCTGACACTTGAAGTGCTTTCTGACATGTTGGCAACAATATGTCTTCATCGAGCCGTGAGGTTTCTTCGATCATTCGTCAAGTCGTACACTCCAGCATGGAATGCAAGCATAGTCTTGGCAGCATCTTCTTGATAGGCTTGATGAGTTTTTGATCGATGAGTCTTCACAGGACGCAAGATTGGGAAGTCATGACTTCAAAAATTCGATCATTCTCTGCTTATTTTTCGGGGACAAGGATTCTCAATGCACACTTCCTTATGGGTCTCAGGAGATCTTAGGTTTATAACTTTGAAACTTTTTGAGATGCCATCGGCTTTTGGTTCGAACTTTTGAGGAGACCCTCTAAGTTTGGGAGTCAGCTCATCATTTTCCTCATCATTGGCTCTATCCAGACCCTTGAGTTTGAAGTCCAACTCTAGATCAAAATCTTATGAGTTAACTTCATACTCAAGTGCTTTGACAGACAGACTTGACACTTTTATTGAAAAAGATTTTTTTTTTTTTACTTTCAAAGATTTTCTGGTTTTTTGGAATTTTGTGAATATCTGGATTTTTTTTTGAACTTTTGGATTGTGAAAATTTGATTTTTTTTTTTGAAATTTTAAAATATTTGGTGTTTTTGGGTTTTTGAATCTTCTAATTTTTTTTTTGAAATTTTTCGTAAAAAAATCCGAGCAAGACGGCGATGTGAACCAGGTGTCGCCTGATTCGGCTCAGGGAGCCGAGCACTGTCGACTTTTATTGTGCCGTCATGGGGACTACAAACCTGTTACTGCCCTGCACTCCTTCCCCTCAGGAGGCAGGGCCAAAAGGATCAGTAGGCCAAACCTCATTGTTGCACCCAAACGTCATGGCAGATCTGAAATTGGGCTCCGAGTCGGTGTCGGATGCGATTTCTCCTGGTTCGTCCCCGATGAATTGTAGCTCCTCAGGTTTATCCGGCTGAGGTGGGACCAGGACGGTAGTCCAGTCGATCGGGGGAAATTTCTGCCCCTTGCTTGAGTCTTCTTTGGGCAACTCTATCAGACTCAATCTGTTCGCTTGATCATCGAAGGTGGAATTTAGCCCATCATCAGGGTAGATAATCCCTGCATTGATGAACTGGATTGGTGTGTAAATGCAGGGATTGCCTTCTTCTTGACGACCTCATCTTCTTTTGATACTTCTATGCTTTGGTTTCTGAATCAGAGTAGGCTGATATCGTAGTCCTCTCCTATCCATATCTTCTTGAACCTCCATGGTTCGGGTCGAGTCTTGATATTCGAGCTGATAGTAGAAGGTTTGACGCTCGGCAGGGAGGAAGACATAGTTCGATTCGATGGGACATGCGCGAGGGAAGTAATTTGCATTGTGATGGTATGAGATCTCCCCATCAGAGTGTTGTACATCCATGGCTAGGATGGTAGGCTCTCGGAGGTTGGATGCTTCTACCTTGGAAAATTGTCCGGGATCAGTAATGATGGTGATCTCCCTATCTCCAAAGATGTGCTTGACCCTTCGGTGAAGATTTGAAGAGATGGCACCGATTCTGTGAAACCAGGTCCGATCAGAAAGGAGATGGAATGAAGCTGAGATGTCCAAGACCTGGAGAGTGATGGTTGATGTTTTTGGATCGATCAGAACCTGGACATCAATCTCCCCTTCGACCTCCTCGATAGTGGCCACATAATTGAAGCTGGGCCCTAATTCTGCTAGGGCATGTGGCATGCTGTCCGAGGAAGGGTCTTCTTCTTAGAGGACGATGGCTGAAGTAGAAGCCGAATAGACAGGTGCGGTGGGCAAGTTGTGCCCCTGGTTGTTTGCTTGAGAAACAGGTAGGCTTTGCCCCTGGTAAGCTGGAGTGGGCAAACTGTGCCCCTGACTGACTATTGCTGAGACGGGCAGGTTGTGCCCCTGGTTTGCTGATGCTGCGTTAGGGAGATTGTCCCCTTGGTTGACTGAGATGGGCTGAATGTGCCCATGGTTAGAAATGGGTGCGAAGATTAAATCGACTGAAGGTGCCCCTTGCATGATGATGGGCTCTGGGATCGAAATAGTTGAGGATGCCCCTTACAGGATGAGAGGTTCGAACTCTGAACTAGAGTTGATGGCACGAATAAACTGGAGAGGAGGCTTTTCTTGGCTGGTGAAAGCTGGATAGGCAGGAGGTGTCCCTTGCATTGCGGAGACTGGATCGACTGGAGATGCCCCTTGCAGGATGAGGGGTTCTGAAACCTGACTGGTTAGGGGTGCCCCTTGCCAACCTTGATTAGGGAACTGTGAGTTCCATCTTGACTGTTGCTGTTGCTGCGGTTGTCCATGCTGAGGGAGGAATAGTGCACCTTCGGTAGAGGCGACAAGATCACCCTCTTCCATTGGATGGGAGATGAGGACACTTCCGTTATCATTCTCGTATTCAGCAGTAGGCTCTTCTTCCACTATCGGTTGAATTGGAGAAGCCTGATGAGGCCACCAAGGGGAGATCATCCCAGCCCTTATTCCGGCTTCGACTTGTTCCCCGGCACGGATGAGTTGGTTGAAGTTCGCATATGGATGTGAGACAAGGTATCCAGAGATACTTGGATTTGCCGAGTGGACGATCATGGAGATTTGCTCCTCGTCGTCGATGGGAGTCTTCATTCTAGCGGCCATGGCTTGCCACCGTCCAACGTAAGCTGACAATGTTTCATCGCTTCTTTGCCTGAGAGCTGCGAGGTCTGCTCTCCTAGGTGCCATGTTAAGATTGTATGCGAACCTGTTGACGAAAGCATGGGAGAGCTGCTCCCAAGTCCTGATGCGATGATAGTCCAATGATGTGTACCAATCCAGGGCATCGTCTTTCAGAGATTTTTGAAACAAGCGGATGAGTGCTCCATCATTGCCCGCCACAGCATTAAGCTCTCCACAGAAAGCTCGTAAGTAGTCTACAGGACACCCTGTCCCATCATATCTTTTAAATTTTGGTACCTGGAAGCCTTGAGGTACCATTGCATCGGGAAATGAACAAAGGTCCCTGAACTTAGTGGATGGAAGATCCACCCCTTGCTGCTTCTACAACTTTCTCTTCATCTCTCGCATCTGCTCTCGAAGTTGCTCTATTTCGGAGGGACCAGATGAAGGAGATCTTGTCCCTTGCCAGGATTGAGATGGCCCCCTTTCATAATAATTGGTGTCATTGATGCTCCTAAAATTCCTGCTTGAAGAAGGTTGGGCCTGGTAATTACTCCCATTGTAGGGACTTTGTTGGACTGGAGCTGAGAAGAGAGATTGCGAAGAAATCCCAGTCACAGGAGAATATTGAAATTGGTTGGAATTCCCATTGGGGAGAGATTGTTGGAATTGACTGGGATTCTGGGTTGTGGGATGTGACTGAAAATGGCTCTTGTTTGCAGGAGGATGCTGGAAGAAATGCCCTGAGGTCGAGAGTTGTCCTGATTGAGGACCTTCATTAGGAGGGTATCGAAAGTCCTGCGCCACCCCTGATAGTTGTGGTTGAGATGAACTGGAGGCTGGAAGAGATGCTTGTTGTGGTTGTTGAACTGGACCAGCTTGATTGTTGGCTGCTGAAGCGTGGGCTTGTGTGAATCGGAGAAGCATTTCCTGCATGGCCTTCATGCTTTGTTGTACCTCTTGGATGCCAGGAATTGACATGGATTCACTCGAGTTTAACAGTGGAGAGGAAGCCTCAGGTATAGGGAATGGGAGAGCCATGTCAATTTTGTATTGGATGTGGCAGGGTGATTTAGTTTGGAGGAGTAATGGTGGGAAGTATGCACTACTTTTTTTTTGGGTTTTGGGATTTTCTATTTTTTTGTTTTGGGTAGAATGCTATGCAGATGAGATTGTATGAGGACTAATGACTTTCAAGTATAGGAGGGATTCCGTTTTTCAAGTCGGATCACGACTAGTGGGACTAGTTTATCCCCACTGGAGTCGCCATTCTGTGGACCCTCGCCGATTTTCCGCGCTCCCTACACGACGTTCTTCTCGTCCCTTCCCCTTTCGGGAAAAGAAGGAGAGGATGATGCGTGAGTGCGAAATCGCCGTTTGAGCCACTGGCTTGCCTCGTTCTCGAGGGCTTCGTTTGGTTGTCGTGTTAAGCTGGATGTGTTTAAATGTGTTTATATAAGACCAGAGTCGCCACTAGCCAATTACTTCGAATCTACAGTCGGCTAGACCCTGTAGAAATGTTAGAGAAGGGAATCCGAAGATTCCTTCATCTAAAATGACTCCTATTGATCTGCGGTCAGATATTCAAGGTAAAGGATCACGGTTACAGGGTGTGAAGAGGTTAAGCACCCCACACACTGCCCGTACCGAAGTACGGTCTCTACTTCACAGAATCGATCGAATACTTGAAAGTCTAGTTTAATCCTCGTATATTCTCATGGATGGCATGATGCATGAATGCGGGTCTGAATAGTAAGAGTTTCTGATGGGCAGGTTCCAACAACGGGCAAGCCCAGAGCGTACGCTCGAACTGACAGGTGCTTAATGTAAGACGTATGCAGTGTGCTTGAATGATCAAGGTGTTTTAGGGTGAAGCATGAATGCAGGTCTGAACAGTAAGAGTTTCTGATGGGCAGGTTCCAACAACGGGCAAGCCCAGAGCATACGCTCGAACTGACAGGTGCTTAATTTAAGACATATGTAGTGTGCTTGAAGAATCAAGGTGCTTGCAGTGAAGCAGGGGGGTTGGAAGAAAAGTAAATGTTGCACTTATGCTAGATGCAAATGAAATGATGCTGGAAAAAGAGCAGCTGGATGGACGGAGGTGTCGCAAGGATTGGCTTCGAGTGGCTGGATCAAGACTTGGATGGCTTGGGAGGCTTGGACCAGTGGTCAGGCTGGGCTGGACCAGGGCTAGGCTCTCCTCACTCGGGCTCTCCTTGGTGAAGGAATGGGCTAAAGGATGAAGGAGGGTGACTCAGACGGACAGGCTCTCTATGGCTGAGTGGTGTGTTGAAATGAGAAGGGGAGGGGGGTATTTATAGCAGCGAGCAGTGGCAGAGCTCGTAATTTATCTCGGGCGGCCTGCTATGGGCTGCCCGTACGGCCGCTCCTCGGTTTCCAGCGATGTACGGTTGCTTCCTCGGGGCTGCTGTTTGACTCGCTGGGTCGACTCAGTGAGTTGACTCAGCGGGTCGACTCGGTGATTTGACTCGACGGGTTGACTCGACGGGTTGACTCGGTGTTTTGACTCGACGGGTTGACTTAGCGGGTTAACTCAGCGGGTTGACTCAGTGAGTTTGACTTTTTTGAGATTTTTTAACTGACTTTTTTTCTGGTGGGTTTTTCAGGGTGATGTTTAGGACTGGGTTAACTGGGTTTAGGCTTGAACTGGGCTATGTAATGGGGCTTACAAGGGTGAGTTTGGCTGAGTTTGAACTTGGGGTTTGGGGGTATGGTCCTCCATTCATCCAGCTATCTCTACCAACAGTGTAGCCGAATGTGGGGTGTCTACATTAAGCCCTTATCATCAAGTTGTAGTTAGCTCAAGATATGCAGATTGAAACATTGCAAGTGTACAAAGACTCGCGGTTGGTTATTAGGCAATTGACTATCGAGTTTGAGGTCCGTAAACTGGAACTATCACATCTTTGTCACTAGGCGCGCTGCTTGTTTGACCGCTTCCGTGATAGTATTGTGTTGCATGTCCCAAGGCAAGAAAACACGCAGACGGATGCCCTTATAAATCTAGCTGCGGCTTTCGCCCACCTAGGGAGCATTCCCCTGCAAGTTACTATTGAAGAAAGAAGAATCCTACCGTCGACAAGAAGTTAGTCGTTAATCCTATATGTTGCTTCGAAGTAACCGAGGAAGAGGACTGACGTCAACCCTCTGTGGATTATTTGAAGCATGACTTCTTGCCAGAAGATCCCAAAACGCGAACTCAAGTAAGGCGACTTGTTAAAACTGAATTTCAACGATAATGTGAAATTCATTTATATTTGCTTATTTTGGGGGAATGGAGGGATTCATAGGCATTCACGAACAATACAAACAAGTACACAAGAGACAAGGAATAATTTTTTTTATTATTATTTCCAGAGATTCTGAGATCTTGTACATTCTAGGCCTTTATCTGACATAATCTCTTAATTACATTGAATCATCAATAACCCTTGATTGAAAAGCAAAGACTATCTAGTAGGAGTACATATTGGTTGTATGTGTGTTTTGGATCCCGAAGGATGACTTTATTTGTTTGTGTGAGTAAAACTGTACTGTTGGCAGATCATATGCCTATGTCTCATGTAATATCGAGTTTGACCTGGGAGACTGTTAAGCAATAGTCGAATAGTAACACTGGGCCTGCTTCCGTCGTAGAGATGGGGACCGCGGGAAAGCCAAGCTACGACTGTGAACTCAAGTAGTCTGACCAACGAGGATCGATTCTAATGAGTAGTACATCGATCACCGACAAATAGTAATTTTGGGGTAACACCCTTCGGTTCGTAGTCCAGAGATTATTGTTTTCTTCCTTTTACTGTTCACACCGATGCTTGGTATGTTTTCCTAAAAGGATCTTTGATCAATCTTTGTAATATAGAATGATATTAGGAGACCAAGCCTCAGACTTGACCTTAAGGACAAAGTCTAAAGGCGTAGCTCTGAAATTAGGTTTGAGACGCACTTCCGAAGGGTGAAGTAGATCGCACCTATATTAGTCTAAGATAGGAACTTAATTGGATACTCTATCCGAATCTGAGAATGATTTGACAATGTTTTGGGGTTTTCTGAAAATCTCTCTAGTTTTTCTTTTGGAAGTCGGATCCTTACAAATGAAGTGGATTGGGCTATTTATAGACAAAATTTTGGGACAAGTGGTCCAGCGCATGATGAATCAAGTCCAGCGCATGGTATTTGGTAAAAAAGGGTCTTACGCAGGACTTTTCTTAGCTCCATTTGATACACGTACTCGGGTCTAGCGCATGTAGTGACGCTGGGAAAAGTCGGCCTTTTGAGATGTGATTTTGGATCGTTCATTGGGGTCCACGCATGGTCATGCGCAGGGACCTTTATAGACGTGCATGGTCATGAGCAGGAGTTTTGCCCGAACTTATCTTTTGGTCAGAAAAAGCCCGCGCATGGTCATGCGTAGGACCTTACGGTGGGCCCCTTTCTTGTTTGGGCCATTTGTACACATCTTTTGCTGACATGGCTGCATGTGCTGGACTTGTGGGACTCTGCGCATGTCCACGTGTCAGCCACTTCCCCTTTTTGGGATATCTCATTTTTAATGTATTAGGTTAGTGGGTCCAGGTCCTACGCATGTGCATGCGTTGGGCTCTATTTTGTCTCGTTTTTCATGCCTTCATTTCTCCTCCTACGCATGTGCATGCACATACATTTTGTACCTTAACAGACGCGTTGGTTCGTTTGTACTACAAAATGTTCTCTATCGGCACTCCTACAACAGTATATTGTTGTGATGTTTAAATCGGAGTGAAGCACACAACATATTAAGGGATGCACACGAAGGAGCGCGGGGCTCATTAGGGAGGGAAGAATTTTCACAATTGTGTATGGCACATGGGTTATTATTGACCCACCATGGCGCAGGATTCGTTAGAATACGCCAAAAAGTGCTACCTTTTGCGGCATGGGGAATGGACATAATTAGGCCCATCAATCCACCTTCATCCCAGGGGCATCAATATATACTCGCAACAACGGTCTACTTTTCAAAATGGGCCAAGGCAGTACCCCTTAAGAACGTCAAAGCCAAGCAAGTAAAAAATTTCATTTGCCATGCTATTATATATCGTCACGGGATCCTTGAATAAATTATTATTGATAATGGGATGCCATTTAGAAATGACATTATCAATAAGTTATGCGCCAAGTCCAAAATTAAGCATTGCGACTCGACACCCTATTACCCCTAAGCGAATGGACTTTTTAAAGCATTCAATAAAACTATCGCGAAGATCCTATAGAAAAAAGTGTGTGCGAGTAAAAGGGATTGGGACAAACGCTTATATGAAGCATTGTGGGCTTATAAAACAACACACCGCACCGCTACCAGATCAACACCCTACTCGCTGGTCTACAAGACGGAGGCAGTCATCCCCATTGAGGTACATGTTAAATATTTGCGAGTAGCACTTCGAGATTCCATAACAGCTAGGGCTGTAAATGGGTCGGTGGACCCGATGGGGTACCAGGACCCAACCCATTTAAACCCGACCCAGACCCGACCCATTTGTTAAATGGTACAGGTCTGGGTCTAAGAACATACCCAGTTGTTAAACGGGTCTGGGTCTGGTTTCCTTTATATTAGACCCGACCCGAACCCATTTACTAAGTGGGTGGGTTTGGTCTATGTTTTAAGGGACCCGTCTAGCCCAAACTCGTCCAGACCCGATTTTTAGGATTGTAAAATGCCTGCATACTTGATCCAGACCCGGACCCATTAGACCCGACCCATTTATAAATGGGTCTGGGTGGATCTCCCTCTACCAGACCCGGACCCATTTATAAATGGGTCTGATGGTTGACTCGGACCCGACCCAGACCCGCCCATTTAGTAAAAGGGTCTGGGTCTAAAATTTGGACCCAGACCTATTTAGTAAATGGGCGGGTATGGTTTTGGCTAAACCCGCCCCGAACTCGACCATTTACAGCCCTAATAACAGCCGACCACCAAGCTGAAATTCGAAAGGCTGAACTCAACAACCTGGACGTAAAGAGGCTAGCTACCCAGCAATGACTTGATGTGTACCAAAAGCGCATCTTAGCCGCCTGCGATAAGAGGGTTTGCAGCAAATTGTTTAAGAAAGGCGACCTAGTGCTCGTAATGAAGTGTCCAACCACAACACATGCGAGTAGGAGCAAATTTGATCCGAAATGGGACCCGCCGTGCATTATAAGTCTACTCTAACGGAGCTTACCAGCTAATGAACCACAATGGCGAAGGCGCTAGATTTTCTATTAATGGACAATTTTTAAAACGTTACAATTCTTAGTTCAGTTTATCTATGCAAATATGTAAAGGCACATAAAGAAATCTTGTAACATACATGCCATGAAAAGGATGCGATAGATATGTATATATGACTTGTATATTGTCGCATTGATTTATTGCATGTTGGTGTTGTAGGATTGTTTGATCTTCCAAGCAAGGACTAGGAGGGCGTCTCCCTAAAGATCAATGCGCCTATGATTGGTCAAGCGTGGTCACCAAGAGCGGCGCGAGCTCGACCTCAGGGAAGTAGCATACTCACCCCCACATTACTCAAGCAATGTCATATGTTTACTCACAAATTGCATACATCGCTTAAATGAAACAAGCGATGATATGGACCGAAAATAGATAGATCACGAGAAAGTATTACATATTATGTCAAAAAACATGCGGTTCCACCACGATTATCACACATAAAGGGTTTTAACATCATAGCACAATGTCATTATGATAACTACAGACGCTTATATGCCATGCACCAAATAACTAATATACAAATCACAACTGTTCTATACACCCTGTCAATAGCTTAATAGCACTTGTCTTGATAGTGTCTAGATCAGCCTCCGCTTCTGCCAATGCTAGCTTCGGGTTTGGGACCCCTTGAACCTCCAACTCCGACAACCGCTTGCGAGTTGCTTCCTAATGACTCTCGATCTGCTCAACGGACAAACGATCTTGCAACACGACCGACTCAAGATGAGATTGCTCAAAGTTTAAAGTCACCTCCTCTGCCTGAAGTTGCAAGATCTTCACTTGAAGCTGCAGAATTTTTGTCGGTACTGCTCTAAGATGTTTAAGGGTACGACAATGTTGCACTTCATTATTAGCCAATGACGCACGTGCTCCAGCCAGAAGCTGCTCCTGTTCTCCTAACGAGGGTAGCAAAGAAAGGTATATCTCTCTTTTCTCTTTGATTACAAGATCCTGGTCCAGTCGGTTGTCCTCCTCGACCTCACGATAAGGCTATCAAAAGCTAGAAGAGGCTGGATTATCACCGACACATCGACTCCAAGAATGACAAAGAGACTTCAATGTCTTGATGCTAGCTCCCAGTAATGGCCATTCAGATAGGCTGCTCACTGCCTTAACGAGATTGGACAACATGGTCTTCATAATCTCTCGACCGAACTTGTTAAGGTTATCGAAAACAGGAGCGAGCGATTCACGGGTATCAGCAACCTCTGGTGCTACAACGTCTGGACCTAGGCACATGAATAAGTTACAGTCAAGACGGCATATCTACGTGATGTGATACATTGCATGTGACAGGATTAGTAAAGGGTGTCATACCTAACACCATGGAGGGACCTGCCTCTAGCAAGAGAATCTCAACTTCAGGTTTCGAGGCTTCGGTTCGCTACATTCCACTCTAGGCACCTCCATCCCAATAGCAGAACCTAAGGCCTTTGTAGCCTCAGGGAAATGCATCGCCGTCTCGAGAACAGGCATCGAAGTATCAACAATTGGCACTGCAATCTCGACAACAGGCTCTATAGTCCCAGTGACAAGAGTGCAATTTTAACAACGGAAGGTATGGTCTCATCAACGACTGCAGTGGTGCTAACAGCCAAGCTCAAAGCCTCAAGGACCGCTTTCACAAGCCCCATGAGAACCTTGATGTCGATTCCTGCAATTTTAGTCAGCGGAGTAGCCGTCGAGGGAGCAGGGGAGGAACACTAGTCTTAGGAGCAAGCTCTGGGACATCTAAAGGAAAATCAAATAATGGATATTTAAAACAATAAAACTTATCCAGAAACAACTTGAAGAATGAAAGCATGACATTAATTACCTTGTGATTAGAGCATATTCAATTCTGCCCTGCGAATTAGCGAGTTGAAAACATTAGCAGTGGTCGAGTCAGGAGGGATCGCTGAGGTACTACCGGACGCTACACCTAGAACGATCATTTGAGGGGGAGAAGATCCCCTTACACTCATAGAGGGCTCGACCATAATAACTTCGTTTTCGACTGGGGGAGAGTATAGTCACACAACAAGCTGTACTCGAACGGCTCTAACCGGGGCCACTTCGACGACCGAGTCATCGCTATCATGAGAGACATGCGGACACTAAGCATCACCATGGCCTTGTTATTCGCTGATCTCGTAATCATCACCCGAATAGACAACGCACTCATCATCGTCGTCTGGGTAGTCCTCCGACTCCCTGACATAGGCGGTAATTTTATCATCATCCCCTCCTTCACCTTCAGCAACACACTTGGCTCGCCCCGCTCAGTTGAACCCCTAAGCTCACCCTCCTCATGGGTACTCTCTCCGCTTGCGGAACCCTAAGAGAGAGCTATTGTTGTCGGTCATACACTTCCTTCACAAGTGCAAGGTTCTTTCCAGGGTACACCATAAGCTCCCTGGGCGCGATCTTTATCCTTCCCCACTGTTAAAACTAGAAAATGCGCAAGGCAATTTTCTTGTGTTTTGTTCTTCTATGGTTCTGAGTAATAGAGACATTCATAGAAAATCATAGGCATTCACAAAGTACACACGAGAAAACATCACAAGATGAATTTTATTCTAGAGATTCCGAGATCTTTTACATTCCAGGTTATAATACTGCTCACGAGCCCTTAATTACATCAATGGATGATCACTCTTGATTAAAAGGCAAAAGTAAATGTATGCATGCATCATAGATATATTAAATAAAGCATTAAAATAGCATAAATGTAAGTAAAACACCACAAACAACACATATTTTTTCATGAAAACCCTTACAGGAGAAAACCACGGCACAAAGCAACAAAAGTTCCACTATGAATGATAATTGTACAATAGATGGCATGTTCAGGAGGAAGCTCGGATAGATCGAGCAGGTAATTTAAATCATTAGGGACTATGGTCTTGAGTTCACGGTCATAGAGATCAAGTTTGAGATTTCTTATGGACTGAGCCATCGTTTAGACAAGTTAAATACCTGTCCCATTTTCTTTTGGGTGTTCCTAGTTGAGAAACAGTCAGGATTTTAACCGAGTCATGTATCACAATGCCAATGATTGTTGTCAAGGACGGGTGACCGCAGGAAGACATGTCACGATTCCCATGTAGTGCAACACAGTGCTAGTAACAATCACTGCGGACGGGTGACCACCGAAAGACACGCCATGGTTGTCATGCTCAACATAGTGCCATTAACCGTTGCTGTGGATGGATGACCACCAGAAGGCATATTACGGCTGCCATATGATATAACACAATGACATTGACCATCACTACGGACGGGTGACAATAGGAAGATACATCATGGCTGCTAAATGGTACGACACAGTGCTATTGACCATCGTTGCAGACGAGTGACCACATGAAGACACATCACAACTGCCAAATGGTGCAACATAATTGTTAGAACTAAAAAAATTCTCAAATGCAGTTTTTTGATACTTTGTTGTTCTGGGGTTCTGAATAATGGAAACATTCATAGACAATAACAAGCATTCACAAAAGTACGCAAGAGAAGAGATATCACAATGCGAATTTTATTCTAGAGATTCTGAGATCTTGTACATTCCAGACCGTGATCTGGCACGATCCCTTAATTACATCGAATGATCGATGACCCTTGATTAAAAGGCAGAAGGCTAGTCAATAGGGACTATGGTCTTAGAGTTCGTGGTCATAGAGACCTGTATTTTGTGGTCGGAGAGGCCTATATTTGTATGGTCGAGGAGGCCTGTATTTGTTGTATTTTGTTATGGACTGATCCATCTTTGTATGAGTCAGACGTCTATGTCCTATGTTTTAACCGGAGATCCGGTCTGAGACTGTCAGGATTTTTAACCAAGGGGTGCGACTCTGGGCCTGCGCCCGTAATTTGTGATGGGTGACCGCGGGAAGATCGATCTGCGGTTGTATGTACCTAAGCAGCTCAACCAGCGGATGCCGTTTGAATGGGTAGGGCATCGACTGTTCTTGAAGTATCGGTCTCTAACAAATTCCGTGTAATAGTTTAGAACTCTCTTGATATGGTTTATTGTATTAACCATAGTCTCATTTGCTTAGTCCGGACCTTGAATCCGAGTCACATTATGATAGTACATGTAATGATGATACATTGGTATGATTCTGGACATTGGCGGTCTCTTTTCGAGAAATTACTTCGTTCATCGTATTGGATCAAATCGGACTCCGAAGGCTTGCATTCTGCTCATTAAGTGTCCCGAATGAGTTATTTGACTGCTCCATTGCATCCGGAACACTCAAAATACCCAAAGTAGGCCCAAACGAGGCTAAAAAATATCATGAAATGAAGTTTTAAGGGTGCTGAAATTAATGTTCAGAGTGCTGATTTTCCTGATCCATTGGCCTGAATTTACTGATGCGCTAGGGTCCGTGCGTCCAAAAATGACTTTGTTAAAATGTGTATTTTTGTGATCCGCTGGCCTCATTTTTCTTATGCGCTAGGGCCAGTGCATCGAAAAATGACTTGTTTAAAAAATGGTTGATTTTCATGATCCGCTAGTCTATTTTTCTGATGCGCTGGGGCCAGTGCATCGAAAAATAACTTGTTTCGAAAATGGTTGATTTTCATGATGCGCTGGGATATTTTTCTGATGCGCTGAGGGTCAGTGCGTCCATAAAATAAGCCAAATTGGGTTCCAAGTATTTTCGTGATGCGCTACTGTACTTGTACATTTTTTACATTATTTCTTAGACAAACCTGCTGTGGTCGGAAGTGGAGTTTCCGGTGAAGGGTTCCGTCGGTCGGAAAGGAATTTCGGCGATCGAAAGAGGTTTCTAGTGGCAGAAAAGGGATTCCGACAAGGGATTCCCGCGATCTCTCAAATACCCAACGGATGAAGCTTCCTCTCTCTCTCTCTCTCTCTCTCTCTCTCTCTCTCTCTGTGGATCTGTCCAAATGAACAGTAACGGAGGGGTATTTATACCCAAAAATATCGAAAGTCGGCCAATAAGAGGCTGCCACGTGTAGCGCGTCGAGGAAATCGGTCGGCGTGTCGAGAAAATTAACCGGCACATTATAAAATGCCTTGGTTCAAGTATTGATTTTTGGGACGCACTAGCTGTGAGTGCGTCCTAAAATTTCTGAAAATGCCGGATTTATTAGACACGCTGATGGTCAGTGCGCCCTGAAATTCTTAATTTTTTGGATGCGCTGGACGTCAGTGCGTCCTGAAATTTCTGAATTTTTGGATACGCTGGACATCAGTGCGTCCTGAAATTCATTTCTGAAAACCGTCTGAATTTCTCAATGCGCTGGCTAAATTTATTGATGCGCTGAGAGTCAGTGCATCCTGAAATTCATTTCTAAAATGACTGAATTTCTTGATATGCTGACCATGAATTTAGTGATGCACCAACATATGTACTTGCGATTATCTTGCAAACATAATGGTTTGTGGGTCCCGATTCGCGATAGATGTTGATGCATTGGTTGTGTTTGTTCATTATTGAACTTACCCTCCCAAATTTGGAGGGTTTTGATCATAATGAATGGTGGGGCCCACCCCTTGGTCAACTTTCCATTTTTGGTAAAGTCTGATGCGTATTGCAATTTCTGTCGAGACTCCTGATGCACTGGCCCTAAATACAGTGATATGATGGATCGTATACTTATAATCCTTGTTTTGAGGATCTTGACTTTTGGGACCCTAACAATAATGCCAGTGACCGTTGTTACAGACGGGTGACCTCACGAAGACACATTATCTCTGTTAGGTGGTACAAGACAATGCCATTGACCGTCATTGTGGACGGGTGATCACGGGAAGACACACCGCAACTACCTGAGCTGCTCAACTAACGGACCCCGCATTGGATGGGAAGTACATTAACTGGTTTTAGTGATATTAGTTCATAATAAAATATTTCAGGTGTTTTGAAACTCTTTGATTACGGTTTTCAATGATAACCATAGTCCCTTTGATTTAATTTCATACCTCGATCCTAGATGAATAGAGTTCATATAATAGATATAAGGAGTACAAAGTAAATATACTTGATCTTTATTGCATACTCAATAGAGGATTGCATTTATACTTGATGTTTAGTGCATCGAGTGAATTATGCACTTGATTTGGTTAATTTGCTTTATGCATGTCTTTAATTCAACCACATTATTGTTAATGATTGATGCTTCGAGAGATTGGATCACTCGAATAGGCTGTGTCGAGATTGGGCACTTTCCAAGGCTGAAAATGACTAAGTACTGGGCCTGTTTACCGCTTAATTATGGTATTCGATGATTAGGAAAGTGAATAACATTGTTGCGGTGCGTCATTACGGTATTTCGACTTATGGAGAAACTAAGTCTCCTTCTTGGCGTCAGTCAAATTCCACTTAATTCCAGTGCACATCGGTCATTTTATGCATTTTAGAGGGGTTTTCAAGGTTGTGAAATTAAGTGTTGGTCATTTTTTATTAAATCACTTACTCTGGCCATTTAAAGTCAACCGTTGGAAGATCTAATCTGAGAGATGGATAGAGGACGTCAATGTGTGTCTAGGGAGCATACTACATCAAAGAGGTGGATCACATCCAAAGCGGGCCACCTTATAGAGTCCTTGGCAAGGCCAAGGATGTCTAGGCGAATGTACCTGGGGAGTGAGCGCATGTCACCTCCCCCAGGCGCATGTGGAGAGAGAAAGTGGAGAGAGAAAGTGAAGAGAGAGAAAAGAGGAGAGAGAGATGGGTCAATGTGGAGAGAAAATAAAGAGAGAGAGAGAGAGAGAGAGAGAGAGAGAGAGAGAGAATTCTCTCTCCCTAAGCGCATGTTATGGGATGGTGGGGAATGTCCCATTTGGACTTAGCCAAATTCTCCCCCTCCGAGGTGTGGGCGTATGTGGAGAGAGAAAATGAAGAGAGAGAGAGAGAGAGAGAGAGAGAGAGAGAGAGAGAATTCTCTCTCCCTGGGCACATGTGGGAGGAAAAATAGGAGTGTGGGCGCATGTGCCCCTTTAACTAATGGTGGGCGCATGTGGCCTAGGCCATGGGCGCATGTCTCAATACTAAGAAAAATTCAGAGTTTTCCTCTCCTCTCTCCTTGCACTTTTTGCTCCGGTGGAAGAAATCCCTTTTCGGTTACAAAAACCCTTCCTGACGAAGGATTCCGACGAGGGAATTCGAAGCAGGCGCATGTTACCTTGCGTCATGCTGATGTCTCTCTGCAAATGAATCACTTTGTCATCAGGTGAGTGTGTTGTTTATATTAGGATAATCGGGTCCCGGGTCCAAACAAATGAAAATTGTGAGCGCATATATTTAAGAGAGGGGAACCATGCGATGTGATGAGAGTGTGGGCACATGTGCCCCTGTGGTGGGCGCATGTGCCCATGCTAAGCCAAATTTGGCATTTCCCAACTTGAGAGAAGAAGAGAGGGAGAGGTGAGCGCATGTGATGAGGGTGTGGGCGCATGTGTGGTAGGCGAATGTACCTGGGGAGTGAGCGCATGTCACCTCCCCCCAGCGCATGTGGAGAGAGAAAGTGAAGAGAGAGAAAAGAGGAGAGAGAGATGGGTGAATGTGGAGAGAGAAAATGAAGAGAGAGAGAGAGAGAGAGAGAGAGAGAGAGAGAAATTCTCTCCCTGGGCACATGTCCCATTTAGACTTAGCCAAATTCTCCCCCTCTCAGGCGTGGGCGCATGTGGAGAGAGAAAATGAAGAGAGAGAAAATTCTCTCTTCCTGGTCGCATGTGAGAGGAAAAATGGGAGAGTGGGCGCATGTGCCCCTCTAACTAATGGTGGGCGCATGTGCCTTAGGCCATGGGTGCATGTCTCAATACTTAGAAAAATTCAGAGTTTTCCTCCCCTCTCTCCTTACACCTTTTGCTTCGGCAGAAGAAATTCCTTTCCGGCGAGAGTTTTCGGTGATAAAAACCCTTCCCGACGAAGGATTTCGACGAGGGAATTCAGAGCGGGCGCATGTTACCTTGCGTCGTGCTGATGTCTCTTTGCAAATGAATCGCTGCTCTCTATCATCAAGTGAGTGTGCTATTTATAGCAGGTTAATCGGGTCTCGGGTCCAAATAAATGAAAATTATGAGCGCATGTATTTAAGAGAGGGGAACCATGGGCATGTGATGAGGGTGTGGGGCATGTGCCCCTGTGGTGGGCGCATATGCCCATGCTTAGCTGAATTTGTTATTTCCCCCCTTGAGAGAGGAAGAGAGGGAGAGGTGAGCACATGTGATAAGGGTGTGGGCGCATGTATCCTTGTAGTGGTAGGCGCATGTTGCTTTGTGGTGTACGCATGTACCTACACTTAGAATATTTTTCAAATTTCAGGCTCCAACTGTCCCCTCCAAAGGAGGGGTATCTTTTTGGAAGCGGAAGTCACAACACCAAGCTACTTTAAGCCTCTCATCAAGCTATCGAATGAATGAGTCAAGGTACGGATGATCAACTGCTATGAATTTTGGTAGTTCCTTCCCAATTTGAAACCCTCTAACTGGCTCCAAACATGGGCAGAATATGCCTCGGTGTACGCAGGTGAAAATATACATCATACGACATTCAAATTTAAGTGTTAAGGGTTTTTGGGCATTCTGGACCATTTGGCAGCAATACGCATGTCCAGTTCCACTCTGAAATAGTATTTGTAGGCTTTCGGATCTTTTCAATCACTTTAGATAGGGCAAAACGCATTTTGAGGTGCGTAGGTAAGGATATACGCCGCACGATATTCAAACTTACTAGTTAGGGGTTTTCGGGTATTTTGGATCATTTGGCAGCAATACGCATGTCCAATTGTACTCTGAAATATCATTCGTAGGTTTTGGTCACGACTGTGTGGGTTAGCGCTCGACTGGCGTTCGATTGCATTTCTCGGGTGTTTCTCGATTTTAGAATCGATCTGAATCGTCGTAGATGGACCATCGTAGGTTGCTTTATCATGGGTGAGATTTTGAGGCCCAACACCCATCGACCAACTTCAAGCATCTTGGGGTCTATCATTTCGGTCCCAAACGTTTCAACGCTGTCACCCGCAGTGCCTTGCGTAGTTGATCTTACTTGCGGCTCGCTCATCCCTGTTGCCTCGCCACCACTCACCCGAGCGCACGTCGTAGATACATGGGTGTTCCAGCTGCTAGTACGTCTGCCATCGGACCCGTCTTGGCTCCTGGTTGCCCCTCTCCTCCAACCCTGTTCGGAGATGGGATGCGGCTGAAGCCAGTCCCTCGTGCCACCTCAGTCAGGGCTCTCCCAAAACATACCAACCCTCCAGAGTTATGTATTCTTTGATAACGTTCACCGGTATGCTT
Organism: Liriodendron chinense; assembly: GCA_003013855.2. NCBI lineage: Eukaryota > Viridiplantae > Streptophyta > Magnoliopsida > Magnoliales > Magnoliaceae > Liriodendron > Liriodendron chinense. The sequence goes on along the minus strand of ML058472.1, from coordinate 725,750 downwards.
AATGACATCTTATAACATCAGACCCCGGGCCTCTGAGCCACCTCAGAGTCTTCTCTCAAGTAACCCAAAACATCGGCAGGACGATGCCTTAGTTCAGGAGGGGGAACATAGAGGGAGTTGTCCACAGGGAGGTTATTACCGATCAAGTAAGACTGGTGTGCCCACCACCTCATCCAACCATAGGAAGTGGCGACCTTGCAATAAGCGTTGGGAAGGATGAATGACAATCTAGTACGTGTCAATAACAATTGATCCTGCATCCATTCCCAGTGAACTGGACTGGTGCCATAAGCTCGCTCAATTCTTATCACATCAGCCAACGTCATTGGTACACCTTGATCATACCTGAACTGCCTCGCGACTTACTCGGATAATACAACTCACGTCAGAACTCCAACCCTTCCCTCAGAGGCAACGAAGCAGTATGTATACCGATAAGAAAATTTTGTTCGCAAGGATTAATGGAAGCGTAGTCGATAACCTCTCGGTCATCTTTAGTACAATTTACAGAGAAGTGATCAAAATGGACCTGGTCCCAGCTACAAATTTTCACCTGAACCAATTATGACATCATTGATATCAACTTTGTCTTCAGGAAACAATATAAGGGCAGCTTGTCAATGTTGTAGTAAGCAAGAGGCTTCGAGTCATATGTCCAGGGGAAGTACACACCCAACCACCCAAAGAAATAATGCCAAGGGTAGTAAGCCATATCTATCCCGTATGCAGGCTTATGCTTGTTGCTAGCCACATAGCCAAAAGCCTTATATATGCTACATAGTATGGACGATGCTAGAGAATACCATTGGTCATCCGCCATAGCCCCCTGCGATTGGTAAGCAAGAAATCTTGATCGCCTCGGCGTTCTTTGAACTAGGCAAAGCAACTGTAGACAGCCAGTATGCTAGGAAGCCCGACAGTTCGTAGGTAGGAGTGAGCTCCCCCGCTTACAAAAGCTTCTCTGGGCGCCTTTGTAGTAACTATTCATTTTTTACACTCAGATGATACCCAGACAAGTCAAGGCTGAAGAAAAAACTTGGGGTTAAAGGCAAAACTAACGTAAAGACAGACCATTATAAGATGAACCAACGATACTTATTTCAAATGCCAACTGAAATAAGGCAGCCAATCTTCATAGTGAATCTTCTCCAGATTCTAAAAGCACGTAATCTCAACAAATAGCTGCAAATAGGCCAGAGTATGGTAACCCTCCTACGAATTCTGCCTGAAAGAAGACAACTCTTCATCGGTAGGTATATACTCATCATACGACATCGCTCGGATTGCAAACCCACAATCGCACAAAGGTCCCACAGAGTGATGCTCATCTCGCTGTATGGAAGGTGGAAAGAATTGGTGACAGAACACCAGTAGTTCAAAAACACCAGAGGATAACCGTGTCCCTGGGAAAGAATCTCATCGTGGCTACAATGGCGTCGTAAAGGCCAATGCGCTCCAAGATATCCTTGTAACGAGTTAGGATCGGCTTGGTCCACGGCTCATAACCAATTCTTTCATTTAAGTAACCCCGTGTGCGGAAGTTCCGTGTTGACCACATCTCCTTGTGACTCATATTTCTGAAGCGTTGCTGGATAGTCTCACAATAATGTGTGGGATACGGGACGTGTGGGTCACAGGTAGGGGTGAGAAAGATCATCTCCTTCGTATCCCCCACAGCCTGATCCTTCACAAAATTGTGCAACAAACCTGTCAGTAGTCTAATCGGGTAAGACATCCATCTATCAAGGATGAAGTATTGGAAGGGACCCTAAACATCCGACGGCTCAACACTTGGTAGAGAGCGATGTCTTTGCAACGTTTTCAAGTGATGGATGGTATGTTCCTTGTAAGGATTTGTGATATAAATCCCCTTAGTGGGAGCGATCTTACAACTATCCCAAGCAATCTTCATGTGATCATGCTTAGAATGGGCAAGTGAGCTTGATCTTCTCCGCTTTGCTCAAGGTGCCACTTTTCTTCTGCCTCTTTGGGTTTTCCGGCTTTGTCTCCTCTTTGGCGTCGGGACAACTGGAAGGGCCTGCACTGCGTTAGTACGAGCCCTAACGAACTGGCTGTACAATTCTCCCCACTATGATTCATTGCTCTGTTGGGGGGCTCAGAGGTGGTGTGATCAACATATACCCTCATGAATATATCGCGGGGAACCCAGGCAAGAATTCAGAAAGAAATATAATACTATCTCCAAAACACATATACGAAATAAGGGCATTAAAACATACCAGCCCACAAGAGAAAAATGAACAAAAGCCCCGAAAGGCATACACACATGGCCACGTGTAACCACATTTGATCAAACATAATCACACACAACAACGTGATCTTAATTAACACTTGCATCGCACCAAGCCACAAATTTTAAGCAAGAGAAAATGAAGAAAAGCTTAAAACGCCATGCATATAATTAAGCCAGTTAGCACGAACGCACACACATATGCATTTACGGTAGAAATAAGTTGCTAATTACTATTCGGTACAGGGCAAGAGTTTGAAATTAGTCTCATAAGGATGCAAGATAAATGAGACGTCGCAAAAGCAACACAAGGGTCAAGACTTCGATGACAGACGACAAACTCAACTCTCTAGCAGCTAAAGAAGCTGGGCCCTCGGGCGATACGTCTTCACCTGCACCTAACGCTCCTTAAAGGGCAGGCTTATCAATTCAGAAATGCGCTCCTGGACAGCCTCAAGGTCTCGCTGCTCCAGCATAGCTTTAGCATCTATGTCCTCCACCTCAATGGAGAGCCTGATACACTCCCTCGGAGAATCGGACACCACCCTCTAAAGGCCAGACCAACGATCTTTGGATTCTTCCTTGACTATGGCACTAAGATAGGCAACACGGGCATCGGCATCTCGAAGGGCCTCATACGCAACACGAACTTGGTCCCACTTGCTAAGGAAAGAAGAGACAAGTGGGGACTCAACTCCTATAAGAAGGGTCAGCTCCTCTTCTAGGAGGGGAGGCGTAGATGGCCCCGCCAACCCATCTCTCTGAGAATCCAGGTCGTCGCGAGACAAGGCGATGAGGTTCCGAAGTGAAAGCATTAGGGAGCGGGAGTTACCCCCCAAAAGTGCTACCTGCCTTAAACATGTCGTCCAAGCGAGCATCGAAAGTCGACCCTGCAACAGGCTGTTCGAGATCTGTAAGTACTTGTAAAAGGTGTGCCTGGGCGGAAGATAATGAGGCCCTGGTCTGAACCATGTTTGCCTACAAGAACACGCCAATCCAATCAAGGAACAATGATAACAAAAAATAAAGGAACAAGGTGAACGATGTTAGAAAATGCAAACATAAATGCACCAAGGTATGCACCAACACTAGTAGGTATAATGATAACAACCCGCCTCAGGCAAGTGCACACATGCCAGATTATGAGCTTGGGAGAGTCTGCACGATGAGTGAGGAACAACCCCACACTTGAGAAAGATTAAATTTGCGACTCAACAAGTAGAGTCTGACATGACAGACACAGAACTGCCCCAAAATGCACACTAGGATCGGTAAAAAGCATGTAAATGGACAGTAAGAAGACATGCCAATGACACATGGGCATGCAGGCTGGGGCAGCAAAGCCCAAGTGAGGATATCAAGTTTCTCCGCCGTCCCCAGTCCTAAGTATTAAGAATTCTCGAAACAAGTATGCGCATTAAATTCAAATGTCACTAAAAATATTAAGTCTTGGGACCTTACGCATGCCCAATGGAGCTCAACTTGCGCCAACACATACCAAAGGTAAGCAAAATTCCCTAAGTAGGTATGCGCTAAAGGCCCCAACATGTGTGCTGATATAAGTAAGGCGTGCGCAACCTTCAAAGAAGGAAATTCCAACTTCACAGCCTCACGCATACCCCGAAGGTATGCGCTAGTTGTCCTGAAGGCATGCGTGAGCCATTAAGGAATGCGTTGGGGCCGGATGAGTAAATCCCAAGTCCCTGGCCATCCCACGCATACCACAAGGACATGAGCGAAGGATTATGAGGTATGCGCTGAGAAGAAATGAACCCAAGTGTTGAAAATAGGTATGCACTGGTGAAAGGAAAGGTATTCGCTGACCATCGAAGGTATGCGCTAGCCCTAGAGGAATTCCGATGATTTGAAAAGCTGAAATGATGAAATGATACGTAAGTCTAGTATTTATAGTGGGCCATACCGGTGCGCATGCACTGAAATAAGCATAAAATGACCAGCACAGTGCACCAGGGGGCATTTGTTGGGCCAAAAATGCTCATAACATAATTGGCAAGCCAAAACTGCAAAGAAAACAACTCAAAATCAAAGAAAAATGAGGTGAACAGGAGAAGTTCGAATCTTAGGGTCCGCCAGCGCAAGCCTCGAAGGCGTGTGAAATTGCTATATAAGTTTGATTACCGCACTTGTAAAAAGCAAGAAACTTGATTCTTTGTCCTAGAGGGGGTGAATAAGACTCTTTTTAAATTTAACAATTTAAGCACTCAAAAGCATACAAGTGATACAAGAAGATGCACATGATAATATGATTTGCATCAGTGAAATATTTCCACAAACACTTGATATGCTATGTTCTATCTATATGAAAAATCTATGAGATTGATGGCCAGTTATTTTCAACATGTTATCATTAATTCATCTCAAGTATGAAAAAAGTAAAACAGTTGCATGCATATAGATAGATATCATTCACCACAAATAAGAGATTTATAGTGGTTTGGTTATATACCTACTCTACTCCCGGATGATCCACTTACCCCTTGAGTGGCCGAATTTCACTATTACAATGGTATTTAAATAGTGTTTCTTATAAACCCTTACAACCTACACAAGGTCTATACTTCAACACATGGATTCGTCCTTCCTTAAGGCTAATCCATCAAACACTTATACTACACAAGGACTTGTCCTACCAAAGGACTTGTCTTACACAAGGACTCTCACTCGAGGTTTGGGTTGTCAAACTCTGAAACCCAAATCTCACCACAAGAGAAGTTTTCTTGGACTCGAAAGATTAAAGAATACATAGCTGAATGAGCCCCGTATGAAGGACAACCCACATTGAAGGTGGGGCCCACATGATGAATGGTCCACATCAAAGTCGGGCTTCACAGGATGGATGATCCACATCAAGGTGGGCTGCATAGGATGGACGGTCCACATTAAAGGTCGCCCTTAATGATGCATGTCTCACATTCAAGCTAGGTCCCACATGATGTCTAACCTACATTGGAAGTTGAGCCCACATGATGAACGGTCCACATCGAATGTTGGGCTCCCCATGATGGACATGGATATTAAAGGTGAGCCCCACATGATGAATAATAACATTGATGGTGGGTCCCACATGATGGATGACCAACATCAAAGGTGGGCCCTACATAATGGACGATGCACATTAAAGGTTGACCCCTAATGATGAATGGCTCACATCTAAGGAGGGCCCTGCATGATGGACTGCCCTCATCAAAGGTAGAGCCCACACAATCACGCCCCAAATTTGGGTATGGATAGCTTCCGTAGCACCCTGAATCCAGCACTCAGCTCTCATACGCCGAGTTCCGAGTTCGGCGCACCATAAGGAAGATTTTTGAGTGATTTTTTTTTTATAATACTTGAGCATATGGATCCATGATCATAAAACCAAGCAAACAATTTTCACTATAGATTCAAGCAATTACAAGTACAATGCTCTCCATAAGGTATAAAGCTCCAATAGTTTCTATATGCACCCTACTGCGTAAGTCACCTTGAAATGTTTTAGAGATAACAGTATGAGCAAACCACGGCTCAGCGAGTCTACGGCGTGCCGAGAGTAAAACGTGGCTGATCAGGGTGCTCTCGGAAAAACATCCAAAACAACATGTTATAACAAATAAGCATGTTATCACAACCAAGCATGTTATCACAAACAAGCATGTTATCACAACCAAGCATGTTATCACAAACAAGCATGTTATCATATATGAGCATATTATAAGGGTTAGCATGTTATCACTCTTTAGCATATTGTCTTACTTGGACATGTTACTACAATTGAACATATCATCATAGACGAACATGTTACCATGGGAAGACAAATTACCATGGATGAGCACATTGTCATGGTTTACTAGATTCTCATAGATGAACATTTTGTCATTGTTAAGCACGACATAATACATGTGATCATGAGGCATGAGAGTAGCAAGACATCATATGATAGTTAGGCCATAAACATGCTATCACACACCACGCAACCCAACTTCTACAGATTATGCAACCAACGCAGGGTGATCATGCAATGCCACATGAAACCGAGAAGGGCAAGATGCAATGCAAGTAATGCAAATGCAAAGGAATGCAGGGGGGGTGTGGGCATGTAAGTCCTCAGTAAATCCACATCTCAATATAGTTACCAATAACGAAAATCACCAGGGCTTGATACTCAGAGCCAGTCCGAAACTGGGTGAGTAGAGACCTCACATACCCGCCTCGTCGGTGGGGGCCTATCGCCATGCCAAAACCTACCCGGCACGCCGGTATCAGACTCATTTCAGGGGCTAGTCAAACCCAACCACATTCACTTCACATCTTCAGTTAGGCGTGGCTGAACCTCTTCTCACCCGACAACGTCAATGGGAGTCAGGCCTACAATAGTCTTTGGCACCATGTGACCCATGGTATCTACCCGATCTTGACGACGAGGCTTAATTGTACCACTCGAGATTTAGGAAATTTCACCCAGGGGTCTGGGACCCAGTATAAGAAACCCAAAATTTTGATGTCCACATACCAACCACTATGCTGCTGTGGTGTCCTCATCAATGCAACCATGATGTTCCTGTGGTGTTCAATCCATCACACATCGGTACTATGCAAAATGCCATGATAATCCACAAGTGCACTATGCAGCATAATCGTACTCAAGCAATGTTATCTCCCAACCACATCCAACCTCAATCCATGATCACTGGGGACCGGATATACGTGCAACATCCGCACTAGAATAATCACAATACAGTATCAAGTAAGCTTTAGGGACTTTAACCTAAGGACTAAGCCCAATATATTCACATTAGGGACTTCAACCCAAGGACCAAGCCCGCGGTCTCTTGGACCAAATAACATCCTCACATATCCCATCATGTGTACCATGCACCAACACCCTCTACCACATGCATATAATCTCCTCATGATCACACTATGCACACCATGCACTCCTCATCCTTGATGCATGTACATGTATACGTGCGTGCAAATGCAATACGCACAAATATTCTAAGACTAGCCAGAAATAATAACAGCACCAATTAAGCCAAACAGTGATCTAATGTGCACTCTCCCACATGGTCATGGGACTTTTGCGAGTGTTCGCACCTTCCACGTCACAAGTGCACTAACTATACATTAGAGCACAACTAGAATTAATACATCAATCGGCACTAATCACATGGCCGAAATCATATACAATATCACCACGATAGTCTGCATATCAATCAGGTGTAAGAGATGCACACATACCCATAACATGTATGAATTCCACATGTAAAGAACCATAAATATTTAGAAGTTAGTCCGTATCACCAACGTATTCATTCATGGTTAAGGGTTAAGTGGTCCACCCCATCAATTTCATGGTAAGTTGGTACACAAGTGTCACTCCACCTTACGGTGCTTAGGTGTGCTTCCTATAACTTTCGGTGGCACATATGGTGGTCCACTTAGTCCTCAAGTCCACTCAATTGCAATTAAAGCATATGAACATAAGTTAGCATTCACATACACATAAAATCATCGCACCCAACCACACACATACATTATCATCACCACATGTATCACATCACATAATCAGTGCACATGAGTCATCACTACATGCATAGTTCAATCGCAATCCAACACATTCACATAAGCGCTATCCTAATAATCATCATTTGTTATGTAGCTATTCTCAAAGCAATGTTAACATTTCTATTTTAATCTTCACCATCGTCATCATCTCAACCATCAATCACGGTCCCACCTAAATGTGACCTCCACATTTACCTTGGACTGTGTGCGAGGCATGCAATCCCATAGGTTAAGTGTAGGCCCACTTGGTGGACCACTAAACAAATTCTAAGTAGGATAAACATCGAATCACCAAGGCATTCAATGGTGTGCATCCAATTCCATGACTAGGTGGGCCTCAATAACTTAAGGTAGCATGTACAATATAAGTTGGGCCCCATACAACACAACAAGTATGATTAGTGGGCTTTTCAATTAGTTCGAGTTCCTACGGTGCGATCCACTTAAGGTTAAATTGGTTTGCAAGTGGATAATGGTTCCACACCATAGAAGGCATATATGCCATACATTCATCTAAGACGGATTTCATAACATAATTGGGCCCGACACATTCCATCGTCAACTAGGAAAATAAACCACAAACTCAAATGCACAGATGCCAACTTTGAACACATTCCATGTCATGTTGGGCCCACTAAACACGTGCAAATAAACCACCTAAAAGGCCACAAATCTACTACTCATATAATCCAAAATGGCCTCATTGCGTGTGGTCCACTTGAGTAATGGTAGTGTGCAAGGCATGATTCCCACTAGGCAATGGACCTACCCAATAGGTCCAAGCAAGGTCACCATGGTGGACTTCTCCCTTCCAACTATCTCTTTTGGTATTTGTTCGCTTCCCCAAGTGTAGGGTTGCGATGTAGTAATAATCTCGGTAAGACCAAGGTCGATCCACAGGGAAGGAAGTAAACAATGAAAATTATCCTAATAACTAGAATCTAAAGAGGTTTGTGAAATTGGTTTTGAACATAAAATAGAAAATCTGATAATGGAAAGATAACTAGAGCATCAAGGATCCACTTATAGCTCTCCTTAGATGCATAATTCACTATGGTTTCTCACTTTCTCAACTATAATCGAAATTAAGATCTATCTAGTCAGATGATAGAGCTGTTAAAATCAATAATCTGCCATATGTAAGATCAATGTACATGATTCACTCAATGCAAGCTAGGACGAGCATACTCAATTGCATAGGTCAGTCTCAATTCCAATAGACTAAGTTCACAATCATAACCATCATTAAGTCCTGTCACAAGACAAAGCTAGATCATGATTTGAACTTGATTCAAATCACATACATAGTCTCAAACATACTTCAGAAATCCATAAAAGTAGAACTTTAGGTAGGAAGTTCCCACATGAAGATCATAGTACTAGAGCGTACTCCAATTCCTCGGATCATACAGGTCTAGACTAACACACAACAATTGAGAACTCAAGTAATTCTTCCAAACATCCATGAGTCATCATAAGACTAAGAAAACTATTTTAGTACTTGAATTAAACTTCAAACCATTGTTCATAAACATGAAATCCAACTTTAAAACTAATAAAATGAATTAAACAATCTAAGAAAACTATAAGGTTCACCTCTTAGCTCTAGCTAAGAGATTAGCTAATGAAAAGCATATTAAAAATAAAACTAGAACTAAGAAAAGGAAGAAAAACTAGTTGGAGGAGGCTAGGAAGCCTCCTATGACTTGAACTCCTTGCTCCCCATGTCCTTGCTTGCCCTGGAATAGAAGGGAGCACCTCCTTTTATAATACAGCAAGAGTACCGCAACGTAATAGATTTTGTTTTGCTTCGTACGGCTTAACCAATGGTCGGATTGCCTTTAAATTTGATTTGTAGCTTCCTTGTAATGTGATTTTTTCATAGTGATTTAGATTTCCAAGATTATATTCTGAATGGGCCCACCAATCAGATCACCGACCGCCTCTCAAAATCGCGCACTTCAGGTACCTTCAGAACCAGTCATCTTGCTTTCAATGCTCTAGAGTGTACAGATGTCGGATTGATCCCAAATTTTGAACATTGGTAGAAAATTTCTTCCTCTACATGATAGACGGATTAGATTGTCCAAAAAAAATCTCAAAATGTGGTCCGAAAATTAGAACACTTAGGGCTTTTATAAACTCTGCGCAGTTCGATCTTTCTGGATGGTCCATCTTTCTTCAACCGGTACGATCAAACTACACATCCTTTTGATCTGAAACTTTGTGGTTATTCATATATGGATGTGGTCTAGAAGATGGTCTAAGTGGATTCTTCATATTATCAATGATGGGCCACCTGGACCGTCCCAGAGTGGAGTAGGCGGAATCTGAAACTTTCTGGACAGTTCGTATTGTTTTGGCCACCACGATCAATCCGTAGCTCTGATCAACACAAAACCACTTGGGTTAGTTCGGCGTCGAGCTCCTCTTCGACATGGACGTGTTGGATGTCCAAATATCATTAAGATGGGCCTATAAAACTATTCCAAAAATCCAAAAAGGGAATAGCCTGTATCTGAAATCTGACTTCTGAAAGTGCATGGCCGACCGGTCGGACGACAGGTCGGCCTTAACAAAATCAGTCCTGAGAATTTTCTATTTCTGGAGGGTTTTGCCGGCCGGTCGGTGGCTGTGGCCGACCGGCCGGTCAGGCTGTAAATTGTGACTTTTTCACACTTTTCTTCCTCTATTGCATTGCATCTTTCCTCCATCTCATATCCTTTATTTCTTTGATCTTCAAGGCATACAAAGTGACTCTTTTATCCATGAATTGGTGAAGTCTCCCTTTCATTCCTACAATCACAAATCCATGCATTAGATTAGTCTTTAAATCATGATAACCATGCATAATGAGTGATGAATTGGGGTTAGAATATGCACAATTAAGAGCTCAACAGTATTGGGCCCACTTGGGCCTTAGTTTAAGTTGATAGGCCCAAGGCCCCAATGACTTAGGAAGAATGAATGGACAGCAAGATTGTCTACCATATGCTCCACAAAATTAGAAAATGTCAAGTTTACACGACATACTAAGTAGGCCTCATTACGCAAGGGTGTGGCCCATACAAGATAGCCCACTTAAGCCTTAATGTTACTCCATTTGGGTAGGTCCAAGGCCACACATAACCCAAGAAATACGTGGAAAGTAAAATTTATCCACCACTCAAATCATAAGATTAAATGACACTCATTTTACAACAAACACTAGGTGGGCCTTACTAGATGGAGATATGACCCACCCACAAAAGGCTCACTTAGAATTTTAGGCCCACCTCCACCTGAGTATTCATCACCATGGTTTAGATGCTCCATTAAATGCTTTGGGAAGGTGGTCAACCCCACGGATGTGGCTCCACATGAATTTAATGTCGAACAGATTTCTAGTGAAAAGGTGGTTCCAGCAATTTTTGAGTTAGATTTAAGTTCACATGGGGCCTGCTTCCGGTGAAGGAAAAAGTCCATATGATAACCCTATGCATGGGAATCAAAACTCATAAGGGGGACCTCCTTGACCATGTGTATACAACTTAATTGTGAAGGCCTAAACATGGGTGCTTGGGAGAGATGTGCAGAAAACTATGAAGAAATGGTTTTTTTTTTTTTTTATCATTTTTAGACATGTCCCACAATCAAATGGAGCCACCATTTGGAATGAAGTTATGTGATCCTAGTAGCCTCTTATACGTAAATAACATGCCATGTGGTATGGCCCTCTTATTACACGTGTAAAAGTTCTGGAATGTAGCCCAATATGACCACCTGAAATTTCTGTACAGGAATTTCCTGCACAACTCCTCCTGGCCCCATTTTGGGATCAACTTCCCAATCACATAGGGTCTGTCTTGGCCAAGGTAAAATGTCATTCTTATAGCCACATATACAGAGTAAATATTTCAACTAGTAGCCCCCACATATATCGTACGTGGGGCCCACGATGGACACCCAAAATTGGCCTAAAAAACCAAAATTCAGACTAATTAGTTTTTCAGCTGTGTCAGCCCCAACTTTAGGCCACTTCACCAACGCATGGGGGCCATCTCTAGAGAACTAGGGGGACATTCCCATACAATGATATGTGGAAATGACATCCCTCATAGTAAGACCCTTATCTACTGAGCGTGGGACCCACCATTAGGTCTCAAAGATGCCTACATGCAATACAGTCCACTAAGATTTCCAGCGAATAGAAATTACAAAAAAAAAAAAGAAAAGGTTCCAAGGTAAGTGAGGCCCACACGCTGGAAATATATGGATAAAATACATACACCTAGAACATGGATGTCAATACGATGAAACATATACATTACAAGTGGATCCTACTCCCATGTGGGCCCACAATAAGAGGATAAATGCATGGATGACGTACACAACATACACATCAAGGGGCACATGGGGCCGGGTTGATCAAATCTTTATGATTATATTATCGGTTGCAAATTCTGATCCAATGTATAGTTGTAGTAAAAAAATATTTAATCTAGTTATAGGTATCCAACCTTATAGAGCCGTGGATCCATCTGATTCACACATAATATTTAAGATATGCCCATATAGGAGAATCTATTGGTCCAAGATTTTCTAAATATTATCATTAAAGAAGATAACTACAAAGACCATTCATCTATTAATTATTTAACGCAAGTAAGTACATATATATTATCAAATAGATCTGACTGTTGAAATCATGGATATGGACCACATAATATATGGTCACAACAAGCCGCCAGACACATTTTCGTGCGTGGCCAAGATATCGGTCATCCGAACTCTGATTGAGGAATGTTATATGCCGTTGGAAAGATATTTCTATGCGCTACAATACCAATGGATCAAATATTTTTTATGCACAAATTAAATGGACCAAAACGTGGTCTGTTTTAGAAAAATCGTGACCATCTGTACACTACTAGACAACAGCCTAGTAAAATTAACATTACGGACAACCAGACCGTCAGATCGCAACTAAATTTGGTCCAGAGCTATCACATACTGTGTCCATACATACACCAAGTTCTAAGTCAGATTGCATAACGGTTTATTTTATACAATTTTTATAAATTTCTATCTAGATTGAAAAATGAGATTATATGGACATATATTAATAAGAACTACATCATAGTGGGCCAGCGTTAGGGGCCACATTGTTAGCCTCTATGACCAAACACACATGCACCCAAGGGTCCCACGTCAGTGGGCCCTATACACATTAATGAAAAATAAAGAAATAAAAGAGGAGAAGATGAGGAGGGAAGGAGGAGGCACTAGACTCACATGGACAGTCTTGATCAGTGGTTGAATCGATGACTGTGATGAAGATGGCCGACCTTTCTCTCCTACCAGCTCTCTCTCTCTCTCTCTCTCTCTCTCTCTCTCTTACTTGGTGTAAAAATGGGTGAAATGAGCTAAGGGTTGGGTTTTTTTTGTAGAGAATAAACTAGGGATGGAGGTTGGGTTCAGTTAATGCAACCATGGTTATGTTTTGGGTAGGATTAGGTGTCTTAATCCATATTTATGGCTTAAGGGAGATTAAGGGAGAGCATGGGGTGGTATGGCATGTTCATGTCATACACATGGGGGAGATGGAAGAGGTATGGAGAAGAAGTGTAAGGGTTAACTTTTGTCTTATGGGAGAGGGGTGGCATGATGGTGATGATGTCATGGTGGGTCGTGTTGGGATTCCCTCACATGTGTGGTTGGAAGACATGTGTGGGTGTTGTGTGTGAGAGGCATGTGTAACGTCATGCGCACATGTAAATGATAATTTCTTAACGGAGCATCGTACGGACGTGCAGGTGCTACCACCATGACTGCGACAATTAGGCGGTCGATATGGCTGGGGTTTCAAGGTTCGGGTCATTCGGGTGCGTACTATGCATGGCCAATCCGAGACCGACCAAAGTCACCGAGCATCACTAACACATGAGCAAAAAGGGTACGAAAGGGTCAGGGTTTTACACACACATTGAACAGTCCACATCAAAGGTTGACCCCACATGGACCTTGAATATATGGGTGGACTAAACAAATTAGAGGATGAATGCTTATATGATGATGGAAACGAAACAAAATTTTCTACTTTTTAGTTAGCAAGTATGTTGTTTACCAAAAAAGCTTATCTACTTAAATTAGTAGAAACTAAGATAAGTTATTTAAGGTCCCCTTAATGTGGAAGATTTAGGGCCTTCCTCATCCATTCTAAACCCGCCTTATCAATAATCTGAAACTGCATATTGTGCCCACATGCACGTAACCATGTGCCTCAATAAACTTGCTAAGGGGTCATTTAGATGCCTCTAAAGTCCTTCAGTTGTAAAGGGATTACAAGTAATCCTATTACAGGATATGTTTGAATGCATGTATTTTCCTATAAAAGCTTTACAATGTGTAAATATATTACAACGTTTAGCTATAATCTGAAACTTGAAAAAAAGCCATATTTCAGATTACAAGTCTTTACAACTAAAAAAAATTATACATAATAAAACACAATAGTTGATATATTCATGAAATGTGAAGCCCACAGTAATGTGTACGATCCATCCAATCCATCCATCACTTGCTTCCCTTAATGCTCTCCTATATCCCTAAAAAATAGCTTGTTGATTATCAAATGGACCACACGAGGGAATAATCGAATGTCTACCATTAAAACTTTTCAAATTGCATTTGGGGCTCACTATGATAGGTGGAGGACATCCAATCCATCTAGTGTGTACATGTTTTAATACTTTCTTAGGGCTCTAAAAAAAATCAAGTCCTTATATGATTTACAAATTTTGGAAGGTTTACCATCTAAGCTCTATGGTATGAATGCGTACTTTACCTATTATAAATACTTTGTAAGCTAGCTAAACATACAATCTGTTTACCTGTAAATAGATTACCACCTAAAAGAAAATTGGAATAGCATGTAAACTGTTTACATGTGAAACTCTTTTCAGTTATAATGTGTTTACAACTTAAAACTTTACAGGCATCCAAACGACCCTTAAGGCTCACTGCCTGTGGTTCCTTTTCTATCATTTCCCTTACACTAATATAAAGGATATTACAAGTCTTGTGAGCGTTAAGCTCAATCCGCATTAAGTTAAAAATGACAGGTCAACCTAAACATGTGACAAGAACACGACTCGAACAAACAAGTCTTAATTTGAGTTTGAACTTGTTTAATTAGAATGGAATTAGGGCCAATAGATTGCAACAATTGTTAATTAGATTTTAAACCCCTTCAAATTTACCCTCCTTTAAATGGGCCAAGTTTGCATAGTCAATGCACTTGATTTAATTCATCAATACTCATTTACAAACAGCTTTTATTAATGTCATACTCACTTTGCTGTTGATTTTCACAATTTACATTTTAAGACATTAGTTTATGATTAATAATTATATGTCATTAATATGATATATTTTTTTATTCCATATCCAAAATACATCTTTACAACGGTGTTTTTCTGTGAATATCTCGTTGTAAGTTTTGAATTGGATTGAAATTCAAATTAATCCCAACTTATATTTCATTTTATTTATGTCCTTAGTTCATCTTTACAATGTTCTGAGAGAGTTTCGAAACTATCTCTCCTTACATGTAGCTTGCACTCTAAAATCCTAATTTAGTGGCACCTTCTTAGGTACCAAATGATGATAATATAACTAACAGGGTTAGACTAAGGGAAAGAAGATAGGTGAGAGAGATTCAAGGAAAAATGTGTAGGCTACACACAAATGAAGATTAAGGTAGGCTACACTCACGGAGAGAGTGTAAGGCACGAGATACACAAAGAAAATATGGTTGCTAGCTATTCGAGAGACAGGTGCAGTGCTAGTTTAAAAACTATGAAGTCGTAAAAATTCCCCTAGTTGAAGACATAGAGATCCAAATTACTTTAATCCCAGTTCTCACTGGCGTAAGACTAATTAAGTAGATAAAATTATCCATAGCTACTTAGTTCATATATGGTAAACTGTAACTAAAAAGATCAGTGTTCCCATGCCCGGACAGCCAATATCAACGCCTAAATGGGTGCTAGAGTGGCACAAGTTCTTAAGATCTAGGTTGTTCGTGTAAGATAGGTTGTAACGTGTGGGTTCCTTGGCTCACGAAATAGGCTGCTCACTTGCCTGGTTATATTTTAGCACTTAATTAGTAAACCACTAAGCTAAGGCATCTTACATATTGAGTCAACTTAAGGGATGGCTTAGATCATTAGCGAATTGCCCATGACACCCCATCATAGGATGTTCCTATAGTTAGAAGCTAAGTGGGGGCCACTGTGATGTTTGTGAGAAATCCTCCTTGAAATTGCGCATATGGCTCACACTTGAGGCGTTATACGTGTAGAAGCATAGAGTGGAGCTATTAGAATAATGGCTAAGTCCTGAGGGGGGGTGAATATGACCGTTTTAAAATCATTTGCTAATTAAACTAATTAGTAGTTATAAACTAATTAAGCAATGAACATTTAACTTCCAAGCATAAGTGGGTCCAATCACAATAGATAGGAAGGATTAAGCAATTAAGTAAACTAGCTTAAACATATAGATTATAAAAGTATCACTATTAAGCAACTAATCTATAAGTCATCTTAAGACTATAAGGATAAGTTAATCAAGCACCTAGTCTAAAAGTGAAACTACAACATGTGTATAAGAATCTACCTATCATACATAACATGCATTCCATTCAAGCATTCATATAATTAACAATTAAAGACAATGCAAGAATAACAATTGCTCAAATGACAATTTCAAACACAAGCATGTATAGTGGTTCGATTACATATTTACTCAACTCCCGGTTGTCATTCCCAACCCATAAGAACACCGAATTTATTAGGGAGTTTAAATCAGGTTCCTTCTAACCTAGGAGTTTTAAATAGGTTCCTTTCAACCTTTACACAGAGGTTTTGACACAAGTTCATCTCTCAACCTGAACGGTGGTTTTACGGATTCACCTCTTAACCCAGGTGTTTGTAAGTTTCACTCAACCCAGGAGTTTAAACAAGGTTCCTCCCAACCTTGGAGTTTTGATGAGGTTCCTCCTAACCCTTCAGTTGCAATCCAAGAACCTACAATGGTTTAACCAATAACTTATACATACACACCCGTGTTGGTGGCTCCCCTTAGAAACTTACGTGGTTTTCAATAGGCTAATCATCAACCTTAAATTCACATTCAATCATACCAAAAGGAAGGAGTGCTAACGCACTCTCAAACTTAACACTTGCTCGTCGAATTGAGCCCCTTGTTCAGCACTGCTTGAGTTGTTTGTTCTCCGCTCTCCTGTGCTTTAATCAGCTCCTCTTTTATCCCCCGATCTTGTTGCCGATGCGTTGTCAATGCCTCAGCTTCAATGATCAATCACCTTACGTATGATCTTCTTTAATATGACTAAGGTGATGGGAGGATGGTGATCTTCTTTAAGATGACCATACGATCTTCCAAGCTTGTAATATGTAGCTTGATCTAACTAGGAGATTTACCTAAAAAGTCTTCTAGAGCAATTACACAATGGGTTTTAACTATTGGGTTAGGTTTAATCTCTAGGAAAGGAGTTCATTCCCATCTTCATTAAGTGAGCTTGGAATTCTCATTAGAGTGTCTAACACATGGAAGATAACATGGGAACTCTTTGGATTGGTGGCTAGGGTGATGGATATGAGTGTGAATCACCTATTTTAACAATGCACCAAATACCCTCAAGAAATGCCCAAAATTCGAGCTCCATTTATATAAGTTTCGAGCTCCAACGGATAAAAAATAGGGCACCAATGGCTAACTGTCGACCGGTCGCAGGCTTCTAGCGACCGACCGCAGAGGGCCAACAACTGGTTGCAAATGAACCGTGATCGATCTAATTAGGCCAGGGTCCAAAGTCTGCTTGCTGTCCCATTTTCGCTAGTTGCGACTGGTTGACCAAGTATGGCGACCAGCCTCAAGGACCCAGCGACCTGTTTAGCGAAATGTCAAATTAGACAAGCAACTTGGTGTCCTAATTAGCCCTTAGGCGATCAGGTCTTGCCTGGCTTGCAACCAGTCGCACACCAGATAAGTTCTATTGTTTGCATTGTATTTTTACAGTAGCTCATATACCTCTAAAGCCTTCCTATAGGTGATCTTTTAGGACACCTAAGGCCATTCTAGGATGACTAAAAGTATACCTATGGGGTCAAGTCATATAGAGGTTTGGTTTTGGTTTAAGTTCAAGGGTTTTGGCTCACTACGACATATCTGATTTACCTATATCTTGTTCTTTGATATAGTTGTCATCTTGTGTCTTCGGTCTTCATCTTCTTTAGACTCAATCAACACCTAGACACTTGGACCTATGTAATTGATAAATAAGGTGCACTCGTATGCCATAAAAAAGTGTACTAACAATCTCCCCCTTCGTCAATTATGTGGCAAAAACCTAACCTACCAAAATAAATAAATACATGTATAAGATTACATTAATGTACAATTGAAATAAAGAATCTTGACATGTATAATCACTAGCACTGCTCCTCTTCAGTTTCTCTCCCATAATCTATTTATGGCTACAACACAAAGCATAAAGAACTTATTTTGGTGGGACTTGGTCTTTCTCTCCCTTTTTATTAACAATTGACAAACTAATCTCTCATCCTTAAGGATACACCAATTTAGTAAAGGGAGAAAGAGATTAAAGTGTTTCAAATATAACTATAAGCACATGCTAATAAGAGAGATAAGGGTGCATGAGCATGAAACACATGGAGCATGTGTCACATGATTACAAAATATATACCTGACTAAGCATATGTGATCATGCATATAATGGTCATTCTAAGATAAATATAAAAGCATAAATGACCAAGGCAAAGATTAGCATATAATTAAGAACATAATTCAAAATGATTATACTAATCTAAGTAGGATGAAAGTTTAGCATTTTAAAGATACTAAAATAAGAACTAATGCTAAACTATCTAAGGCTAATGAAACTTGAATCCTCTAGTATGCCTATATGCATAGAAATGAGGCTAAAATCCTCATATATAACAATAAGTTCAAATTGACATCCTAAGATCACCTATCCTTTCACGACCTCTTTTGGGTATGAATTTCTTAGGACCCAGACTAGAGCAAAATTGATTTTCCTAGTTTCATCTCCCTTAGGTGGACTCCTATTTGGAGATCAATGTACAATAGGGAATATGACAATAGTTTCTACCCTAATTATGATGTCCTCAACTAATAATTTTTCTAGTTAGTTCAAATGGGGCAATTATTTCACCCAAAGCAATGGATATGCCAACTAAGCACTGATTCCCCTCTTGGGTATACATGATCCTGAAGCTCTTTTAGATCAACTCCAGACGGTTAAGTCCTTCAAGAGAAACTCTCACTTGCTCTATCAGAGTTACTCTCTCTGAGACCAATTGAAATTGCGCCTATGCTCACACTTGAGGAGTTATACATGCGGAAGAATAGAGCGGAGCTACTAGAATAATGGGCAAGTCTTAGATAGGGAGGTTGAATAAGACTATTTTAAAATTCTTTTAAACCCTTTGCCTAATTAAACTAATTAGCAGTTATAAACTAATTAAGAAGGAACACTTTGCTTCCAAGCTTAAGTGGGTCCAATCACAATGGCTAGTAAGGATTAAGCAATTAAATAAACTAGCCTAAACATATAAATTATAAAAGATATGACCTATCAAGCAACTAATCAATATGCCATGTTTAGACTATAAGGATAAGCTAATTAAGTACCTAGTTTAGAAGTGAAATTACAACATGCGTATGAGAATTGACCTATTAGACATAGCATGCATTCCATTTAAGCATTCATATAATTAACAATTAAAGACAATGCAAGAATAACAATGTGCTCAAATAAAAATTTCAAACACAAGCATGTATAGGTGTTTGACTTTGTGTCTACTCCACTCCTAGTTGTCGTTCCTAACCCATGAGAACACCGAATTTCACTAGGGAGTTTAAATCAGGTTCCTCGAGGTTTTGACATGGATTCACCTTTTAACCTGAATGGTGGTTTTACAGGTTCACCTGTTAACCCAGGTGTTTGCGGGTTCCACCCAACCCAGCAGTTTAAACAAGGTTCCTCCCAACTTAGGAGTTTTAATGAGGTTCCTCCTAACCCTTCAGTTCCAATCCAAGAACCTACAATGGTTTCTCAGGCTAACCAATAAATTACACATACACACCCATGTCACTGGCTTCCCTTAGAGACTTACGTGGTTTTCAATAGGTTAACAATCAACATTAAATTCACACTCAATCTTACCAAAAGAAAGGAGTGCTAACAAACTCTCAAACTTGGCACTTACTTTTCGGATTGAGCTCCATGTTCAACGTCGCTTGGGTTATTTGATCTCCGCTCTCCCATGCTTCAATCAGCTCCACTTTGCTCTCCTAATCTTATTACCAATGCCTCAGCTCCAACGATCAATCATCTTGTATATGATTTTCTTTTAGATGACTAAGGTGATGAGAGGATGGTGAAGTTTCCTACATATGATATGTAGCTTGAGGTAACTAGGAGATTCACCTAGAGGTTAGAGGGTCTTCTAAAGTAATTAGACAATGAGTTTAACTATCAGGTCAAGTATAATCTCTAGAAAACGAGGAGTTCATGCTCATCTTCCTTAAGTGAGCTTAGAATGCTTATTAGAGTGTTTAACACATGGAAGATGGTATGAGAACTCTTTGGATTGGTGACTAGGGTGATGGATATGAGTAGGAATCGCATATGCTAACAATGCACCAATACCCTCAAGAAATGCCTAAAATTTGAGTTCCATATATATAAGTTTCAAGCTCCAATGAATAGAAAATGGGCACCAACGTCTAACTGTCGACCAGGTCGCAGGCTTCTGGCGACCGGTCGCAGAGGGCCAATGACCAGTCACAAATGAGTTGTGATTAGTCTAACTAGGTCAAGGACTAAAGTCTCTTTGCTCTCCCATTTTGGCCAATCACGGCTGATTGACCTAGGTATGGCGACTAGTCTTAAGAACCCAGCGACTTGCTTAGCGACAGTTCGAATTAGACAAGCAGCTTATTGTCCTATTTGGCCCTTGGGCAACCAGTCTTACCTGGCTTGCGACTGGTCGCACACCACATGAGTTCACTTGTTTGCATTGTATTTTTCTGCAACTCATGTAACTTTAAGGCTTTCCTATAGGTGATCTTTTGGGACACCTAAAGCCATTCTAGGATAACTAAAACCTATACATATGGGGTCAAGTCATCTAAAGGTTTGGTTTTGGTTTAGGTTCAAGGGTCTTGGTTCACCAAAACATATCTGATTTACCTGTATCTTCTTCCTTGATGTAGTTGTTCTCTTGTGTCTTCAGGTCTTTATCTTCTTTAGGCTCAACCAACACCTAGACACTAGGACCTACATAATTGACAAATAAGGTGCACTAGTATGCCACAGAAAAGTACACTAACACTCCATTCATCCATTTTTCAGATCATCTTAGGACATGGGCCTAAAAAAGAGATAGATCCAAAACGTAAGTGGGTTAAACAATAGAAAACAGTGAGAATTAAATGTAGAAACGACCTTACAAATAGTTTAGATGATTTATAAACATCACACTAGAACCTAGCGAGGTTTCAATGGTAGGCATTTTCCTACCCACTTTTTACTATCATTCAGCCCACTTAAGTTTTGGATTTGCCTCATCTTTTAGCTTGAGAAGGGAAAAATGGATGAATATAGTGGATTTCTCACAAACATTTGTTAGGTGCGTTGCACAAAACTTCAGGATCTCGCGCCCCAAATACATGAATTATGTGATATGAGAATGGTTAAAACACAATTAAATCATCAACCACATGAACACAAAAGATTTTATGTGGAAAACCCTCAATAGAGGTAAAAATCACGGGACCTTGTCCAAATCAACAATCCACTATGTAAAGTAACGTTTACACAGTGATCACAAGCATAACCCGCTTGGATCCAATCAATCTTCACCTTAATAGTGTATAACAAACAAATAGAACTAGAAATTGAGAGATCTCACCGGATCCAAGGACATAGAAGTACTGAGATATCATCTACACAGTGGATTAATCTTCACAAGCGAAATCCCTTCTCTACAAGTTTCCTCTCTCTCTCTCTCTCTCTCTCTCTCTATCTCTCTCTCTCTTTCTCTCTCTTCCTCTCTTCTCTCTCTCTCTCTCTCTCTCTCTCTCTCTCTCTCCTTAGACTTGTAGAACAAATATTCGGATACCCTAATCTCGATTTGGAAGCAATTATATAGAGCTTCACAAGAGTTAAAAGCCAAAATAGGAAACTGTGTTTCACAGTCCGCGTGCCAGTCGAGCGCCTGACCCGACCTAGCCAGTCGCCCGATAATGGACAAAATTGTCCAGAGAGCTGCTGAGAAAAACATCTAAATTTCGGTTGTCCGACCAAACCTGGTCTAGTGCCCTATCAAGGCTTCGAGTGCCCGATCACCAAACATCGGTTGCCCAACTATTTCCAAAACTGTCCAGAGACTAATTGTCCATTCGGAGTGAATTTCGATTGCTCGACTTAGACTGATCGAGCCCCCGATGACCCCCATACTACACTATCTACACTATAACTCCCCGACCTACACTCTCTCCTCTCCTCATGAGGAACAACCCATCACCATTATAGGTGGTCCTCACCTAGCTTTTGACCACAGGAGCTTACTGTAATAAAGTGTTGGAGCTGTGAAAGCTTTTCACAAGAAGTTCCATGCGAGGAGAAGCTAGGTGGGTCCCACATACATTCTCGGTCGGGTCCAAATGAGTTCACTCAATATGATCCGATTTTGCGAAAAGCTTTCCAAGCAATCTGCGGGCGTGTTTGATTTTCATTTACACGGTGTAAATGAAGGCAAATGGGTGCAAGTATGTAATTATTACAATTTTTATCTCTTTGATAAAGAGAGTATTTACTTCTTGTAAATATGTCCAAAGAAGGATGGCCATACATTCATGGGGCCCATTGTGATCCCTGTCACATATCCATCCTGTCCATTTGGTTTAAATAAATATTTTAGAGGATGAGGCCAAAAATGAAGTATATCTGAAGTTCACGTGGCCCACGCCATAGGAAATCGTGGTCATAAATAATTTTTTATGGTATATATTCAAACCACTATTTCATGTGGCGTGGTCCACTTGAGCTTTGGATTTACCTTGATTTTGGGTACATGCCCTAAAATGACCTTGCAAAATGGATGGACGGTGTGAATAAGTCACATGTATCATAGTGGGCCCCACAATAAATATGTACCTTCCTTAATTTTAGTGCATAAAAAATAGAATGTTCATTGTCAACAAGTAAAAGAATTATATGAAAAGTAATAATTTCCCATTTACTTGTATTTACCCTGTGTAAATGGAAATCAAACACGCCCACGATTATGCTGAATCAGCTGCGAGCTGTGTACAGATAACACTTGATGGGCAAGACCGCGTGGGAAGAGGCTTTTTTGGGGACGCACATTAGCTACCGACAGGTTGAGTAGCTATCTAGCTAATGAAGTGACGTCACCAACTTCTGTGGGCCCCACCGTGATGTATATGTTATATCCACACCGTCCATACATTTGAAGAGATCGTTTTAAGGCATGGACTAAAGAATGAGACAGATCCAAATCTCAAGTGGACCCCACCAAAGAAAACAATGTAGATTGATCTCCTACCATTAAAAACTTCTTGAGGCCACCGAAGTTTTCAGGTTTCAACGGTCACGTCATTGTCCCCACTGTTTTATTTGGCGGGGTCCACTTGAGATTTTGATCTGCCTAAAATGATCTCTGCAAATGAATGGACGGTGTGGATACAACACATACATTACGGTGGGGCCAGCAGAAGTTGGTGACCTCACTTCAGTAGCGAGATAGCTACTCAACCTGTCAGTAGCTAATCCGCGTTTGCTTTTTGGTAACTAAACACGCAGGTTTACTAGAATACATCTTGGTGTATTGATGAACGGTAGTTCCAAGACTATAGTCCTTCGATCTGATCAAATTGATAGAATGAAATACAACCATGAAGGTGGCTGCTTCAAAATCTTAAGGACTGAAAAAAATTTAAACTTTCAATTCTATGGCCCACAAAGCAACGGTCAAAGAGCTTGTCCATATTCATCAGAATAACGTTAAATATCAATATGCTAAAGAATTTTAACTATTAAATATACTCCATCCACGGTAAGGCCCATTTTTTAAACGGTGAGATCAACGAACATGAGCCTAGATCCAATGGCTACAGTGCCAACGTATAGTCTTGCAATAGATGGGGATGTATTCTCCAGCAAACGAACACTTACATCTGAAAACCCAAGCAAAGTATAAATTCCTAAGCCACCCAACATAAGACTCACACGTGCCCTTGTGTCTCTCACGTGCTAATAAAATCATTACATGAGATCTTAACCTTTCATAAGGTGTACCCCACCATGAAAACATCGTGGCCATAAAAAATTCATTCTTCTTCTTATCGGTTGGGTCACGTGTCAGGCTCCAAAATAAATGGATGGACGAGAATTTCACGGACGGACACATTCAGAGTACAATCTTCTTCTGAAGATGATATGAACTTTATGATTGTTGATAAATCATCTTAGTGATTTTTCTCGTCCGATGAACGGTTCAGATCTACTAATCGTGTGACAGGTTTGCACGCGTGGGTGCGAGTGTATTAGCTGCATCGCTCATAATACTGTCTGGAATCTAATCCTAACCACCCCATATAAACCGACACAACCGGTCTCTTTCTCTGCCCTCACAAAATACAGAAACGCGGCTCCTCGCTTTCTCTCTCTCTCTGAAAGAAGAAAAGAAAAGAAAAGGGTGAGAAAACCCAGGAGAGGAAAATACATGAATTTGCAGAAAAAGGGGATTTTTCTGCAAATCCTCGCCTCTGGTAATCTCTAACAGTCATGAAGAATCGAAGGAGACGAGATGTATTACCATGGAGCAGGTTCTTCTGGTGCACCGTCGCCATCTGCTTATCCTTCGCACTCTTCTCCACCTTCACCCTCTCTACACTTAGCCTATACGGAGGTATGTGTTTTTATTTATTTTATTTATTTTATTTCTGGGTTTTTCTTAGATTTTCCTTTTTTACAAAGAAAATGGATTTTTGAGTCAGAACTTGTATTTTATAGATTCGATTTCTTCTGTAAATGGCTTTTTTTTTTTGTTTTGTTTTGTTTTTTTTTTTTTTTACTAATTCTTACTCGAATCTGCGGTTTTTAAAAACCAATTCCCTAAAACTCTTGGGTCTTCTGTTTTAGATCTGATTTTCTATTTTCTCTACTTTTTGTTGAATTTCTGAAATTGCTTTTTGGGTTTTTGTTGGAATTCTTACTAAAATCATGGGTTCTCTTTATTTCTCGATTTTTTTTGGTATTTTTTTAATTTTCTGTTCTTTTGCAATTCCAACAGTTTCATTTCGGCCGGTTCTTATCTCTTCGTGGCGGAATCCGTCCATGAACGCCGTTAACGCTGAATATTCCTTCATAAAACGGACGTTAAGACCGCCGTCCGTCAGGATCCAAGAAACGGTGCTTTTCCCAGACCAGGTCCTCATATTCCTGAAATACCCTCCGTCCGTCCCCCTATTTACCAAGTCCGACGCCCTTCAGTGCGTCTACCTCCCGCCCAACCCCTCCCAGCCCAAGATGAAGCTGCCCCTGGTCTCGATCGACGGCCAGGATCATCCCAATCGCCAAATCGTCCGGTGCCCCCTCCCCCCACGCGGCTTCCTTGTGTCCCTGTCCCGGAACGGGCAGCGTCACCTGCCCACCAAGCCTGCCCATAGCTGGGACTCGATCGCGTACGAAGCGCTAGTCGACGGAGATAACACGACCGTTGTGTTCGTCAAGGGCCTCAATCTACGGCCAGAAAGGCATGCCAACCCCTGCAGATACGAGTGCGTCTACGGTTGGGATTTCTCGAGCCCGAAATTCCTCTTGAGCTCAGACGCTCTCACCGTAGCTCAGGAAATAGTCCGGTGCAAGACCCCCCTAATTTTATTGAAACACCCTCACAAGCTAAGCATTATTAAGGTGTCTGTAAGAGCAAAAGGCAGTAGAGGGATGTTGTTCCCTTCATTAGCCCGGCCGGAATTTCGGCCGGAATCTGACACACTTGGCGGTGGCGGCGGTGGCCGCCGGCAGAAGCCGCACGACATGTGTGTGTGCACGATGGTGCGGAACCAGGCGCGGTTCCTCGCTGAGTGGGTCATGTACCACACCTACATCGGTGTGCAACGTTGGTTCATCTACGACAACAACAGCGACGATGAGATCGATGATGTGGTCAGATCATTGGATTCATTGAATTATAACATTAGCCGGCACATGTGGCCGTGGGTCAAGACACAGGAGGCAGGGTTCGCACATTGTGTCGTCCGGGCGAGGGGATTGTGCGAGTGGGTCGGGTTCATTGACGTCGATGAGTTCTTATATTTGCCATCGAACCTCACATTGCAAGAGGTACTTCAGAACCATACAGACTTGCCGTGGGTGGGCGAGCTGCGGACCGCATGTCACAGTTTTGGGCCGTCGGGGCTCAGGCAAGTGCCCGAGAAAGGCGTCATGGTGGGGTACACTTGCCGTATGGGATCGCCAGAGCGACACAAGTCGATTGTGCGGCCGGAGGCTCTTAATTCAAGCCTAATCAATGTGGTTCACCATTTTCACTTGAAGGATGGATTTGAGTATGTGAACATGGAGAGGGGAGTAATGGTCATTAATCACTATAAGTATCAGGTGTGGGAAGTGTTTAAGGAGAAGTTTTATAGGCGGGTGGCGACGTATGTGGCAGATTGGCAGGACGATGAGAATGTGGGGTCGAAAGATCGAGCCCCTGGGTTGGGGACGAAGGCAATCGAGCCGTCAGATTGGTCTAGCCGGTTTTGCGAAGTCACAGACACTGGGCTCAGAGATTGGGTGTTGCAGGTTTTGGTGGACCATCGCAATGGCCTTCTTCCATGGCAGAACAAAGTTATAGAAATATCAAAACATTGACAACAAGTACAGGAAGAGAGATAGTTGTAAGATTGTAAGATTGTTTCTCTTTGAATTTTTTTCTTTTTCCTTAAATGTTTCTTGTAATTCTTGATAGATTGAGAAACCAAATTCTTTTGTAGATAGAAATGATACGATTCATAGCATATAAAAGAGTGGAGGCATGTTTGGGATTTTTTTTCTCTCTTTTCTTGGGGGCATTTGTTTTTCTATTTGAATTTGATTATGAATCTTTGAATTTTCATTTTAGGGTTCTTGTGCAATAAATAATGTTCATAATGGATTTTGGACCGAGGAAGGTAGCATTTATTTTTACTGTTTTTTTTAAAATATGATATCATATGAGTGTAGAAGAGCTAAGCAAATTTTTCTACTTCAAAATAAAGGAATAGCTACAGTAAAATTCTTCGAGAATTTTAGCATTTTACCAAATAATAAAAGGATTGTTACAGTAAAACTCCTTTAAGAATTAGCATTTTACCAAATAATGCCTGGCCACATAAGTGGAGAAATGTGGGTTACGTGGTACGTGTACAACATCCCATCCGTCCAACATATGCACCCCATCTTGGTAATCACACAAACCAAAATCCGAAACCTGGCCCGGTGAATCATTAGATGGTCACACTTGAATTTGGATGTTTTTGAGTGATGTATGTCACTTTCATGTTTGGGCCAACCTTATGATTGGAACCACCAT
Organism: Liriodendron chinense; assembly: GCA_003013855.2. Classification (NCBI taxonomy): domain Eukaryota; kingdom Viridiplantae; phylum Streptophyta; class Magnoliopsida; order Magnoliales; family Magnoliaceae; genus Liriodendron; species Liriodendron chinense. Next base: position 698,213 of record ML058472.1, on the reverse strand, counting down.
ATTTTTTTTGGCTTGTCTGGTGATCTTAGCTAGATGTATATGTTAGATGGGCCTCTTAATTCTACACAAGCCGGCTTTTTAAGCCATGGACTGAGTGCCCATGTGGTGTGGGTGGGTGCATTAGTTTGTGAGGGGTGTGAGTGCTGTGTTTTAGCGAGTTTGAGTATGGAAAAAATTAAAATTTGAATAAGCTTGGTCCAAACTAAAATAGATCAAAATCCAGTCCTGAAAGCAACCCATGCTCATTGACACCCTAACCTGCTGCATTTGTAGACAATTTTTCCTCTCATTTCTTTGTTCTCTTTCAATATAGGACTAAATAACCTCCCTTCCTAACTAGTTGAGTTGAATCAAACTCAACCAAGTCAACAGGAATTGAGCATGAACCGAGCCAGCTACAATTCAACTCCAAAATCTTTAAGCTCAATAAAAAAAAAAGGAAAAAGAAAAGAAGAAGAAGCTCAAATCGAGTTGAGCAAACCTACAGAGTTAGCTTGACCCGTGTACAGCTTTTAATTGGAGTGTTAAAAAAAAAAAAAAAAAAATTGAAAGAGAGCGGGTTTAATAGTGTTGCAATGTGTTGTGATAGATATTTGAGGCGATCCAGACCTTCTAAATTGTTGGCCTCCTCATAGATGGTACTTTAATAAAAAGTTCCCACTAATTTGAGGTTGGTAATCATTTTCTTTTGCCCGTTGAATTTAGACGGTTGTAAATTGTCTCATTCACAATCATTTGATGGGAACTAGTCAACCTGGCTACGTTTACTAGGGGAGCCCCACCATGCTATTTAATTTGCCCACTGAAATATATGCCACGTAGACCCACCATGCTTTAGTTTTTCCACTGAAATATATGCCACGTGTACGGTGGATGAATTTACCATGATCGATCGTATAATTCCAGAATCTGGGATGATGCTCCGCAACAAAATAACCCTTTTAAACAACCAGCAACGAAACGTAATCAACGGGTCGACGAGTCACACGGCAGGAATCTCCCGAGGACGCAACCTGCACATCGCTGAGATCACCAGACCTCGATATGATGGGCCCTACCGTCCAAGTTCGGAAGATCCTAGCTGTCCAATCTCTGACGAACGGTGTACCTCATTTGTACAGTGGGTCCCACGTGAATTACAGCACAGATGTATTACACGTGTGCCAGGTTGGCTTGTGTGGCTGTGGGTCTAGCAAACCTACACAGCACATTTCAGTGGGCCCACTAATCTCATAGCACCAATCAAGTTGTCCTTGTGGCCTGTCTGATTTCTGTCTGACCAAGAAAAGGAGGGAAGAATCCCATACATTCGAACGAATGGTAATTACTGTACTTCGGAGCTGTGTGGGGCCCACCGTGATGTGTAAGTATGATCCAATCATCTCTTAGCTACCCCCGCTAACCGTTGATCCCAAACTCAAGCCTGATCCATAACTCTGGTGGGCCACACCAAAGTGAAACAATGTGTGGCATTGGAGATGGTCACACCCACCATAGAAACCTCAAGATGGAATGTGGGATCCACCATATTTTTCATATTCGATCTGACCTATTCATCAGGTGAGCGCCACAAGGATGCAAGGACTTCATCAAAATTCAGTTTATTACAGTATTTATGTGGGCCACACCACGTGAATATTCGTATATATTAAAGGAACGGTTGTATGTTGCTCCCTGTGTGGTTTCCCACCTAAATCAGGATGATTTTTGGCACATAAGGTGAAAGTGAGAAGACGCATCAGATTCAAGGTTTGGATCCAAATGAACATAACTGTTTAGGCCCATGGAAAATCGAACGTGTGGTAATTACCATACATGCGTCCGAATGTATAGGATCATTCTCCAAAAAACAGATCTTGCCTTACACAAGTCGGTATTGCAACTAGGGAAAGCGAGGGGTACCGACCGTGATGCGGGCGCGGACTAGGTACTTCCCCCGCCTGTACCGAGCTCGTGACAGGCTAGGGCTATGAGGGCCACCGTGATGTATGGATCTCATCCACACCGTCCATTCATTTTTTGCATGTATTTTAGGTCATGAAATCGAACATGAGGCAGATAATAGTTCAAGTGGGCCACACTATAGGAAGAAGCGGTGCTAATGATGCTTACCGTTGAAACCTTCCTATGGCCTACCGTGATGTTTATTTTCCATCCAACCTAGTTCATAAGATCATAGAGACATGGATGAAAGGAAAACATAAATATCATCTTGATCCAAAACTTCCTGTGGCACCCAAAAAGCTTTCAACGGTCAGAGTTTATTCCCTATTTCATGTTCCACTTGAGCTTGGAACTGCCCCATTTTTTCGTATCGTGATTTAAAATGACATGGAAAAATGAATGGACGGTATGGATAAGATCCATACATCACGGTGGCCCTCAGAACCCTAGCCTGTCCCGAGCTTGCAACGGGAGGGGAAGTACCTGACCCGCGCCCCCGTGTTGCACACTTTCACTTTCACTGAGGGATGCCCAACACGTGGCACACACGTATGAGATCGGATCCACTCATTTGGTGTGTCCCAGTGGCATCTAATCCGTCCATCTGCTGCCACGGCTCATGTTAGGACGTGGCCCCATAAATTAGGCAGATTCATAACTCATATGGGCCACACACAAGAAGCAATGGGAATTGAGTGACCACCCTTGAATCTTTCGTTGGACCCACAAAAGCTTCGCAGCAAGCTAACATTTGTGTCTACCGTTCATCCTGTTGAGAATCATCTTACGAACGGCTTGGATGGCATGTAAATATCAAAGTAGGGCCCAGGAACTGTTTCCCATGGTGTGGCCTACTTTGGCATTTCCATCCCACATGAGCCGGCGAAACTGATGGATGATGGTACAGTGACTTTGCAGTGGGCCCCGCGGAGTTTTTCCTGCAAGAGCTGCGGCAGGAAATTCGCGATTGCACTTACAATGCTACATAAAAGAAAATGATAAATAAATAAATCCATGCTTCTAGAGTCTAGCCCTATCCATCCACTTGCAAAAAAACCACTGTAGATTTTGCATACATGTACATCAATTTGAACCTGAACCGTCCAACTTCTATTCTTCCAACATTTTCACTACATATTTCACAGAAAGGAATCCAAATGGGCCCCACTACTTCCATGGTTTGGATCACTGAATAACGCCTGCATATTAAATAACTTCCGGCCAGATCTCATAATGACGATCTTCGGAAGATACCTTTGGGGACTGTCCTGTCCGTCCACCACAGGACACATCAAACCAACAGTCTAGATCACTGTGCGAAGGACCCCACTCGTATAAACTGAAAACCCTATGTAAAGATGTATTCCTAAGGTCAGTGTCATATTGTTCTTCAGGTAAAGATGATACATGCTTGCCTTCATGCTCTTAAGGGATCTTTACCTTTCAAAAGTTAGCATTGGATAGAGATGGAGTTCCACCTCTAGTATCACGACAAAGATAGATAAAGATTATTGCTTTGGATATAAAGGATTATTCCACTAAGACCTATCTCCTTTCCTTTTCCTCTTTCCTTATTTACAAAGAGAAATATTAGATACTCCGGTAGAGTGTAATGGATGATACGCAGGGACATAGAAATTACTCTCAAATTGCATTTATGGCCGAACGAGTAATTTAAATTAAACTTTCTAAAAATGGGTCCCAGACTGAAAATATCATAAACCAATAACGATCCTAGGTATTATCTACCTACCTACTTACTTGTGTCGGTTTGTATATAGATACCCTTTTGTTGAAGGTTTTTAAGAATGTAGCCTAGGTTACTTCAATACCGAAGTGCATTGTACTTAGACATTAGCACAAGGCAAATCCTCTGCCCATTTTACCCTGTCTTGAAAAAGCGAGGTCGCCTTATGCTTATTTGGTCATTGGTTGGTATTTTATTGGCCGGTTAAAAATGAAAAATATATCATGGTCCTAGTTCTACAAACAAGTGTCATAAATCAGAGGTTAGAATTATTCAGCCAATTTGATTTGTTAATGTGGTTTAGCGACAGTGGGCTCCACAATTTAAGGGCGCGAATCCACCGAGGTGGGTGGACCCTTGACTGTGGGGCACACCATGATTTATGTTCCTTATATCCACTCCGGCCTTCCATTTTGACAGTTAATTAATATTAGGGCATGATTCTAAAAATGAAGCAGATTCAAATCTCATGTGGACCACACTATAGGAATTGAATACCCACTATTAAAAACTTCTTGTGGGTCACAAAAGTTTAGATCAAGCTAACATTTTGTGGTCCATTTATCCATTTGTGACCTTATCAACAGGTTGGATGGTAAATAAACATGCCCATGACCCCCATGAAAATTTTAATGGTGGGTATTCAATCACCACTGTTTACTGTGGTGTGGATCACCTGAGATTTGGATCCACTTCATTTTTGGGATCATGCCCTAATATTAGCGGTCAAAATGGAAGGACGGCGTGGATATAAGGAGCATATATCACAGTAGGCCCCACAGCAAAGGACCCACCCACCTCAGTGGATCAGGAGATCAACCAAAGCAGCGCCCACAATTTAATGATCAGTTTAAGTTAATAGATGCGACATATGTAGGAAGAGCCCCTAAACATCTATTTCTTAATTGTCCCCTGGACGGCTATGTATAGTAGTGGGCCAAATTGTACGGTGAACAAGTGTTCTCTTCGTATAGCCCATAGCCTCTGTGTTGGCAAACACGCATTGCCGTCTAAAACAAATATTTTCATTATCTTTTGATATTTTATTCATTTATTTACGCTTTGTTTTCATTCCATTTCCTTTTATTTAGTAGTAGTTTATTGTGAGGGATTAAATAAAGAGATTGGTTCTCCTGCTAAGTCCCCCATGACCCCATGAAATAAGCTTTTCTATAATAGTTGTGGGTGGGCCAATCATGGTGTGTATATGACATCCAACCTGTTCAAAACAGTTGTCTTACTGTGAAAATTTGACGCCCTAAAAATCAAGTCAATCCAACCATCACATGGGCCACCACATGAATTTAAAATTTTTTGAACGGTTGTTATTTATTTTCAAAAGTATGGCCCACCTAATAATTGGATAGGCATATTTTTGCAGCAATCCATCATCATAGTGGGCTGCACTAACGTACGGATTGGATGGAAAATACATAGCATAGTAGGTCCCAAATAGGTATAATCAGTAAAGGGGTGAATAGCATGTGAACTACTTGTAGAATAAGCATATTCTGGAGCAACTTGTAGATGAAGCTCCTCGAGAACTCCAAACCAAAAGCATGTTGTTAGAGGTTTGCTTCAGAGGCTTTGAATCCACGTACTTGACAGATAATCTGAGCCGGCGCATATACCATTTGATTCCCTGTTTTAGTAGGTATTAGTTGATCACGCAATCGTGTTGTGGCTGTCATAATCGTCCAACCAGTCGTTGGGTATGGGACCCATGATTTGGGTGTCTTGTCAAATGGTGTCCCCGCACTAACAAATTGAACGGTTTTGATGTTGACTTTCACACCAGATCATTACACGTTTCTTCGTAATTCTATCTTACTTTTCCACCGTTTAGAAAAGTGGCCAAACGTGCACATGATACAGCAACCGGAAATTTTATTGAGAAGTTGATATCAACCATCTGATTTTTCCTTCTAAACAGCTCACTGTGAAACTTTGGTGGCCATAGCAGAGAGTAATAGGCAAATCAAGGCATGTGAAACTGTTTCCTTCTTTCATGGCCCACCAAAGCTCTGGAACAAGTTGAAAGATAGGCCCTAAGGGTTTTTTGGGGTGCTGCATCACATGGATGGCTCAGATTTTGGGCTCACATCACGTGCGATGAGCCATGAAAAAGTGCTCATGAGTGTCTCTCACGAGAAGTGCGCAGGTGAGCATCTCTCTCTCTCTCTCTCTCTCTCTCTCTCTCTCTCTCTATATATATATATATATATATATATATATATATATATATATATATATATATATATATATATATATATATATATATAGTCCACTTTTTTGTGGCGTATTAGTGCACCTTATTTGTCAATCATATGCGTTCATATATTGTAAAGTCAGTTGACTCTTGGCAAGCTGAAAACTGAAGATTCAAGTTGACCAAAAGCATTAAGGAAGGAGAATAAGTAAAACAGATGTCTTGATGACCCTAACCCTTTGAACCAAAACTTCTAAATAACTTGGACCATTTAGGAAAACCTTTAGTCATCTTCATTAGCCTTAAAACACTTAAAAAAATATAATAAGCTATACTAATAAAAGATGTAGAAGCTACTATAATCAATCTAGCTCAGACATCAATTTTTTATTGCACTTCGATGCTATTGAAATATGTTTGAATTGGTCTTCGACGTCATCGAAACCCAGTTCGAGCCATTTAACATATGTCCAGCAAAATGTAAACTCTCTGGACAAATTTTAACCCCATCGAAGTGGCTTTTTCAATGCCATCTAACTAAATGTCTAGCAACTTCAAAAACTCCCTAGACAGTTTTTGATTCCATCGAAGCTGGGTTTCAACCTCATCGAAGGAACTTCGATGCCACCGAAATAATATTCGATGCCATTGAAGAATCACAAATCTACCCAATTTTTTTACCGCTAGAGATTTATCTATAAAAGCGGTAGAGTTCGTCCTTTTGCTTAAGAGAAGAAGTTTAATGATTTAAAAGCCACCACTATTGCAAACTATTAAGAGCTCTAATCATAACTTATTTAAGTCATTTTTCTTACGATTTATTAGAAGCTTGGAGCATTTAAAGCTCAAATAAGAATGGACTTGCTCTCTTAATTCCTATAAGTTTAGACGCATTGATCATAGGTAGAACCTTTGTCTAAACACCTATTCGGAATCCAATTAGGTGTATTCCTCTAGGCAACCCATTTCTTACTAGTTGTAAAGGATTTACCACCTTATAGCACCTTAGACATCTCTAATGGAGCATCATATGCAAGGGTGTTGATCGTTAGAGCTCAAGCATTGGCGACGCAACGACATCAGTGATCAGGGGAGCAAAGGGGAGCTGATTAAAGTACGAAAGAGTAGAGATCAAGCAACTCTAAGCAGCGCATCAACGGGGCTCAATTATAGAGTCCAACATGCTCTTTCATCGTGGGGGATTGAGTATGAGAATTTGAATTGACAAACTCGATAGGTTCAGTTGTAGGACCTAGGCCCTTATGAGAGGGTTGAACTAACTCTCCGTGTGGAGCCTCCAGCTGGAGTATACATATGTTGTAAAGGTTAGGAAGAACCTTGTTAAATTCCTTGATTGGATGGAACCATTGAACACCTTAATAGGTTGGGATGAACTTTGTCAAACTCCTTAGTTGAGTAGAACCATTAAACACCTCGATAGGGTGGAACCAATTTAAAACACCTAGGTTGAGAGAAACCTGATTTAAACTCCTTAGTGAAATTCGGTGTGCTCAAGGGGTGAGTACTTGAACTGTGAGTGGAGTGGACACGTAGTTGAACCACTATACATGCTTGTATTTTTTGTGCATTTGAGCACATTGTTATCTTAGTATTGTATGTTTAATTATTAATTATGAATGCTTAATAGGAATATATACTAGGCACTAGATAGGCACACTTACACACAAGATGTATTTTCACTAACTATGTAGACTTGAGCTCATATGGATGCATCTCTTATAGTCTATATTAGTTGCATAGATTAGGTGCTTAATTAGTTAAATCATATGTTAATCTATGCATTTATATTAGGTTGGTAAATTGCTTAATCATATGCTAATCAATGTGATTGGACCCACTTAGGCTCGGAAGCCGAAGTGTTCTTGCTTTCTTAACTTAAATCGTAAGTAGGTGAAAAGAATTTCAAAAAGGTTCTAATCACCCCTCTCCCCCTCAAGACTTAACCATAATTTTAGTTGCTCTGCCAAGCTTTCGTGTATAGCGTAGGGTGTCGTGTTAGACGATTCGACGCAATATATATATATATATATATATGTGTGTGTGTGTGTGCGTGTGTGTCTTATATCCAGGCTATTCATCCATTTAGCTACCTCATTTTGGGAAATGAGCAATAAAACATGAAATAGTAGTGGTGATTGAATGCCCAAAATTAAAAACTTCTTCAGGGCCACAAAAGTTTTGGGTTAAGATGATATTTGTATGGTCCTTCATCAAGGTATGTGTGTCCTTATTAACAATTTGGATGTCAAATAAAATTCTAGTGGCCACCAAGAAGGTTTTAATAGTGTACATTCAATCTTCACCCTTTACTGTATTGTGGTCCATATGATACTTGAATCTGCATAAATTTTTGGATCATGCCCTAAAACGAACCACTAATAGGGATGAACGATGTAGATATAAGGCACATCCATCATAGTGGCCCCATGCCCAGGTATCCACCAATAAACCCGCATCATAAATGAAAAAGCCAGGCTTTTCAAAGCGATTTCTTTGGAATCTTTCGTTTCCAAGCAACACCGCAATGGATTCCTTTCTACTTTAAACCGTATTTATAATAAATGTAATAATTGTTGGTGTGTGGAGCCAATCACACTAGATTGCTGACCAGGAGGTGGTTGGGTGCCCGCACGGTCTATGACCGGGCGCCCGATCTTAGATAATTGAGATAGGAGGTGTCTAGACTGTTTCTCAAAAAGTCGGGTGCTCGACAGTCAAGTGGACTGGGCCCTTGATATTCGACTAATTTCACTTGTATCTCGCTGGATTGTTTTGGCATTAGGCGGGCGCCCGACTAAGTCTGACTGGGCGCTCGAACGGACGTGATTAGTTATGCGGGGTTTCCTATTTTGAGTTCTAATTTCGGGATTTTATTATATAAAGGGGTGTAATCCGGGATTAGGGTATGAGATTAGGTTTTCTTTATGCATGGGAGCTTAGGAGAAGGTAAGTGTGTTGCTTGTAACTTTGTCTTATTCATAGTGGAAGTTTGCACCGTGTTTTTTTACCCTTGTTTGGGGTTTTTCCACGTAAAAATCTGTCTTGTGATTGTTGGTCTACTTGGATTCTACTTCTAAATTATATTTCCTCTTATTTATCGTTTGTGGGTGGGACCGAATATTGGATCTCGGTTCACTGGCATTGTTGGCGTGCTGCACAACAACTGGTATTAGAGCTATTGGTTTAGTTCAAGGGGAGCGATGACGGAAAAAGGGAAGACTAGAATTGAGAAGTTTGATGGTTCAAACTTTGTATTCTGAAAGATGCAGATGGATGACTATCTGTATCAGAAGGACCTCTATATTCCTCTAGAAGGAAAAGAGAAGAAACCTGAGAAGATGACAGATCATGAATGGGCTTTAATGAATCGGAAGGCTTTAGGAATGACCCAACTCTCTTTGTCTAAGAGCGTCGCCTTCAATATATCGAAGGTAAAGACCACAAAAGAATTAATACAAGCTCTAACTACGATATATAAGAAACCATCAGTGTCCAACAAGGTTCATCTTATGAAACTGGCTATTCAACATGAAGATGTCAGATGGTGGCGGCGTGGCTGAACATCTAAATGAGTTCAATATAGTCACGAGCCAATTGGAATCCGTTGGCATCATCTTTGATGACGAGGTTGGGGCGTTATTGATCTTGTCTAATTTGTCAAACAGTTGGGATGGTTTGGTGATTGCTGTGAGCAATTCTTCAAGAACAACAAAGTTGAAATTCGATGATGTGGCGGGTCTAATTCTTAGTGAAGAATTTAGAAGGAAGAGGAAGATCTTCGAATAAAGGTGGCAATAAACACAGGCGTTCTAGGTCGAGGAATAAGTTTAAGGGACTAAAAGACAAGGATGGGTGTTGGCATTGTTGGAAGAAGGGGCACATGAAGCGTGATTGTAGGGAACTTAAGAAACAAGAAGGAAGCTTTCAAGGCTGGAAGGATTTAGTGAATCTATATGAGGAGAGTGACACAGAGGCGTTGATCTTGTCTCTTGATGCTCAGAATGAGTTTTGGGTTGTAGACTCGGGTGCTTCATTTCATGCCACTTCATCTAAGGAAGTTCTTCGTGATTATGTGTCAGGTGACTTTGAGAGAGCCTACCTGGGTGATAATGAACCATGCAGTATTGTTGGCAAGGGAGACGTTCACTTAAGTCAGAAAGATGGAACGATATTAAAGTTGAAGGATATCAGACATGTACTGTGTTTGAGACGAAATTTGTTCTCAGTGGGGCAGTTGGCCGATACCGAATATGTGACGACATTCAGTAGTGATTCTTGGAAGGTCACAAAAGGTGCCTTTGTGATATCTCGAGGCAAAAAGGAAGGTACCTTGTATGTGACCTCCAGATCATATAGTTCACTCGCGGTCACATCAACTGGAGTGAATTGGCAGTTATGGCATCAGAGGTTGGGACATATGAGTGAGAAGATGATGAAAGTGTTATTGTCAAAGGGGAAGCTACCAGGGTTGAAGTCTATCGACCTTGAATTCTGCGAGGATTGCGTGTATGACAAGCAGAAGAAGATAAGCTTCAAGAAAACATGATGCGCTCCAAAAACATATTTGTTGGAGCTTGTACACACTGATGTGTCGGGACCGGCACAGGTATCATCTCTTGGTAGCTCACATTACTTTGTCTCTTTCATTGATGATGCTAGTAGAAAACTATAGGTTTATTTCTTAAAGCACAAATCTGATGTATTCGATGTATTTAAGAAGTGAAAAGTAATGGTAGAACATGAGACAGGTAAAACAGTAAAATAGTCTTAGATCAGATAATGAGGGAGAATACTGTGATAAGAGGTTTGAGGAGTATTGTACAATACATGAGATCAAACATCAGAAAACGATCCCAGGAACACCGCAGCAAAACGGTGTGGCTGAGCGCATTAATAGGACTATTCTTGAGCGCACCAGGAGCATGAGACTACATGCAGGGTTGCCCAAGACCTTTTGGGCAGATGTTGTGAATATTGTCGTATATCTCATCAATAGAAGTCCCTCAGCACCATTGGATAGTGGGTTACCAGAAGAAATGTGGACTGGAAAAGAGGTGAACCTTGCACATCTCAGAGTGTTTGGTTGCACTTCTTATGTTCACATTGATCCAGAGCATAGAAACAAGATGGATGCGAAGTCCAAAAGGTGCATGTTTATATGCTAAGGGCAACATGATTTTGGCTACTCATTTTGGGAACAGAGAACAAAAAAATCATCAGAAGCAAGGACTTAGTCTTCAATGAAAAAGTGAATCATAAGGACAAATTGCAGCAAAAGAAGAATAAGGCCGACGAGAAGGAATTCGTAGAGTTGGAAGAGTTACTAGTCACAAGTGTTACAGTACCACAGGATAAGCATGCATAAGAGCATGATAAGGTAAAGCCGCAGACACCAGTTGTGAGGAGGTCTACTCGGGAGAGGAGACCCAATGTTCGATACTCACCCTCATTACATTCTCTACTGCTAACAGATAATGGTGAACCAGAGTGTTTTAAAGAAGCATTGCGGTCAGATATATGGGTTAAGTGGGAGTAGGCTATGGATGATGAGATGGACTCTTTTGAGTCCAATCGTACGTGGGAGCTCGTCACTCTACCTAAGGGTAAGAAAGCTCTTCATAATAAGTGGGTTTACAGACTGAAGAAGGAGCACGATTGTTCGAAGCGATACAAGGCCAGACTGGTTGTGAAAGGTTTCCAACAAAAGGCAGGTATCGACTTCACTGAAATATTTTCACCTGTGATGAATATGTCTACGATTCGCACGGTCTTGAGTATAGTAGCTACAAAGGAACTTACATCTAGAGCAGCTAGATGTTAAGACAACCTTTCTTCATGGGTACCTTGAAGAAGAGATATACATGCATCAGCCGACAGGATACGTGGCACTAGGAAAGGAGAACAAGGTGTGTAGACTAAAAAAGAGTCTATATGGCCTAAGCAGGCCCCGAGACAGTGGTACAAAAAGTTCTACAGTTTCATGTCAGAAAACGGGTATAAGAGATGTCATGTAGACCACTATTGTTACTTGAAGAATTTGATACGTCGTACATCATCCTTCTTTTGTACGTTGATGATATGCTTGTAGTCGAATCAAGCATGAAGGACACCTCTGATCTCAAAAGACAATTGTTTAGAGAGTTTGCCATGAAGGATTTAGGAGCTGAAAAACAAATCATAGACATGAGGATAAAGCGTGACAGGGAAAACAAAAAGCTAGTTTTGTCACAAGTAGAGTATATAGCCAAGGTACTTGATCGATTCAGTATGGGAGGTGCTAAGCCGGTTAGCACAACATTAGCCAACCACTTCTAGCTTTCTAAGGAGCAAGGAGCTAAGACATAGGAGGAACAGGACTACATGGCTAAAGTCTCATATGCGTCAATTATAGAGAGCCTCATGTATGCTATGGTTAGCACGAGGTCATATATTGCTCAAGCAGTGAGAGTTGTTAGCAGGTTCATGAACAACCCCAGAAAGGAACATTGGGAAGCTGTGAAGTAGATCTTCAGATACCTGGTAGGTATTGTGGATGTAAGACTGTGTTATGGAGGATAAAAAATCGAGCTACAAGCCTACGTTGACTCAAATTTGGCAAGGGATATCGAAAACAGAAGTAGTACAACAAGGTATGTCTTTACCCTGGGTAGTGCCGCAGTCAATTGGGTCTCTTAATTATAGAAAATAGTGTCTATCAGTACAACAAAAACAGAGTATATTGCAACTATAGAAGCGTGTAAGGAGATGGTGTGGATGCAAGGTTTTATGAAAGAGTTGAGGAAGGAGCAAGTATATTACAAGCTGTACAGTGATAGTTAGAGTGTGATACACTTGGCTAAAAATTCAGCCTTTCATTCAAGGACCAAGCATATTGACATCAGATATCACTTCGTACATTCGTTACTATAAGATGAATCGATTGCTCTGAAGAAGATCCATACAAGTGAGAACCCTGCGGATATATTGACCAAGGCAGTCACACGGGAGAAACTGAAGCTCTGTTAAGCTTTAATTGGTCTTTAAGCTTGAAGACGGGGATGTGGTGCACTCTGGATATAGAAGACGAAGGACTATAGTGATGTGTCTCTAAGTGGGAGATTGTTGGGGTGTGGAGCCAATCACACCAGATTGCTGACTAGGAGGTGGTCAGGGCGCCCGGACGATCTGTGACCGGGCGCTCGATATTCAAATAATTGAGACAGGGGGTCTCTGAACTGTTTCTCAAACAGTCGGGCGCCTGACGCTCAAGTGGATCAGGCGCCCGATATTTGACTAATTTCACCTGTATCTCGCTAGATTGTTTTGGCATTGGGCGGGTGCCTGACCAAGTCTAACCAGGCACCCGACTGGACACGATTAGTTACGCGGGGTTTCCTATTTTTAGTTCTAATTTTGGGTTTTACTTTTACTATATAATGGGTGTAATCCGAGATTAGGGTATGGGATTAGATTTTCTATACATCCAAGGTGAGAAAGAGGTGAGAGGTTAGCAAAAAAGGCAATCTCTGTGCATGGAAGCATATGAGAAGGTAAGTGTATTGCTTGTAACTTTGTCTTATTCATAGTGGAAGTCTGCACCGTAGTTTTTTACCCTTGTTTGGGGTTTTTCCACGTAAAAATTTTATCTTGTGATTATTGGTTTGCTTGGATTCTACTTCTAGATTATATTTCTTCTTGTTTATCGCTTGTGGGTGAGACCGGAGATTGGATCTCGGTTCATCGGCGTTGTTAGTGTACTGCATAACAATAATGTGTCATTAAACAGCTTCTCTCTCATATTTATTTAAATATTAATTACAGTAGCATGCAGGCACAAATGAACGGCATCCACACTGGTTAGACCTAAGCTACGGTGCCCCCGCACGCATGCACACATGCACACACACACACACACACACACACACAAAAGAAATGGTACTTCAAGGCTGACCAAGCTTTGTGGGGCCCACCGTGATCTATGATAGACATCTCATTGTGCATTTGGTGGGCCTCTACAAAGTTACGAGATATCCCAAAAATCAGCCTGATCTGTAACTCAAGTGAGCCTTATCATATGAAATTGTGAAATTGTGCTTAAAACATCTAAAACCACTTAGTGAGGCGCACTTAAGTTTTTTATGTGGATGAAACTTTGTGTGACCCCTCATCCAAGTACGACACACAATTGATGGGCTGGATGTCTAAACCACATCTTAGTGGGGCCCTATAAATGATCATGAGGGTTTCAATGGGTGGGTATCTACTCTCAATTATATTTTGTGGTGTGGTCTACCTTAGTTATTAATTGCCTTGATTTTTAGGCCCATGGCCCACCATGGAAGGATACTTTTGATTGATGGTATGGATGTCTGACACAAATCACATTGGGCACACAGAGCTCGACATCAATGTAGCTTGACATTAATGTCGAGCTTTGTGTGCCCAATGTAATGTGTGTCAGACATCCACACTGTGCATTTGGTGTGTCCCCTTAAGGCCAAGGGATGTCCCAAAACTTAGCCATATCCAAAACTCAAGTAGACCACACCATTTGAATCCATGTGAAATCATTCCTAAAACATCTAAAAGCACTTGTTAGGGCTAACATGAGTTTTGGAATGGCCCCAAATTTGTTGTGACCCCTCATTTAGGTGGTACACACACAATGGTTAGGTTAGACGTCTAAACGACATCTCTATAGGCCCTTTAAACAGTCAAGAAGGTTTCAACGGGTGCACATCCACTCTCAACTATTTTCTATGATATAGCCCACCAAAATCATGACTTGACCTGACTTTTAGGCCCACAACACACCATGAAAGAGGTGTTTCTAATTAACGGTGTGGACATCCTACACATATTTTAGTGGGGCTCATACAACTCTCGGCCTCATGAGCAGCTCCCATGAGGTCAACCTCATGTAACCTGAAGATAGGTGTGGGGCCCATTATGATATATCTGTTTATCAACGTTGTCCATCCCATTTCTTGTATCATTTTAACGCATGAACCTAAAAAATAGATAAATCCTGCCCAAAAATGAAGCTGATCCAACACTCGAGTAATCAAGTGTACCTACCACATCAAATAATAAGCTTCAGGTTGCAGTAATTGCACAAAGCATTAAATACAAGTCATCATGCATTGCATTAAATGCAAGTCATTTATGGTGTGGCCCACTTGAGCATCAGATATGCTGCATCCTAACCCTCTTGTACGGATTACTTTCCAGGCAGACCTGTGGATGGCCCCCCCTGTGATGTATCAGTTTATTCACTTTGTCCAATCCTTTCTAAGATCAGTTTAAAGCATGAGTTAAAAATTGGGGCATCAAGTGGACCACACTAAATAGGTAATGGGCAAATAGAAAAATCCTGTTAAAGCGGAACAGATGATCCAGATTCGCTAACAAATGCACCACATGGATGTCCATCATGCATCATCCAAAATCCTGTTAAAACCAAGCAGATGATCCAGATTGGCTGACAAATGCACTGCATGGATGTCCATCATACATCACCCAGAGCTCGTCCCCATAGGAAGCTTCCATGAGGTCGATCTCAACATGTGAGGAGGACCGGTGCTCATCATTTTTCAATGGTGCACGACTAACATACGTGTCTAGTTTACAGATAATATGTATGGAGTTCTCCCACGAGTCATGCACCAATCCTCCTACGGTCCTATCGTGGTTCATAGTTCGTTCAGTAATCCAAACCGTTGGTATGATTTGTAACACCGTATCTAGGCCATGCACCAACAGTTTCCAAGATTGGAAAAATCCTAACTCTTCAACAGCTGACCACTTAATAAACATTTAGGAAAGAGAACATAACAATGGTTGAAATTCAACTAAGACAAGGTCAAATATTCAATGGCTATGATCTTTCAATCTAAGGTATTTTTAGCAAATGAACCGTCCATAGCAAGGACCATTTTCTCAACAGTGTAGATCATCCAACGGGGCCCACTTCAACAAACTGGAAACTGGAAAAGTAACGTATAAGTAGTCAGCCGGAGCATTGCACAATAAGGAGTTATTTGATATGCTTTGGGAGACTATTATGGTTGACACTGGACGTCAATTGCCGGTGGCCACTGCGTGGATTGCGTGGTGACGGTCAGACCACATGGCTCAAGAGATGGGTCTGGTTAAGTACATACTCAACCGTTTGAAAATCTGTATACCTACACACACGCCGACAGATTTCCTTTAGGGCAAATGTACACGTGGCCCAGTGGCTCATTACAATGTCGGTAGGAAATCCAATACATTAGCTATCTCACTGCTGAATTAACGTCACGAAGTTCTATAGACCCCGCCATGATGTATTCACACTGTACATACATTTGGAGAGATCATTTTAAGACATGAGCTAAAGAATGAGGCAGATCCAAATCTCAAGTGGACCCCACCACAGAAAACACTGGGGATTAAATGCCTACCATTAAAAACTTCCAAGGGGCCACAAAAGTTTTCGATCAAGCTGATATTTGTGTTATGAACAGTTTGGATCTCTAATAAACATCACGGTGGGCCTTGCGAAAGGTTTCAACAGTGGGTGTCTCTGTCCCCATTGTTTTCTGTTGTTGAGTCTACTAGAGATTTGGATATGCTTCATTTTTTTACTCATGCCCTAAATCAATCTCTTCTAATGGATAGACGGTGTGGATACAACACATACATCATTGTGAGGTCTACAAAACTTGGTAAAGTCACCTCAGTAGGAAGATAGGTACTAACGCTTGTCAGTAGCTAATCTGGGCCAACATATCATGGTTCGCAAGCTCCCAATAGGTCAATTCTAAAAATCAGGTGAGCCACATGATAGGAAAGAACTGAGAATGGAAACGCCTATATGTGGAATGTTTGTAGTGTGACAAAAATACCCAAACCTATAGGACAGTGGTAGAATGAGTGCAGATAACCTTGTTTCAACACTGATGTCCTGGTATCGATTCCCAACGTGAGGGTGGTGTAAGTTATGGCTCTCAATGGGTCCGATTTGGATTGGATCCAGTTGGATCCAGCTCCAATTCCATATATCTGTAGACGGATTCAGATTGTATTCATATCCAACTCGGATCCAAAAGGTGATATCCATATCTCATCCATTTATAAATTGTTAGATCCATTTTGGATCCAAAATTCATATAACCATCGATTTAGGTCGGATCTATGTCTAAATCCACCCTATTATAAATCTAAAAGAATATATAATATAATATATTTAATTTAGTAGAAAAATGATGCAAATCCCACTATTTACTGTGGTATGGTTGACCTAAGAGTGGCATGTCTCAATTTTGAGGCATGGCCTAAAATAATCTGTAAAACGGATGGCCAACATGAATATAACATATATAGTAAGGTAACAATGAGCCGGATCTTAATCAGATTCTGATCCAAATGATATGTTACTGTGAATCCAAATCCGGTCCATTTAAGTAATCGACCTATTTTAAGATCCAAATCTGCATTATACGGATTTGGAGGGAATCGCATTAATCGGACCTGCTCCATTGAGAGCCCTAGTGTGAGTACTAACAATGGGATCACTGTACGAAATTATAGTTTTAGTACACAATTAATACTGGTGTTTTGAGTTACTCTACATTACAATGGACTCGAAAAGGGTTTCAACGGTTGGCCTGTCCTATCCAGAGGATAATGCCCTCTTTTTTTTTTTTTTAACTCATGGCCCACTGGCATCTCAGTGGGCCCCACATAGGCTCTACCTCCTGTTGGCCATAGGCAATTCATGTCGGTCGATACAACTGACAACACTGGAGTGTACACGTGGCATGCTTTAAATCAATCGAATCCTTGACCTATCATGATACGTCATCCTCTCGGTATCAGATGCCGGCCGATGCTTTCGAAAAAGCATCTATAGTATCGTGTGGGATGGATGTATGTCATGTGGACAAATCTCAAGTCCCTGCCCGTCAACCGTCCACACTGGACGCGGATTGGCTAGTGACCCCAACATCAGCCCCGGGCTGATGTCAAAGCTGTGTGGGCCCCACCATGATGTAAGTGTTTTATCCACGCTGTCCATCCATTTTTCCACCTCATTTTAGGGCATGGGCCCAAAAATGAAGCAGATGCAAATCTCAGGTGGACCACACCACAGGAAAATAGTGTTGATTCAACGTACACTCTTAAAAACTTCCCAGGGCCCACCGTGATGTTTATTTTCCATCCAACCTGTTGATAAGGTCACACAGACCTGGATGAAGTGAAAGCACAAATATCAGCTTGATCCAAAACTTATGTCGCCTCCAAGAAGTTTTCAACGGTGAGAATTCGATTCCCACTGTTTTCTATGGTGTGGTTCTCCCATGCCCTAAAATGAGGTGGAAAAATGGATGGAAAACGTGGATAAACCTCATACATCATGGTGGGGCCCACGCAGCTTTGACACCAGCCTCCGGGATGGTGTTGGGGTCACTAGCCAATCCGCGTCCCCATCACACTCTGCCGCGTGGACGCCGATTGTGTCCTGCCCTGGGACGCGGATTCCCTGCTAAAGAAGTTCTGCGCAGGAACCTAAGTGGGGCCACCGTGATGTTTGTGAGAAATCCACCCCGTTCATCTATTTTCTGAGGTCATTTTAGGACATGTGAGCAAAAATTAGTCAGATTATGGTGGGGCCCACGCAGCTTTTACACCAGCCCCTAGTGCTGGTGTTGGGGTCACTAGTCAATCCGCGTCCCCGTCAAACTCTGCCGCGTGGACGCCGATTGGGTCCTTCCCTGGGACGCGGATTCCCTACTAAAGTTCTGTGCAGGGAATCTAAGTGGGCCCCACCGTAATGTTTGTGAGAAATCCACTCAGTCCATCCATTTTCTGAGGTCATTTTAGGACATGCAAACAAAAATTAGCCGGATTCAAGGCTCCAGTGAGCCGCACTAAAAGAAAAGGTGGGCAGGAAAATTCCAACCGTTGAAACCTTCCTAAGTCCACAGAGGTGTTTATAGGCCATCCATACCGCTCATAACGTCATTCCAACTGGGATGAACTGAAAACACAAATACTATCCTGATTCAAAACTTCTATGGCCCACGAATATTTTAACTGTGAACATTCAATCCTCACTTTTTCGGCCCACTTGAGTCTTGGATCTGGCTCATTTTTTAAATTATGTACTAAAATGATCTCACAAAACGTATGTACGGAGTGAATTTCTCACAAACATCACAATAGGCCCCACCTAAGTTCCAAGGCATGAACTCATGCGAACGCTTTCGTAGAGCAGGGGACGGCGATTTGGGTGGATTCCGAGGTTGGTGGATCCATGTGGGGCTCACTGTGATCTATATACCTTACATCCACACCGTTCATTCATTTTGACAACATATTTTAGGGCATGGATCCAAAAAATAAACAGTTACAAATCTTAAATGGACCATATCACAGGAATCAGTTGTGATTAAATTCCTACCATTAAAAACTTCATTGGTCAACCAAAATGTTTATTTGCCATCCAACCCGTTGATAAGGTAAAAAAAATACTTGGATGAAGAGACCACACAGATTGATTCAAAACTCTTGTGGCCCATGAGAAGACTTTAATAACTGATTACCATTGTTTTTTGTATTATGGTCCACTTGAGATTTGGATATGCTTATTTTTTTTGGACCATTCTTAGATCAATCTTAAAATGACTTTTAAAAACAGATAGATGGCGTGGATATAAAGCGCATACATCACAGTGAGGCCGACAGTTAGGGATCTACCCACGTGGATATAATCTCTATGAGCCCTTCGTGGATGTATGTGTCTTATCCATGCCGTCCATCCATTTTTCAGCTCATTTTATTTGTCATCCAATCTTTTCATAAGGTTACACAGACCTGAATGAAAAGAAATAAACATTTCAGCTTGATTCAAAACTTCCGTAGATCCCAAGAAGTTTTTAACCATAGGCATTCAATTCACAGGGTTTCCTTTGGTGTGGTCCACTTGAGGTTCAAATATATTTCAGTTTTGTGTTCATGCTTTAAAATGAGATTTTAAAAAAGATGGACGGAGTGGATAAGATACACTCATCACTATACTTCTCATAGAGTTTACTTAATAAGTTTTCGGTAATAAATGGACTTCAGGCAGGACGGCCTTGGTCCAGGCAGGGCTCTGTGTGGTCCACCGTGATGGATGTGTTTTATCCACTCTATCCATCCATTTCCCAGATTATTTTAGGGGTATGAGCCAAAAGATAAAGCAGATCCAAGGGTCAAGTGGACCAAGGGGATTGAATGCCCACCGTTAAAAACGCTTTAAGAGCAGCAGAAGTTTCGGTCAATCTGCTATTTGTGTTTTCCATTCAACCAGGTCCATGTGATCTTATGAACAAGTCGGATGGCAAATAAACATCACCGCCGTCCTAGGAAGGTTTCAATGGTGGTGGCATTATCATCATCGTTGTTTGCTGTTGTATGGTGCACTTAAGCCCTAGATCTGTCTCTTTTTGGGCTCATTTTCTAAAACGATCAGTAAAAATGGACGAATGGCATGGATAAAACACAGATACTGCAGTGGACCCCACCAAGCCCATATGCGGATGAAATCATATTGCTTATCTTACTGAGTAAACTCTGTTAGGGTACTTTGGATGTATGTGGTTTATCACACTGCCCATCCACTTTTTCTTCAGCTCATTTTAGGGGGTTGAGCCCTAAATTGAAGTATATCCAAAGGCTCAAGTCGACCACCACACAAGAAACCGTGAGAATAATAGTTTCTACCATTGAAACTTTTCTAGGGCTCATAGTGATGTTTATCCATCATCCAATCTTTTAATAAAATCACATGGACCTGGAAGAAGGGAAAACACAAATATCAGCTTCATCCAAAACTTTCGTGGCCCCTCAGAATTTTTCAACATGTAGACATTCAATTAAAACTGATTCTTGTGGTGTGGTCCACTTAAGCTTTGGATATGCTTCATTTTTTAGCTCAATCCATAAAAATTATATGGTAGAATGGATGGACGGAGTGGATAAAAATACATAAATAATGTTGGGCCCCACAGAGTTTACTCAGTACGCTTGGTGTGTGGACGAGTCCTTCCAGGCTGGGGCCGGTCCCTGCCAGGGTATCAAAGCTGTCTCTTGTACAATGCCTGTAGAGAATATAATAATACAGTAGATGCTCGTGGCGTGGTTGGATTCCTTTATTTGACGCGTAGCTTTTGATATTTTGGGCCAATCAACGGTGATAATTGGACTTTAGTCAATGTTGCCAGCCATGACTGCCAACCCATGTTTCATGGTCATACAGTATATCCTTTTAAAAATTCCCATGTGTGTACCTACGTTTCATAATCATGAAACCATTCAATTTTTAGAAGTTTTCTCATCTTTCTTCAGCATGACTCATGTCTTTACCATTTCCACACTTGAGACTGTGGACCAAGATCTCCCACCGCTCATTCAAGTTTCAATTTCTATTGTGAAACTTTTAAATGGTAAGCAGGGATGTGCGCAGGGATTCCCGCCCAATATCAATAAACTGGAGGAGATGATTGGTTGGAAATCTCGTGGACCAATTGGTACATATGAACATTCTGAATCTCCTTTCATCGTTGAAATGGTATGCCATGAGCATGAGGTTTGTGGGCCCTCGCACCCTGCTCTCTCGACAAGACGTGGATTGCATGCTCTGATACTATTCGGTATTGGACTGTGCTCTGTGGGCCCACCATGATGTTTGTGTTTTATACACACTGTCCATTCATTTTTCCAGCTTATTTTAGGGCATAAGCCAAAAAAGGAGCCAGATCCAAATCATATCTGCCTAATTTCTTGGTTCATGCCTTAAAATAATAATAATAAAATAGATGAACGGTGCAAATAAAACACACACACACACACACACACATATATATATATATATATAGAGAGAGAGAGAGAGAGAGAGAGAGAGAGAGAGGAATGCTCGCCTGCGCACGAGTTCTCACGTGAACTCGTGAGCACTTTTTCTGTGCTCATCACATATGACATGAGCCTAAAATTTGAGCCATCCATGTGATGCAGCACCTTAAAAAACCCTCAGGTTCCAATTTTCAATTTGGTCTAGAACTTTGGTAGGCCATGAAAAAAAGAAACAGTTTACTCACTTGATTTGCCTCTCTCTTTCTGCTACAACCCACTAGAGTTTTGGATCAGGTTGAAAGTTGGGCCCTAGAGGTTTTTTGGGATGCTGTACGACATGGACTGCTCAAATTTTGGGCTCACATGCTCACGAGTTCTCATGCGTAGGTGAGAATACCTCTCTCTCTCTCTCTCTCTCTCTCTCTCTCTCTCTATATATATATATATATATATATATATATATATATATATATATATATATATATATATATATATATATATCATAGCGGGATCCTTAGAGCATCTAGTACCCCCGTCCCTACTGGCAATATTAGTATGCAATCTGCGTTCATCTCAACATGCACTTTCACATGCATAACTAAGGTACTTTTTTTACACAGACATGATTGTTAAAAAAATGTTTATAGGAAAATAATACCATGCAGCTTATCCTTTTGGTGGACTAAATTTCTTACCAAGGGGAGAAGAAATTCTCTAGGGTTAGCATTTCTGAAGAGAGATAAATATCTCAAAACCAACTATGATAATAATATTTATACCGTCCTAGATAATCTCAATTAGAAGCAAACCCTAGTTTTATTTACATGATATCAGGGCATAATAAGTTCCATACTCTTTCTTGAATGGAAGATCCAATCTATGCCTTTTGATTTAATTGAACCAATGTGAAACCTCAAAGATTATAATGGCATTGTTTACACAACAAAATGACGACTATGCTGGGGACATATTCTAATTTATTAACAAGAGTTATGTTCTAATATTGATAAGAGACTATAAGAAAGGCATTCGTCATCTTTTAGCGCTCTATTGCAGCCAAAATGACGACTCTTAACGGGAACATTCTACCCTTTATCTCTAGGATAAATTGCATATATAGATTTTTCAAATAACTAATTATTTTTTATTTTCAAAATCTTAGGTACATTACATTCTTCAATCAAATATTCGCAATGGCTTGCTCAGCTCACAAGATTATTTTCAAATTTTTTTTTTTGGGGGGGGGGGGGGGGGGGGGGGATGGGGATTTACCATCTCCTACAACAATCAAAGTATTAGAAGTAAACATTAAATGAAAACGATTCAAAACGTTACATCTAAAACAAATGCGATGGTGATTTCAGCTTCACCCATCACTGTAGACAATGAGAGCGGATGGGTAACAGTGTAGCCGAGAAGAAAAATGACATCATTCAAAATTTCCGCCAAGACTGCAGCCAAAGGACCTTACTCTCAAACTTATAAGACGCCCGTTACACGAAGTATGGCTAAACGAACCCCAGTTATGGCTCCTCCATTGTTATATCCGGGAGAGGCAGCGATATCCTTCGCCGAGAAAGATTTCTCTGTGCTTCCTACCTCCCTTGTTACACAAAGATAGAAAAATCAAACCCTTGTGCCATATCAACTCTCTCCAACAGAAGACCCAATGGTAGGTTCAGCTGGAACTGCACTAATAAGGACCAAGCATGATGAGTCTATCGACTCCTCGCGATGTAACAGTTGCGAGTTGAGAATAAACTCAATATCTGTGGACCCTCGCCGATTTTTCGCGCTCCCACACGACGACGTTCTCGTCCCTTCCCCTTTCGGGAAAGAAGGAGATGAGGATGCGTGAGTGCGAAATCGTCTTTTGTGCCACTGGCTTGCCTCATTCTCGAGGGCTTCGTTTGGTTGTCGTGTTAAGCTGGATATGTTTAAGTGAGTTTATATAAGACCAGAGTCGCCACTAGCCAGTTACTTCGAATCTACAGTCGGCTAGACCCCGTAGAAACGTTAGAGAAGGGAATCTGAAGATTCCTTCCTCTAAAATGACTCCTATTGATCTGCGGTCAGAGATTCAAGGTAAGGGATCACGGTTATAGGGTGGGAAGAGGTTAAGCACCCCACACACTGCCCGTACCGAAGTACGGTCTCTACTTCACAGAATCGATCGAATACTTGAAAGTCTAGTTTAATCCTCGTATATTCTCATGGATGACATGATGCATGAATGCGGGTCTGAACAGTAAGAGTTTCTGATGGGCAGGTTCCAACAACGGGCAAGCCCAGAGCATATGCTCGAACTGACAGGTGCTTAATGTAAGACGTATGCAGTGTGCTTGAATGATCAAGGTGTTTTATGGTGAAGCATGAATGCAGGTCTGAACAGTAAGAGTTTCTGATGGGCAGGTTCCAACAACGGGCAAGCCCAGAGCATACGCTCGAACTGACAGGTGCTTAATTTAAGACATATGCAGTGTACTTGAATAATCAAGGTGCTTGCAGTGAAGCAGGGGGGTTGGAAGAAAAGTAAATGTTGCACTTATGCTAGATGCGAATGAGATGATGCTGGAAAAGAGTAGCTGGATGGACAGAGGTGTCGCAAGGATTGGCTTCGAGTGGCTGGATCAAGACTTAGGTGACTTGAGAGGCTTGGACCAGTGGTCAGGCTGGGCTGGACCAGGGTTAGGCTCTCCTCACTCGGACTCTCCTTGGTGGAAAAATGGACTAAAGGGGACTCGGATCGCACTCGGGCTGAATGGGCTTCGAATGGATGTTGAAATGAGAAGGGGAGGGGGGTATTTATAGCAGCGGAGAGTGGCATTTCTCGTAATTTATCTCGGGCGGCCTGCTATGGGCCGCCCGTACAGCCGCTCCTCGGTTTCCAGCGATGTACGGTTGTTACCTCGGGGCTGCTGTTTGACTCGCTGGGTCGACTCAGTGAGTTGACTCAGCAGGTCGACTCGGTGATTTTGACTGGACGGGTTGACCGACGGGTTGACTCGGTGTTTTGACTCGACGGGTTGACTCAGCGGGTTAACTCAGCGGGTTGACTCAGTGAGTTTGACTTTTTTGGGATTTTTTGATTGGCTTTTCTTATGGGGGGTTTTTCAGGGTGATGTTTAGGACTGGGTTGACTGGGTTCAGGCTTGAACTGGTCTATGGAATGGGGCCTACAAGGGTGAGTTCGGCTGAGTTTGGACTTGGGATTTGGGGGTATAGTTCTCCATTTATCCAGCTTTCTCTACCAACAGTGTAGCCGAAGGTGGGGTGTCTACAGATGCCCCTCTTTGGTAGAGGTTGCGTGCAACCGAATGCCTAAGCGAGTGGACACCCCACTTCTGACCCGGTTATTCATAGATCATGTTCTGAAATCTTTGCTTGCCTTTGCATCTATGTCAGTTGATCGTTTGGAAACCGATCACTCGCACATACCGCGGGAGTTTGGAGAAAACGTTGCGATTGTCCCTGCATGCGCTGCAACCTGGGTACCCAATCGCAACCCTTCCATTCCCGATCGGTACTAACATCGGAAAGGTACAGCAGAGCCTCTGCGTCCGTAGTCTTACGAGGTTGCTGACCCTGAGACTGATTGTGTGATGTTCGATGTTTTTCCAGATCACTCCAGGAGTACTTGTTTCGCTTGACTGTCAAAGTGGTTAGACGCCCTGCGTCAGATAGTCTTACGGGATTCTACTATGCCGACTTGGACTCAGTCAAGGTACTTCAAGCATCCACGCCTAGGTATGTGCGGGTGGGCTTTTTCCACCTGATCTGCTGGTTTCGATGCTTGGTTTGCAATTCATTCTTTCCTTGATTGTGGTTTGGAATCTTTGTTATCCTTTGTATCTGAGTCGGTGGATGTCTGGAAGTTGATAACTCGCACATACCGCGAGAGTTTGGAGAAAACGTTACGATTGTCCCTGCATGCGCTGCAACCTGGGTACCCAATCGCAACCCTTCCATTCCCGATCGGTACTAACATCGGAAAGGTACAGTAGAGCCTCTGCGTCCGTAGTCTTACGAGGTTGCTGACCCTGAGACTGATTGTGTGATGTTTGATGTTTTCCCAGATCACTCCAGGAGTACTTGTTTCGCTTGACTGTCAAAGTGGTTAGACGCCCTGCGTCAGATAGTCTTACGGGATTCTACTACGCCGACTTGGACTCAGTCAAGGTACTTCAGGCATCCACGCCTAGGTATGTGCGGGTGGGCTTTTTCCACCCGATCTGCTGGTTTCGATGCTTGGTTTGCAATTCATTCTTTCCTTGATTGTGGTCTGGAATCTTTGTTATCCTTTGTATCTGAGTCGGTGGATGTCTAGAAGTTGATAACTCGCACATACCGCGAGAGTTTGGAGAAAACGTTGCGATTGTCCCTGCATGCGCTGCAACCTGGGTACCCAATCGCAACCCTTCCATTCCCGATCGGTACTAACATCGGAAAGGTACAGCAGAGCCTCTGCGTCCGTAGTCTTACGAGGTTGCTGACCCTGAGACTGATTGTGTGATGTTTGATGTTTTCCCAGATCACTCCAGGAGTACTTGTTTCGCTTGACTGTCAAAGTGGTTAGACGCCCTGCGTCAGATAGTCTTACGGGATTCTACTACGCTGACTTGGACTCAGTCAATGTACTTCAGGCATCCACGCCTAAGTATGTGCGGGTGAACTCTTTCCACCCAATCTGCTGATTTTGATACTTGGGTTACAATTCTTCGTTTCCACCTGTTCAAATGGTTTCTTTGACCGAGACTTTTAGCTTTCATCTGTTGTATCTTGGCATGTGGTACGACCACACTGACACTGGAGTTCAGTTCGACCGTACTTTGAGTGCATTGGATCCGATGGTCTCCGGGGAAACCGCGAGACATCGGATCTTATTTGATTTTTGCGTTGGCTCCTACCCAGAGATAAGGAAGATCTCCTGGTGTTTTGGAGGCATAACGCTCTACTGGAAAAATATTTTTGGATTTTTGAAAAGATACCCACTCTGGAGAGTGATACTCCGTGGGGTTTTTATTTGCGAATAGAAATATTTTTTTGTCTTTTTAAAATGGAAATCTGGTCTGCACGTGCCTCCACTAGGGATGCCTATGGGGTCTTTGGCTAACCGACTTTATTTTGAAAGCAGATAAACATGATGATTGATGCGATGGATGCTAATGCATGGAGATGCATGATGAATGCATGGCTTGGCTCATTCTCTTTCAGTTTGATGATTTTGCCTTTGCTATGGGTGCAGAGAATTTTGAGCTTATTGCTTGCGGGGTTGTGCTCTCTTGGGAATTTTCCTTTTAATGCGGATGTTTGGTCAGCGGGTTGGTCAAGATCCCGACCCGTGGTCGATCAGGTCCATCGTCCCAAGATGCTGTTTCTTTGCTTAATGAGAATGTACGAGGATGTTATCCGACTTCAAGATGTTCTTCTGGGCATGCGTGTGATTGAGATGGTGTTTAGTTACCCGTTTTGGTCAAGATTCCAATTTGCGGGCGATTGAATCCGTCACCCATACTGTGAAGTGAGCGGAGTTCAAGACTCCTGAAGTGTAGTGCTGGGGATACTGACAATTTTTGTGATTTTTGCAAATATGTGGTCCGAATCTTTACCTGAGTGGTCAGGATAGAGATCGGTTATTGAAAACAAAGAAATATTTTTGTGATTTTTTTGAAAATATTTGATTTGAAAGCAAGGGAAATATTTTTGTGATTTTTTGAAGAGGTGATTTTGCAACGTTTTTGTATTTTGTGATTTTTCTGAAATGCAGGAAAAAGTATGGATTTTTCATCCACTTCCAGCTTCTACTGCTAGTAAGGCACCCGATCCATTTTACGTCAGCGAGCAAGACGAGTCTCACAGTTAAGTGCCGTAGTTTTACATCTTCGGATGAGGAGATTTTGAGGGTTTTCAGTCAACACACCCACAAAGTTGCCTGTTCCTCATGTGCAATGCACATAGACCACGTATCGTCTGACGGACTCCTTCGGCCACAAAATGAGCCACATCCTCACATTTCCCTTAGTCAATCCAGTTTGGGGCCTTACGTTGCTCACAATTCCGTGAGGGTGCACTCCACCTCCCAACAGCCTTAATCCCCTTCATGAGTTTTAGGAACAGGGAACATCCGTCAGATTCAACAGCGACTTCCAAATCAAGGTTGTCTATCACGGTGCGTTCAACACGAACAGGATTGCGGAGTTCTGCCCGCCTTAGCCCTTACCTGTTTAAAAGATTCCAGACACCCGTACGATCAAGTGTCAGCCATACCTGGAACAAGTTAGGAAAGAAAGCCCCTGAGAAGTCAATCCCAGTGTAGTTTTAAGTCTTCGGACCACTGGAGATGAATTTGTGCAGTTGAAATTTTTGGTAAATCATTTTTTTTGTGTTTTTTTTTTTTGGAAAAAGTTCCAGATTTCAGCTCGAATGATCGAGATTGATGCTGGTTTTTGTGGAAAGCTTTTAAAATATTTTTGGTATTTTTGAAATGATCCGGGTTATCGAACCTTGATCAAGGCTGATGCCGGTTTTTGGTTAAAAGCGAGAAAGGTCCCCCGAGAAATTAATCCCAGTGTAGTTTAAGGTCTTCGGACCCAAAAACTGTATGTACATGCTGAAAGTACATTCTTTTTTGTGATTTTTCGAAAACTATTCCAGGTCATAAAATCTCAATTTTGAACGGTCAAGATTGACACTGGTTTTTATTGGAAATCTCTCGGGATTTTGTTCCCGACGTAGTTTAAGGTCTTCGGACCAGAAACTGTACAAAAGGGGGCAAACACATTTTTTTTTCGTTTTCGAAATGATCCAGATCATCAGATCTTGGCCTGAACGGCTGGGATCGATGCTGGTTTTTATTAAAAATCTCTCGGGACGTTGATCCCGACGTAGTTTAAGGTCTTCGGACCCAATTTTGTAAAAGAGGGGCTGGTAATATATTTTTATTTTTCGAAATGATCCAGATCATCAGATCTTGGCCTGAACGGCTGGGATCGATGCTGGTTTTTATTAAAAATCTCTCGGGACGTTGATCCCGACGTAGTTTAAGGTCTTCGGACCCGTACTGCACAAAACAGGAAAGACATTTTTTTTTTGAAAGTACTCGGTGTCGTCGGATCTTAATTCGAGCGATCAAGACCAATACCGGCTTTTATTGAAAATCTCTTGGGATGTCGATCCCGACGTAGTTTAAGGTCTTCGGACCAAAAATATGTACAGAATAGGGCAACACATTTTTTTTTGTGGGAAAATGCCCGGTGTCAGCGGATCTTGATCCAGATCTATACCGGCTTTTATTGAAAATCCCTCGAGATATTGATCCCGACATAGTTTAAGGTCTTCGGACCCGTACTGCACAAAACAGGAAAGACATTTTTTATTTTTTTGAAAGTACTCGGTGTCGTCAGATCTTAATTCGAGCGATCAAGACCGATACCGGCTTTTATTGAAAATCTCTCGGGATGTCGATCCCGACGTAGTTTAAGGTCTTCGGACAAAAAATATGTACAGAATAGAGCAACACATTTTTTTTTTTTTGGAAAATGTCCGGTGTCAGCGGATCTTGATCCAAATCTATACCAGCTTTTATTGAAAATCCCTCGGGATATTGATCCCGACGTAGTTTAAGGTCTTCGGACCCGTAACTGTTCAAAAGGGCAGCAATCTAGGTTGGAGACTACAGGAATTCTTCTTGGAATGGTTCGGATCATCAGGTCATATCCTTGGATGGTTGAGATCACTGTTTGACCAAGTCAATCTTTTTCTTTCTTTTTCTTGAAAATCCCATGAAAATTTTCCACATCATCAAGCCAATTTCCCATTAATTTCTCTCATGGTGAGATTTTGGTGAGATCTCTTCCTTTTTCTCACCATTCTCTTCCAACACTTCATTCTTACATGGAGGTACAAGGTTCACTTGCAACCACCCTTCCCAAGGAGGAGTTCTTCCCAAGGAGAGGGGGAGAGAGGTCGTTTCATGTAGGTAGGGGCTAGGACGGCCTCCTATGGGCCGCCCGGACGGTCTCTGCCCCCTGGTCTCTTCAGTGGGCTGGGTAAAAGGGTGCCCTCCCCTTTTCTATATAACATGGGGCACCCTTGCCCCCTCCATCGTGCAATTTCTCTATTTTCTCTCTCATACTCTCTCTTTTTCCAAGTTTTCTCTCTCTTCTTTGGTGGTCCTTTGCTTCTCTCAAGTGGTGGCCCTTAGAGACATTTTGGGACAGCAAGGTGGTCCCTCTTTGGTGAGTGGTAAAGGTATGAACCACTCCCTTTCTCTTTCTTGTTCTTTTCCTTCTTTATTGTCTCTTCTCATGACTCTTTTCTTTTTCCATGTAGTTATTCCAAGAAGAGTGAGGGTGGGCCCAAGGGTTTTTGGCCACTTTCTAGATCTCAAGTCCTTTTAAAGGTGGTGCATGGAGAAGGACATTGCAAGCTTTCCACTTCATTTTTTCTTTCTTCTTTTCACACTCCCTTCATGTGTATGTAAAGGGTGATTTTGCCATGTCATCAAGTGTGCATGGCAAAATACTCTATCTTTTTTCATGGGAGTTGGGCCTTTTTTTCATATGTATCAAATGGGCTCAAAGTGAAGTCATGGCCCTTGGTGTACTTGATGGGCCCAATGCTTCATTTTGGGCTCACTCATGCTTTCTCTTGTTCTTGTCATTTCTTTTGGAGCTTTCTTTTTCTTTTCCATCTTGTTTTCAAGGTTTGGGCCCATGGGCATGGTAGGGCCCATCTCAAATTTTGGGCTCATGGGGCTCACTTAGGTGACCCTATCTTTCTTCACATATGTATGGACCAAGATGACTAGCCCCTTCTTCATTTTGGATCTCAAGTGGGCTAGATTTCCTAGTTGGGCCTTTATGAACAAATGACCCAAGCCTTCCACCATCTCTTGATTATGATGTACATCCTTGTATAAAGTGTGGTGGTTTCTTTAGAATTTTTTCATATGGATGGGCTTTTGGGCCTTCATTGAAACTTGTGCACTTCTTTGAATCATGTGTACCCCACTACACTTTGTTCATGTAGGCTTTTTCCTTTCATGCTCTTTTCTTTTGATGGATGGAGAACTTGAGTTACTTGATCATCTACAAGTCCCATGAGTGAGTTGTTCCAACAATCTCACTAGGTTCAAATGGTTTTTCCTTAAGGTAGGAACGTGGTTCTCAAGAGTTTCCCTTTAATGCTATCAACATCAAATGGATGATCCTCAAGTGAGCTATCCATACAACCATAGCTCCTTGATCTTTTCTTTGGGGGCTTGGTGGGTCATCCACCATCATTCTCATGTATGGGTGATTTTCCTTTAAATTTGTGGGAAAGAATGATACCCATAAGTTGCCCAATTTTGACCCATGCTTTGGGGCATTTTGGATTTTGATCTTCAAGTGGGCTATGTATATCATTCTTAGCCATTTTTATGATGGTTGGGTGACTCATCAAGCCATGCTCTTTTGTGCTCAAATGGTCTTCCTTTTTGGTGAAGAAGTTGGTGCACATAAGTTGCCCAAACTTGTCCTTACATGGGCATTTTCAACTTGGTTCTTCATGTGGGCTATGTGCATCAACTTTTTTACCATTAGCTTCTTTGATTCATATGTTTGTGAGTAGACCGCCATGTTGTATTCTCATGGTCAAAACTTTCATCAAGATGAGTCACATAAGGTTGCCCATGGTTAACCCATGAATGGGTCCTCATGTTCTTCAAAGTGGACTATGTGCTCTCTCCAATCCATTGAGATGAGGCATTTGGGTTGCTCTTGGGGGCCCACTTCCTTTCTATTCCCCACTTGTCCATGCACATGTGTAAAAAGATGGAAACATCTTAAGTGAGAATCATGGCCTTGGCATAAAAGTGGATCAATCTTTTGGCCACATATGGACTTTGAAGAGGAGCTTCATTAAGATCCTTTGTTGATCTCGTGGCACTTGAGTGCATTTTTTGTCCAAAATGTGTCCTTGGATGATAGACTTTTCTTGCCTAAGGCATGCCATGCCACCTTCTTTAAGGTGGGCCTTACTTTTTCCAATGGGCTCAACACATATCCTAAGTGACACATGGAGTTGAACTTTAGATTTTGCATTTGAATGTGAGTCCAATCCCATGGGTTTATTGGATGATAATTTGGATTTTAATGGGTAATGGATAGGGACTTACCTTGCCAAGCTTGTAGGATTCAATGGCGGATGGTACCAGAGGTCACCGAGTGATTGATGAAGATGATCCTGCCTTCATCGTCCGCCGAGGGGACCACATGTGTTCCTTAGCTATGGAGCATCAACCTCTTCCCGCTATCAAGGGTCAAGGTACCTAGGGATCACTGGGACTACTGGGTGAAGGATCCACAGCCCTTGCTTGAACGAGTACTGGATGGTACTCCTTTTGCTGGCCTCCTCACCTTACGTTTCCATAATAACGATGCTAACCGCATGATGCTCGCGGCCCTTTGCGAGAGGTGGCGGGATGAGACCCACACCTTCCAGCTCCCTTATGGTGAATGGGGAATAACCCCCTTGGACATTTATATGCAAATAGGCTTTCCATTTCATGGAACAGTTGTTCCTCAAGTCAGCTCTCTGGCTCCCCTCACTTCCACTGACTGGCTACGGCTCGTTGGTGATGTCCCACCCGAGGGTGAATTCCAAGGCCATCAAGTAAAGATGCGATGGTTCTATAACACTTTTGCCTCCGTCATCCCTACCACCGAGCGAGAGGCACTCCGCAAAGCTCGGGCCATGATCACTTATGCCTTCGGGTCCTTCCTCTTCTGCCATGCGAATGAGAGGGTTGATCCTAAATTCCTTCGTTTAGTCGAGGATCTTCATCATCCCTATAACTAGAATGGGGCTATCTTGACCCATATCTTTCAAGGTCTGGACAAGACCTGTCGGCATAGCCGGTCCTTCACAGGCTTCTGGCCTGTCGTTGAGGTATCTCTTCTTTCACGTTTCTTGAAGGGCTTTCGTCTTCTTTCTTTCTCTGATCAGTAGATGTGTCTTTTTCCCAGACCTGCTTTTATGACCATTTTCCCCATCTCGCGCCGAGGATGCGAGACGATGTTGAACCCTCTCTATATCGCCACATGTACTGGCACCAGCAAAACCGTCAGCGGAACGCCCGAGTTTCTGGGGACAATTGGCGTGCTGACATAGACGGGTTGACCGTTGAGGACGTAAGTATCTTGCTTTTCTTTGCCCTCGTGCTGTACTGTAACTGATCGTGGTGACCTCATTTGCTGCAGCTCACTCGGATGCCGTATGCCAGTTTCCCTCTCTATTATACCCCCCAGCGTGTGGAGGCATACGATGCTTCATGTCTCCGTATCATGCTTTCTGACGATGAATCTTTTCAGTGGTATCTGGGGGAGAGGTTGCTTCAGTAAGTTACTGGGGTGGCTCGGGTCCCTTGTTCTGCACCTCCCCCAGCTGCTCGGATGCCAGTTGATGAGAGAGTTGAGGCTCTCATGGGCCAGCCCGGATTTCGTTTCACGATCCCGGATCGTGACTATGATGAATGGTATTTGTTGTTCGGCCAGGGGCCTCTGCTTCCTTCGCTTTATGTTCCAGGCGGCCGTCGCAGATATGCTGGAGGTTCGGTGACTGCTCCTTTGATGGACCTTTATCGTCGGGAGCGGGACGCGAGGAGGGACGATGATGACTATGTTGGCGACTTGTAGCCTGCTTGGGTGTTCTGCTTTGTATGGCCTTGTACTTTTGCTTTTATCTTCTTTTGTATCAAGCTCTTTTTGAATGAATATACAGTCTTCGACTTGTCTCAAATTCTTTGATGATGTCTGGACGCTTTGACCTTTGACTTGTTCCTTAATGATTTGCGGAAGTTGAGGCTTCTTAACTGCATGGATGATGACTTGAACGGTTCAGATTGCTTGATTAGGCCTTGTGGGCCCTACTTGATGATTAGATCTTGGATTCTAGTCCTTCTTTTGATGATTGAACCTTTAATCTTGCCGCTACATGACTTGTGTAAGCTTTCCAATGGTTTGGATCCTGATGATCTAGTCCTTGAATGGTTCAGATTGATAGATTCGGCCCTGTGGGCCCACTTGAGACCTCGGCTTTGCTTTGGGGCACCTCTTTGGATAACTTGTGAGGCTGAGAGGGCTTCTCATGGTGTGGATGATGGCTTGAACGTCTCAGATTGCTTGACTTGGCTTTGTGGGCCCACTTGATGATTAGATCTTGGATTCTGGCCCTTCTTTTGATGATCAGACCTTTGATCTTGTTGTTTGATGGCTCATGTAGGTCCTTCAATGGTTTAGATCATGATGATCTAGTCTTTGAATGACTTGGATTGCTTGTGGCCCCCACTTGATCACCTTTCCTTCTTTTTGACTTGATCAGCCATGTTCTGGCTGCATTGCTCCGTGATTGGACCGGTGGGGCACCTTTTATATGATCTTGATCAATCTCAATCGAAATCTGGAGTGGACCGGAGCCTTGGGCGGCCCATGGAGCGCCATCTGCTGACTTGGACTGTCAGCCTCACCTACCAAGAACCCCGGAGCCAATCCCGCGGAGAGAGGGGATCCATGTCCGTACGGGCGGCCCAGAGCAGGCCGCCCAAGGCTCGCCTCTTGAGCGGCCTGGGCTGGCTCTGGTTCGGACATTCCCTGCTGTCCCCTTCTCTTGTCCCCCACATTCTCTGTACTGAGCTATTCGATTCTGCCATGAATCTTCTTTTCTCCTTGTCTTTTCTCTTCATTTTGTCCTCTTCCCATTTTATCTTTTCTTGGGCAGCTTTGGATGACGATGGGCCATAGTGGGAGAGGTTGGTGGGTCCCACACTCCAGCACTTGGTGAGGGCTTTAATGATGGAGGGATTCCTTTAATGGATGGTGGAGATGGTGCATTGAATGGAGGCATTGATGAGGGGCTAGGGATGGTGGTTGGTGGAGCTTTGGATAGCTCCATTAATGGTGGGATGGCTGGAATTTCAGATTTGAATGGGCCCCTCATAATGGGAGAAATGGATGGTATGGATGGGATGGGGAGATGGGACATAGGTGAGGCTATTCATCCCTTGAGTGTGGGCCACATGGATGATGTGATGGATGGTGGTGATAGGACCATGATGGACATAGGTGGGCTGATCTCATGCTTAGATGGGATGGATGGTTCAGATGGTACCATTGACGGTTTGGATGCTCTGGATGAGGGCCGAGATGTGCGGTATACTTGCTTGGGTGGACTTGATGTGGTCATTGATGATGTCCCCCTGATGATGGACGGTGTGGATGCCTCGATGATCCCTTTGATCGGCCAGGATGATGATTGGATTCATGATTTCCTGTTGGAGGGGGCCGCAGGTCCAGATCTGACCGTTGATTCTTCGATTGGGGTTGCCGGGACCCTTTTTGATGGTTCAGATGTATTCTTCGACGGTCAAATTAGCCAGGATGCCACGATGTGCGGTGTGATCTTCACTGATAGTCCTTTTGATGGGGAGCACTGTCCTTCTCTTGGTCATCGGTCCTTTGCGCACTCCGTTCATGAAGTGGGCGAGTCTTCCCGTGCGGCTGAGGTTGTGACAGTTTCTGACAGTGATGCGACTATATCAGACATAGCCGTTATTGGGGACTGGTCAGGGGTTGTCGAGTCTGCAGAGGTTCCAGCTTTTCCTTCTCCTTCGCCCGTTGACCTTTCGATCCTTGATGAGCCATTATTGTCTTCTGGGCCTTTTGTGCTGGAGGGGGTACCAGTGAGGACTTGTCAGCTGTTTCCTCATCCTTCTTGCTCACCACGACTGCTTGCTTGGCTTGATAGTTTGTCAGCTTATGAGATTCGAGATTTGGAGTCCTATGGCTTCGGCAGTCTGATCCATATGGCCAGAGTTGATATTGACTGGAGGATGCTCGGAGCTGCCTTGATTGACTGGGTCCCTTCGTTGAACTTGTTTGCGTTTAACGATATGGAGATGGGGCCTTCTTTGGAGGAGCTTGCACGCTTGACAGGTCTACCCTGGGATTATGCTCAGTATTTTTCGCCGAAGACGTCGCCGAAGACTGCCACACCGCAGAACTGGTTCGGGATCCCCTATCTTGTTCGGCCTGCAGCCGGTGGCCAGGATGCTGTGGTGTTTTCCTTGGACTTACTATATGATCTTTTTTCGGGTCCTCGGAGTGTGGCCGGTTCTACCTTTGCTCGGAACGCACTGATGTTCTGCTTGATTGCTGAGGTGCTGTTCTCGGGATGGCGCAGGTCCCAGACCCCTCTGCTTTTTGAAGTGATGAGCCGAGCTATTCGACGGCAGGGGATTATTTCTCTCATCTTGGCCGAGCTGTTCAATGGGCTGACTGACCGAGCCCTGGGCCGCACTCGTGTCCTTCGCGGCTGCTGTGCCTTTCTTCAGGTATCTTTTCTACATCTTTTCCTTTTGCTTTGTTAGGAATTGCTCTGCTCTAGCTGAACTTCTTTTCCTTTTTGTGATCAGGTCTGGCTATAGGAGCGTCTTTCGATGACTGTTCCTGTACCTTTTCCTGACACTCGTCGCCCAGACCTTATGCGACACATTATGGAGTTTCTTCCTCATACAGCTAGGATGAGCAAGCCCTTGTATCGCAGGATGTTTGCTGAACTTCGTGACTGGAACGTTCGTTGGGAGTCATCTTGGCTTTCACTTCCTCCAGTGCTTTGTGATGCACACCGCCTTCCTCTGATGTTGGTAGGCTTTCGATCCTACTTTTCTTATCATCCCATTCGGTTCCTGCGGCAGTTTGGATATGAGCAGGATGTTCCTCTTTTTGCTTTCACGGGTATCGGGCGTCGAGCACTTCCCTCTAGGTCCTCTGACTTCAGGACCCGGATTGATTGTTCTTGGGCGAGTTACTTGACTGCTGATTTGCTGGGTTTTGAGCTGCGGACTTTTCCGATGGCGACCGCCCCATATCAGTACTGGGTTGCTGAGCAGTCTTTGTACCGACGTATCCCTTGCTGGCACCAGACTGCTGATGAGGATGAGCAGGATATCCTTGGAGATGATGGCTCTTCATCTGGTTCATATGAACCTTTTGAGGAGCGCCCTTTCATTGATCCTTGCTTCCTTTTGGCCACTCATGGCCATCTGCTGTCTGAGATCTCTGCACTTCGGTATCATTGTGAGATGATGTCGAGGAGATTGGCTGCCGATCAGAGATTGTCTGATGAGGAGACAGCGATCCGTACCCTTGAGCGCGATGAGGCGCATTACCTGCGTATGGAGGTGAGCAGGTTGAGAGAGAGGCTATCTTTTTATGAGTCAGAGGACTTACCTGATGTGGCCGAGGAGGAGGGTAGAGATTGATTGTGTTGGCCACCTGCACATTCTTTGTTGTATATATGATTGATGATGATGCATTTTTTTTTGTATTTTTTTTGAAAAAGATGATATGACATGTGTAAAAGAAATATGATACTTTTAATGAAAAAGAAGAAAACTTTTTTGGAAATCTATTGTGCCATGAGTTGTCTTGTGAGTGTGTCTGGACTTTGTGTCGGGATATAGGAATCAGAACTGGGGCTCGGTCAATGATTTGACCGATGTCTCGAGATTTGACTTGCTTGATCCTTTGGTTCCCTAGAGGTGTAGGCAATGGAAACTGTTGCTTCTTGAGATTGTCAGAATTTGGTAGAGTTCTTCGCTCCTGACTGTACTTCTTCTTGTTCTTGAACTGCTCGAACCGATCTGGATTGTCTGACTTCTTGGTCCCTGCACTTTTAATTTTTTTTCTTTTTCTTTTTTAGCCTTTTTTACCTGCAGCGCTCTTTCGAGTTTTCACTACAGCCGGCTTTTTCCCGTTATTTTTGCCCGTGGCGCCCTTTCGAGTTTTCACCACGTCCCGGGTATTTGATCTTGCCTGCCCCTTGGCAGCTATGCTGTTTTTACCCTCGGCGCCCTTTCGGGTTTTCACCAAGTTCGCTGTATGCCCACTGTTTTTACTCGGAGCGCCCTTTCGGGTTTTCACTCCGCCCTCTTTGTTTAGGCACACATTTTCTTTTTCTCTTTTTTTTTTTTTTGGATTTCTGGATAACTGCGGCGGCTGGAGGTCGGGAATCCATCGTTGCCGGCCGATGGCAGTCTTTCAGCCCTTATCCTGAGTTACGATAATAGAGCTGTCAGTCTTTGCTAAAGACCCTTCTG
The DNA here is from genome assembly GCA_003013855.2 of Liriodendron chinense. Lineage (NCBI taxonomy): Eukaryota > Viridiplantae > Streptophyta > Magnoliopsida > Magnoliales > Magnoliaceae > Liriodendron > Liriodendron chinense. The sequence goes on along the minus strand of ML058472.1, from coordinate 660,296 downwards.
AGATGAATGGATGGGTGACTGAGTTTCTTCTTGGATTGATTTTTTTTTTAATGCCTTTCTTTGGCTTCCCCCTTTTTTTTTTCTCTTTTCTTCTTTTTTTTCCTTTTTCTTTTGTATTCTTTTTCTCTCTTTTTTTTTGTCTTTTCCTTTTGAATCCCCCCCTTTTTTTTGTATTTTCCTCTTTTTGAATCCCCTTATTTGAAACACTTGTTGGTGGACGGAATGATTTCTCAGAGGTCTCAGCTTTGACCTCTTGACTTCAGCTCTATTAAAGTAACTCTTGATAAAGTCAGAATGGCTTACCCGTGAAAGATCTTCACGTTGTCAGCGTTGGTTGGCTCAGGAAGATCCACCCCTCTCATGCTGGTGAGTCTGAGGGCGCCTCCGGGAAGTACTTCTCTGACGATCAGTGGCCCGTCCCACGAGGGTTTGAACTTTCCTCTGGGGTTCGGAAGGTGCGACGGTAGAATCTTTTTTATAACCATGTCGCCTACCTTAAAACTTCTTTTTCGGACTCTCTTGTTGTAAGCCCGAGCAATCCTTTTCTAATAGCACTGTGAATGACTTAGTGCACGCATGCGTTTTTCATCTGCTAGCTGCAACTGATCGAATCTGGCCCGTTGCCATTCTCCTTCTTCAATTCGGCTTTCGAGTAACACCCGTAGTGATGGTATTTCCACCTCGACTAGTAGAACTGCTTCCATTCCATAAGTAAGCTCGAAAGGAGTAACGCCCGTAGCAGACCGTACAGACGTTCGATAGGCCCAAAGTGCATATGAGAGCATATCTGACCAATCTCGATAGGTCACGACCATCTTCTCAAGTATCCTGACGATTGTCTTGTTTGCGGCTTCTACCCCACCGTTCATCTGGGGACGGTAGGGGCTTGATCGATGACGTTGGATCTTGAACTTGCTGAGGAAGTCATCCATCTTCTTGTTGACGAACGGGGTCCCATTATCTGTGATGATGGCATTGGGGATTCCATACCGGGATATGATGTTGTTCTTCATGAATTTGATCACCTGAGATGCTGCAATTGTGGTGTAGGAGGCTGCCTCTACCCACTTGGTGAAGTAGTCGACTGCCACAAGTATGTACTTATGACCATTTGATGCTTTGGGACTGATCTTGCCGATGATGTCGAGTCCCCACATGGAGAAGGGCCAGGGGGTGGTCAGGTTGTATAATTCTGATGATGGGGCATGGATTTGATTCGCATGCTCCTGACACTTGAAGCATTTTCTGACGTGCTGGCAACAGTCTGTCTCCATGGTGAGCCAATAGTAGCCGAGTCGCAGAATCTTCTTTGCCATCATGTGCCCGTTCATGTGTGGGCCACAGATTCCTTCGTGTATTTCTTCCATGATCTTTGCAGCTTCTGTTTCATCGACGCATCGAAGGAGGATGTGATTATAGGATCGCTTGTAAAGAACTTCGCCACTGATGGTGAACTGGCCCGCCAAACGCTGAATGGTTCGGCGATCTGTTGCTGTTGCTGATTCTGGATACTCCTGGGTTTCGAGATATTGCTTGATGTCGGCATACCAGGGTTTGTCAGGGACAGCTTCGGCTTCTTCTATTTGCAGGCAAAAAGCAGGTTCATCTTGAATTTCGACTGTGAGCTCCCATTTTGAAGCTCCTTTCGGGATCTCGAGCATTGTTGCAAGTGTGGCGAGAGCATCTGCAAACTGGTTCTTGGCTCTGGGCATGTATGAGAAGGTGATTTCCTTGAATTCCTCGATCAGATTGTCAAGATACACATGATATGGTATCAACTTCTCGTCCTTGGTTTTCCATTCGCCATTGGTCTGATTGATGATAAGCTGTGAGTCTCCAAATACTCGCAGCTTCTTGACGCCCAAGATTATGGCTTCCCTTAAGCTAGCGATGCATGCTTCGTACTCTGCCATGTTGTTGGTGCACTCGAATGCTATGCGCCTCGAGATAGGAATAGGGACATCATCTGGAGAGTAGAGGATTGCTCCAATACCACTCCCTTTAGAATTTGCTGCGCCGTCGAAGAATAACGTCCACTCACCTTTCTTCTTTTCTTCTTCTTCAATGAGCAAGAGATCTTCATCAGGGAAGAATGTCTTGAGCGGTTGATAATCCAGGAGGGAATGGGCCGCAAGATGATCGGCGAGGGCCTGTCCCTTGATTGCCTTCTGAGTGACATAGGTGATGTCGAACTCAGACAAGAGTAGCTGCCATTTAGCTATTCTCCCAGTGAGTGCCGGTTTCTCGAACAGGTACTTGAGCGGATCCATGCGAGCGAGGAGGAGAATAGGAAATGCAATCATGTATTGACGGAGTCGCTGAGTTGCCCAGACTAGGCCGAGGCAAGTCTTCTCGATCGGGGAATACCTGGTCTCGTAGTCAGTGAACTTTCGGCTCAAATAGTATATTGCTTGTTCCTTCTTCCCGGTCTCGTCGTGCTGGCCGAGGACACAGCCAATGGCTTCTGCTGCTACCGAGATGTATAACAATAGTGGTCGTCCAGGAGTGGGTGGCACTAGGACTGGAGGATTCATGAGATATTTCTTGATGCGGTCGAAGGCGACTTGGCAATCATCATTCCATTCTTTTAGAACGTTCTTCCGAAGGAGCTTGAAAATGGGCTCACAAATAGGTGTGAGCTGTGCGATGAAGCGACTGATGTATTGAATTCTGCCGAGGAAGCTCTGGTTTTGGTCTCGTCGACCCTGATGCCATCCTCGCTCACCATAAAGCCGAGGAGTTTGCCTCCCATTGCACCGAAGACACATTTCTGAGGGTTGAGATGGAGCTTGTACTTTTCTAATCTGTTGAATAATTTCTTCAGATCTTCAAAGTGTCCTTCAATTGTGCGAGATTTGATGATCATGTCGTCCACATATACTTCAAGTTCTTTGTTCATCATGTCGTGGAATAATGCTGTCGTTGCTCGCTGATATGTTGCTCCTGCGTTCTTCAGACCGAACGGCATTACCCTGTAACAGAAGGTTCCCCAGGGAGTGATGAACGATGTCTTCTCATGATCTTCGACGGCCATCTTGATCTGATTGTAACCTGAGAACCCGTCCATGAATGAGAAGATCTTGTATCCAGCAGTGTTGTCGACCAGAGTGTCGATATGTGGCAAAGGGAAGTCATCTTTAGGACTGGCTTTGTTGAGATCTCGAAAGTCGATGCACATTCGAACTTTGCCGTCCTTCTTTGGTACTGGCACGATGTTGGCGAGCCATTCAGGGTAGTTGGAGACTACCAAGAATCCCGCGTTGTACTGCTTGATGACTTCATCTCGGACTTTCAGAGCCCATTCTGGCTTCATTCTTCGAAGTTTCTGCTTCACTGGCTTCATATCTGCCTTGGTTGGCAGATGGTGTACAACGAGCTCTTCATCGAGCCCCGGCATGTCTTCATATGAGAACGCGAAGTTGGACAATCTTGGAGCTAGAAACTCTATCATTTTCTGTTTCATCTCAGGTGGCAACGATTTTCCAATGCGTACTTCCCTAGGGATCTCAGGCGTCCCTAAGTTTACTATCTCGAAATCATCGGCTACAACATTGGCTTTAGATTCGAACTTTTTGAGGAGATCCTCTAGTTCGGGAGCTGGATCATCATCTTCCTCATCCCGAGCTTCGTCCAGACCCATGAGCTCGAAGTCTAATTCGATGTCGAAATCATATGATTCGACTTCAAACTCATGTAACTCTTTAGACGAACTTGGCACACTATTGAATGCAGGAAAAGAAATATTTTTTGGTTTTTGAGATTTTTCTGAAATGGAAATACTAGATGTTTTTGGCTTTTGAAAGTTTTTGATTTTTTTGGATTTTCGAAATTCATGGGACTTTGAACAAGTGGGTATTGCAGACCATGATTGAGCCCAACTTGTTCCAAAGTTCCGGTCGCTGCTTAAACAGGTGTTTTTTTTAAAGCCAGAGCCCTCAGATGGCTCTTTGGCTGATTCAAAAGTTAGGGGAACAGATGACCATTCAGGACCCCACACTTCCTCCCCTGGAGAGGTGGGGGTTGATGATTTGGGCGAAGAGTCACTGCTCTGGCCCAATGACCATGATTTCTCGCTGGTCGGGTTCGAGATCTGAGTCGCACTCAGTCCCTCCTGGGTCACTTACCTCGCATTGCAGTTCGTCTGGTTCTACGGCTAGACACAAGTTTGAAATCTGGACATCAGACCAATCTAGGGCTGGCCACTTCCCTTTCTTGGTCCAATGGATGGGCTGCTTCTGCCCCTGGCTGATGATTGATGAAGTTGACTTTGCAGAGATGGGCAAGTCGTGCCCCTCGCTAATTGGTGCTGAGATGGGCAAGTTGTGCCCTTGCTGATTGAAGTGGGAAGGTTGTGCCCCTAGTTGAGAGAAGTGGGCAAGTTGTGCCCCTGGTTGGGAGCAGGTGTCAGAGTAACCTGGTCCTGAAGCTGCTGTATTTGACTTCCTTCTTCGTCTTCATCATTTCCTTTTTCTTCTGGAGGCTTAGATGGTTTGAGAATCTGATCCCATCGAATAGGGGGGCCACGTGGCCCAAACTAGGCTCATGGGGAGGCCTTTGTGTAGTGCAGTCGGTTGATTCCCTCCTGGATCTTTGCAAGGTTCTCCTGGCTTGACGAATTGGATGGGCGAGCATCGAAATTTCTTCCTTCCTTTGTCCATGAAGATTGACCTGTATCCGAGTCCCCATTTGCGTTGGTTATATATCAGCGGTACCTTTCTGGACTTGAAGTGATTCTTCATTCGGTATTTGAGGCTCAGACGCTCTGCCGGTGAAAAGACACGGTCCACCCTTATCGGTTCTGGATTGGCGATAGAGTTCACAGTCTCGAATTCGAAACTATGAAACGGGATGTCTTCTTCAGAATGCTGAATATCGATGACCGGGATGTCTGGTTCAGTGGCAGCAGCGTTGGAAGGAATGATGAGCTCCTTCTCTGCGTGGATAGAGATCACTTGATTTCCACAGATGTACTTCACTCGTTGATGCAGGGTTGATGGCACAGCTCCAACCTTGTGCAGCCAAGGTCGTCCGAGCAGCATGTTGAAAGAGGCTGATATATCCAGGATTTGGAATGTGATGGTGGAGACTTCCAGACCTATCTGTACCTCTATGTCGACCTCCCCTTCCACTGATCGGCGGGTGTTGTCGAATGCTCTGATGCATATGGTGCTGGGTCGGAATGAAGAAGGACTGATTCCCAGACGTTCTGCAGTCTTGAGTGGGCAGATATTTAAGCTTGAGCCATTATCGATAAGGACCAGCGGAACACAGAGGTCTTTGTATCGTAAGGCTATGTTGAGGGATCGCCCATGATCACGTCCCTCTGGTGGCAACTCATTATCTGTGAAGGTGATGGCGCGCAGAGCCAGGAGTTGTCCAATCATCAAAGCTATCATTTCTGGTGCCGTATCGGAGGAGACATGAGCATCGCTCAAGGTTTTGGCAAACATTTCTCGGTGTATGCGAGATGTGCAGAGTAGCTCCCATACTGAGATTTGAGCAGGGATTGACTTAAGCTGAGTTGCCACATCGTATGCGGCTTCATTTTTGTTGCTGAGGCCTGAGAGAGCGCCTTTGGGATCTCCTATGTTCTGATTATCTCTTCGGATGCAACGCCCATTGGGATTTATGTTCCCCACTTCCGCACATTCTGGATAGTGCCATGGAACCTCTTTGTAGTTTTCCTCCCTTTTGCCTTCTAGGACCACCGGTTCTTGCAACGGTGCTGGTGTGGGTACCAGATCTTCCTCGTATGGAGCTTTTGCCTTGAGAACTACATTGTTGCCTGTGCTGAAGGGGTAATATCGAGGCTTGTCTTCGTAGACCACATAAGGTCGTGGTCCTGGCTTAACTGTTCCTGGAGCAGGAGGCTCCCATGGAATGAATACTGGTCCTCTTGATATGGCAGGGGGTTTCTCTGTTCGTCCGAGCTGCCGTAGCGTGATTGACACGCCTCCGGGATTTGCCCCTTGCAATATGACTGGCTCAACTGGAAGAGCTCCTTCCAAGACAACGGGCTCTTGCTGCTGATGAGTATAATTCCTTCCATTGCGGATTGGATTGTTCTTGAATTGGGGTTGCCCCTTGCAAGATGACAGGTTCGTATGTGGGCTCGATGTATGATTGTGCTCCTCCCAGGACGACTGGTTCCCAATATGGGGGGCCATAAGATGCCCCTTGCACAGCTGGCACATCGTATGGAAGTGCTCCTTCGAGTACTACTGGCTTGAGGACTGGAGGAGGAAAGGGACTTGCCCCTTGCATGATCGGAGGATGACTTGTCGGCCCATAGGTGTAGGCATGAATGGATTGGATGGGGGAGAAGAAGCGATCAAGGCATTCGTCTTCTTCTATACTGTTGACGGTGGGACCTCGAGATAACTGGGGTCCGTCTGATGTTGAGGCAAAGGATTCTGAAGAATGTTGGTGGAAGCTGCTGCAGGAGTTCCAGGGATTGAGATGATAATCTTGCGGTCATCAATCAGATCTTGTATGGCGTTCTTCAAAGTGAAGCATCGATCAGTGGCGTGGCCACGCCCTTGATGGTAGGCACAATACTCATTTTCTCGGTAATTCGGTGGCAGAGGATGAGGAGGGGGCCTAGGTGCCATTAGAGTAAGTAATTGCTTCTGCACCAGAGTAGCCATGACTTGACTGAGTGGTTGAGAGAGGGGAGTAAATTTCCTGGACTCCCTGTAGTTTTGCCTATTTTGATATGAGTATTGACTGTTTCCTCTGAACTGTTGTTGTTGTCGAGGTGGTTGTGGCTGAGGATTCGGTTGTGGCTGATACCGCTGAGGCTGATGCTGAACTTGATTATGCTGATATTGTTGACGTCCCTGTGGGGGAGCATGTTGATTTCCTTGAGCAGTGGTGTTGATGTTGTTTACCTCTGTTGGGCGGGGAGGAGAACCACTGCGGTTTCCATTCCCGTGCCCGATAGGTCTTCCTTCTACTCTGTTCCTCTTGACTGGAGTGGCTTGATGAGGCCATGGGGAGATCGTCCTAGGCCCGGATCCCTGCTTCAACTTGCTCTCCAGCACAGATCAACTGTGAGAAATTCGCATATGGATGCGAAATGAGATATCCAGATATGTCCGGATATGTTGAATGGACAATCATGGAGATTTGTTCTTCGTCATCGATAGGTGTCTGCATTCTGGCTGCCATAACTCGCCAACGTCCCACATAAGCTGATAGTGTTTCATCACTCCTTTGTCTGAGAGCCGCAAGGTCGGCTCTTCTGGGTGCCATGTTGAGATTGTACGTGAATCTGTCGACGAAAGCCTGGGAAAGCTGTTCCCATGTCCTGATGCGGTGGCAGTCCAATGAAGTGTACCAATCTAGGGCATCGCCCTTCAGAGATTTTTGGAACAAGCGAATGAGGGCCCCTTCATTTCCTGAGATTGCACTCAGCTCTCCACAGAAGGCCTTGAGATGTACTGTGGGACAACCGCTGCCATCGTATCTTTTGAATTTTGGAACCTCAAAGTTTTGAGGTACTTGAGCATCTAGGGAAATGACACAAGTCTCTGAACTTGGTCGAAGGTAGATCAATTCCTTGTTGTCGCTGAAGCTGATTTTGCAAGATCTGGAACTGCTCCCTGCAACTCGTCCAGTCCTGAGTGATCTGTTCGAGCGACTGGTGCCTCTTGGAGTAAGACACGTTCTTCTTCGGCATAGTGGTCGATGTCTTCGACCCTATGGGCTTGCTGAAAAGCAACCGCGGGTTGCTGAAATTGGTTTGATGATTGAACTGGATTCTGATGAACTTGTGCTTGAAATGATGGTAACTGAACTGGAGACTGTACGGAAGGTTGAACTGGAACTTGCTGGAAATTGACTGGATTTTGCTGAATTGACGATTGCTGAAAATTAACTGGATTTTGCTGAATTGAAGATTGCTGGAAATTAACTGGAATCCCATCGGCGGGGATGTGCTGGAATTGAAAAGTGCTCCTGTTTGCAGGAGGCTGAGATTCTAGGAAGTGACCCTCTTGTTGGGTATTCGCCACTGTCCGCTGATTGATGTAGGCTTGACACTAACCCCCATTGTGGGCATTCGCCAGTGCTGCCCCTGTTGCTGGAAATTGAATTAAAATCCCATCGGCGGGGATGTGCTGGAATTGAAAAGGTGTCCCATCGGCGGGGATGTGCTGGAATTGAAAAGGTGTCCCATCGGCGGGGACATGCTGAGATCTACTGAGATTGTTGTTTACAAGATTGACTGGAAGCTGACTGGATGTTCCTGCAACGGAAGTGCTCTGAGATGGCCTTGTCGTCGCAGGAAGATATTGAGAAGGATGCCCCATAGCGAAGGGCTGAGATGGCTGCTGTCGGTAGTCTTGGGCAGACTCCGATGGTTGTGCTTGATTTGAACTGGAGGCCGGAAGGACCCGGCATGGTTGTTGAGATTGCTGAACTGGGCCAACCTGATTGTTGGCTGCTGCGGTGGTTTGTGCTTGCATGAATTGTAAGAGCATTTCTTGCATTGCTCTCATTCCTTGTGCCAATTCTTGTATGATTGGTGTATTATCAATAGGCTGTTGCGCTGGAGGTTGCGCTTCGGTCATCTCCAGCGCAGGGAAGAGACGCGTTTCTTCTTCGTGGTCGGACATGTCTTGCTGAGCCCGAGTGCGAATTATACTGCTGGTAGGGAAGTTGCCTCCGCGTACGTTGAGCCCGATGAGGTGCAATGGTGAGGACTGTACTCTACTCTTTTTGGGTTTTGGAATTTTCTATTTTTTTTTGGTTTTGGGATCTTCTATTTTTTTTGTCTGTTTTGGGTAGAATGATATGCAGATGAGATTGTATGAGGATTAGTGACTTTCAAGTACGGGAAGGATTCTGTTTTTCAAGTCGGATCACGACTAGTGGGACTAATTCATCCCCAGCGGAGTCGTCATTCTGTGGACCCTCGCCGATTTTCCGCGCTCCCACACGACGACGTTCTCGCCCCTTCCCCTTTCGGGAAAGAAGGAGATGAGGATGCGTGAGTGCGAAATCGTCATTTGTGCCACTGGCTTGCCTCGTTCTCTAGGGCTTCGTTTGGTTGTCGTGTTAAGCTGGATATGTTTAAGTGAGTTTATATAAGACCAGAGTCGCCACTAGCTAGTTACTTCGAATCTACAGTCGGCTAGACCCCGTAGAAACGTTAGAGAAGGGAATCCGAAGATTCCTTCCTCTAAAATGACTCCTATTGATCTGCGGTCAGAGATTCAAGGTAAGGGATCACGGTTACAGGGTGAGAAGAGGTTAAGCACCCCACACACTGCCCGTACCGAAGTACGGTCTCTACTTCACAGAATCGATCGAATACTTGAAAGTCTAGTTTAATCCTCGTATATTCTCATGGATGACATGATGCATGAATGCGGGTCTGAACAGTAAGAGTTTCTGATGGGCAGGTTCCAACAATGGGCAAGCTCAGAGCGTACGCTCGAACTGACAGGTGCTTAATGTAAGACGTATGCAGTGTGCTTGAATGATCAAGGTGTTTTATGGTGAAGCATGAATGCAGGTCTGAACAGTAAGAGTTTCTGATGGGCAGGTTCCAACAACGGGCAAGCCCAGAGCATACGCTCGAACTGACAGGTGCTTAATTTAAGACATATGCAGTGTACTTGAATAATCAAGGTGCTTGCAGTGAAGCAGGGGGGTTGGAAGAAAAGTAAATGTTGCACTTATGCTAGATGCGAATGAGATGATGCTGGAAAAGAGTAGCTGGATGGACGGAGGTGTCGCAAGGATTGGCTTCGAGTGGCTGGATCAAGACTTGGGTGACTTGAGAGGCTTGGACCAGTGGTCAGGCTGGGCTGGACCAGGGTTAGGCTCTCCTCACTCGGACTCTCCTTGGTGGAAAAATGGACTAAAGGGGACTCGGATCGCACTCGGGCTGAATGGGCTTCGAATGGATGTTGAAATGAGAAGGGGAGAGGGGTATTCATAGCAGCGGAGAGTGGCATTTCTCGTAATTTATCTCGGGCGGCCTGCTATGGGCCGCCCGTACGGCCGCTCCTCTGTTTCCAGCAATGTACGGTTGTTACCTCGGGGCTGCTGTTTGACTCGCTGGGTCGACTCAGTGAGTTGACTCAGCGGGTCGACTTGGTGATTTGACTCGACGGGTTGACTCGGTGTTTTGACTCGACGGGTTGACTCAGCGGGTTGACTCAGTGAGTTTGACTTTTTTGAGATTTTTTGACTGGCTTTTCTTATGGGGTGTTTTTCAGGGTGATGTTTAGGACTGGGTTGACTGGGTTTAGGCTTGAACTGGGCTATGGAATGGGGCCTACAAGGGTGAGTTCGGCTGAGTTTGGACTTGGGATTTGGGGGTATGGTCCTCCATTTATCCAGCTTTCTCTACCAACAGTGTAGCCGAAGGTGGGGTGTCTACAATATCACTCACCCCTTCGACTACCGCCTCATTCACTGTCATTAGGGTAAGAAACATCAAGAAGAAAAACCTTTGTCCTAGTAGCCGGAACTAGTCAAGCCGAACAATTGACAGAAATGTGTCTCGAAGAAATGACACGAACATATGCAATCCTGATGGAGGAATGTAGAAATATATGAGAGGCTTTATCCATGATAGCCCGCATAGTGTCCCATAATGCTGCTCCGCAAAATATGACCCCTGCGAAAAATATGGAACATCCCGCAGAAGGGTCACAACTGCCCCAAACCATGTCAAACGGGTCTATCTCGATATTAAAATCCAGAGTAGCAACAGATGAAATACGACAAATTATTTTTGAAACCGTCCAGTCAAAAGGAGAAAGAATGCATAAGGAAAGATTCTAGTATCGGATGTCGTATCCAAGAGAAGTCGATGACATCCCTTTCCCAATTGGCTTCAAATGCCCAAAATTTCAAAATTTTAATGTGAAAGGCTTACCAGAAGAGTATATGATGTACTTCATAACTGTAATGGGAAGCTATGCTATTGTATCACAATATTATCTACGATTGTTTAGTGTGATTCTGACCGGAAAGGCCTTTAAGTGGTATGCAGCTCTTGCTCAACGATCGATACACACTTGGGAACAAATGCAGGAAGCTTTTCTGACTAGTTTCTTCTCCACCGAAAGAGAAGTAAGTCTGATTGAGCTAGAAGAAGTACGATAAAGGGAGTTAGAATTCGTCGATAAATTTATTACACGCTGGAGAGCCCTGAGTGCGTTATGCAAATATCTCTTCGAAGAAGCTGAACAAGTAAAAATGTGCATCGGATGCATGAAACCAGAAATTACTTTGTACTTACGGAAGAAAAAATACACACGTTTCGTGAACTGGCAACAAGAGCTTACGTCTTGAAAAGTATGATTAAAAAAGTGTTTGTATTTTGTTTACACAACAAAATTGCCTTTATGTATATAAGGGAAACAAGAGCCGCATTCTAATGTTAAACAAAAGAGACAGAAAAGCATTCATCACACTAATAAAGAAGTGGATCATCAATGACTTGCTACCCTTCTCCAACTACTCCTACACTGGCTATCTAATTCCATATGTGTGTATGCACAAATTCTAATCATATGATCATAATGTACCTATCTACTTTTGAGATAACACATTTTATTTTGCAAAATTGTTTGTTCAATGACGTTTAAAAATATTTAATATAAATAATTTTTTAAAACCCTTTGTTGAAAAATCTAGTGCTCCATTCAAATTGGAGCCATAGATAAGTCTCATGTGTATAATGCATCTTGTGATCATTTAAGATCTTTTTTGAACTCATCTTCATAAAGTAATCTTAAATAAACTACTTTCTTGATATGTTTTTAACCAAGTTAAATCCATAAAAGTAACCTTAAGAATGCATACCTAATTAGTGCTACCTCGTCATAATCTCAGCACATGTCATATATATAGGACGCATGAGTCACATATGTGACTATCATACTAGAATAATAATTGGATTGGAGATTCTGTCTCTTATTGGTAAATGAACTCAACACATTTATGGCTCAATTCAAACACTGTGATTGATCAAGTGAATGTCATTGTTCACGGTCATAATTAAGCATATGACCAACCACTGGATGATCTATTCCCACTGCTTATGATAGGTTTACAAAATTTGGCTGAGAACGAAGCTAATCATTTCAACCTTAGATTTTATCCCCATCACCTCATAGATTAGTTTGAAGTCATGTATGAATACACATATATCTCATCATGCACTATTTCATGCACACCTACACAATAGTCTTTGTCAAGGAAGAAGCGGACTAAACCATTAATTGGAAAGTATTGGCAACACCTTCATTGTTTTAGCCACACTAAAGCATAAAGTGCATGCATCATCACCATGCTCATAAATATAATTAATCACAACTGCACATTTAAATGAATGCACTAGACAATCACCCAAAGATTATACATATATACACATGTCGATATAGGTATATTTAGACCACACATGATGCAATTGCACCCTAACAACAAGTGGGTGGAACATTTGCACCATGCATAAGATGACCTCCATTGTAGAGGTAGTAATGAGATAGGCTATATGACCTTGCCCTAGCTCAAACCTGTAAGGCTAGGTCTTGAGTCACTAGCCCAGTCCTGTAGCCTTGCCCTAGCTTGGACTTTGTACGACTTATAGGGCAAGGGCTTCAACTAAAAAGGGTTGGTATTGGGCTTGATATCTAGGCCTGACATCTAGGCAAAGTTGGGCTAAGGCCAATGATCAATGGCCTAGCTGAGCCCATGAGCTCGGTCCAACCTGTTACAGTAAAACACCCGCACATGATCAATGTAGGTGTAACGACCTGAGATTTTGAGTGCATGTACACACACACACACAAATACGTACACTCACATTTATTCAAGCATACATGTATAAGTCTATCATTCTAGCTTATCTTAACAGTCCATTTACACTCTAGCCTAAATTTGACCGTTGGGAGTACTCCTCATCCATAGATCAAGCCATCTAACCGTTAACTTTTGATTTGAACCAACATACTATTGTGAAAATCTATTTATAGGAACTCGATCGCAACAAAACACCAGACAATACATTATTAGGTAAATTGGACCGCAAATTATCAATTTCGGGTCCAAAGTCATAAAATCTACCATCCATCGGGTTGCATTGTAACAGTTGGATAGTCTAAGTGGAAATTTCGCAAATTCAACCATCTGATAGTGGAATTGACCATTCAACGTCACTTAGACAACCTTAGAAACCTCAAAAGACCCTCGACATGCAACTTAAAGATGATCCGACCATTGGTTTATAAGTTTAACTACTTCGGATCATTCATCAAGAAATAATTAACCGAAATCAATTCCCGACGACTTGAACTTTGTAATAGGTGGGCCATAAACTCCATGAACCACGATTAATCAAACCTTAGATGATTTCATATGTGAATAGATCCATATGCAATGTGTAGTGCAAGTGCACATGCCACATTCAAAACTTAAAACCGAAAACTTTATAGTTCTCGTGCGCTGAGACTGAATTCGAAGGACGTTTCTTCTCTTGTTCTTTCATTTAAATACTAAATCTTCAATTCCCTCTGACTGAACCTCACCGTCCAACCATAGCCAATTGACCTGAGAGGAGATAATCCTTACCATTTACTCTTACGTGCGTCATTTGTAAAGAGCAATGTAAGAAGATTTCATCTCACCTTTAAAATAGAATTCAAGGGTAAATTCAAGAATGAGTCTTTCCAACCAATCATGTCGTTCATGCAGAGAATCATAGCCAGGCAACACAAATATACATGAAATACGTATAATAAAAAATACTCGCAGCAGGCTTCTCCTTTACCAAAATTGATAGTGTTGGCCAACTAAATTAAACGGACCTTAGATGTTCTAATGATAATTATATTGTGACATTTGATCATACTTGCATATCCCGTATTGCATACATGTTTCTAAAAGCATGGTTTATAATGAGTTTTTTTTTTATTAAAATGCTTAATTACTTTTATTTTTATGAAAATCACTTTAACCAATTTTATAACTTTGAATTTTACATCTGATAAACTGCGCGAGGCTACTCATGGCTTTATAGCTCACTCTTTTGAGAATATTCAATTTCAAATGTAGAGCTAGAGGAGAATTTTCCAAATGAGGAAGAATATTAGAGATTCGATCATTGTTTATTTTCTATTCTAATTTGAAGAATTGATGTAATCAGGTCTACACTAATGACCACTAAACTTAATCATTAAATAATCATTAAAGAGCTGATTAGTAAATTAGTGAGTGTGATTGATGATTTAAACTTGATTATTATTGTGAATAATGATTTAATATTGATTAATTCCTTAGTATTAAATAATGGATGAATGATAAATATGAATGTGAAAGAAATGTATAACGATTAAGCTTCCATATATTATTGTTAGAACTAGAAAATGAACCGCGGGGAACATCCTCTGAGATGTTGTGTTTTGTTGCTCTGGGGTTCTGAATAATAGAAACATTCATAGACAATCACAAACATTCACAAAAGTACACAGGAGAAGAGATATCGCAAGGCGAATTTTATTCCAGAGATTCTGAGATCTTGTACATTCCAGGCCGTGATCTGGCACGAGCCCTTAATTACATCGAATGATCGATGACCCTTGATTAAAAGGCAGAAGAGTAGTCAGCGGGGACTATGGTCTCAGAGTTCATGGTCGTGGAGACTTGGCGTTTGTGTGGTTACGGAGACCTGTATTGTGGTCGGGGACCTGTATTGTATGGTCGCGGAGACCTGTATTTGTATGGTCACGGAGACCTGTATTTGTATGGTCGCGGAGACCTGTATTTGTCGTGTTTTGTTATGGACTGATCCATCTTTGTACAAGTCGGATATTTATGTCCCTATGTTTTGTCCGAAGATCCGGGTTGAGACTGTCAGGGTTTATGGCTGAGATGGACGACTCTGGGCTCACGCTTGTCAACGTAGGGACAGGTGACCTCTGGAAGTCCATTCTACAGTTGTGTGTACCTGCGCAGCTCAACCAGTGGATGCCGTTTGGATGAGTAGGGCATCGACTGTTCTTGAAGTGTCAGTCTTTAACAATTGTGTGTGATAGTTTAGAACTCTCCTGGCATGGTTTATCGTGTTAACCATAGTCCCCTTTGCTTAGTCCGGGCCTGAATTCGGGTCATATTGTGATAGTACATATAATGATGATGCATCAGTATGGTCCTGGGCGCTGACGGACTCTTTTTGGGAGGGTCGCTCCGTTCAACTTGTTGGATCGGATCGGACTTCGAAGGCTTGTATTCTGCTCACTAGGTTGCCCGGATGGGTCATTTGACCGGTCCATTGCGTCCGGAACGCTCGAAATACCCGAAATAGGCCCAAACGGGGCTAAAAATGTCATAAAATGAGGATTTAAAGGTGTTGGAATGAACGCTCAAAGTGCTGATTTTTGCGATCCGCTGGCCTGATTTTACTGATGCGCTGGGGCCAGTGCGTCCAAAAATGATTGTTAAAAATTATCTATTTTCATGATGCGCTAGGCTATTTTTTTGACGCGCTGGGGCCAGTGCGTCCAAAAATAACTTCGTTTAGGAATGTTCATTTTTCTGATCCGCTGGCCTATTTTGCGATGCGCTAGGGCTAGTGCGTCCGAAAAAGATGACTTTTTAAGTTGATGATTTGTTTGATCTGCGGAGGTTTTTCCTGATGCGCTGGATCATTTTTGTGATGCGCTAGGGCCAACGCGTCCAAAATGATGACTTAAGTTATTTCATCTCCGGACATGTTATGGTCAGAGGTGCGATTTCCGGCGAGGGGTTCCGGCGATCGGAAGAGGGTTTCGGCGATCGGAAAAAGGTTTTCCGGCAAAGAGGTTCGGCTCGCTCTCTCTCTGAATCGTGTAAATGAGGTGGTGGGAGGGGGTATTTATAGCCTAAGTCGGCCAATAGGAAGCCGACACAGTGTAGCGCGTCGAGAAAACATGCCAGCGCGTCGAGAAAATCACTTGGCGCATCTAAAAAATGTCTTGGTTGGGATCCTGATTTTTAGGGCGCACTGGCTGTCAGTGCGTCCTGAAATTGCTGAAAGTGCCTGATTTATTGGACTCGCTAAGGGTCAACGCGTCCTGAAATTCCTGAATTATTCGATGCGCTGAGGGCAGTGCAGTCCTGAAATTCATCCCGTAAAACTACCTGCATTTCTTGATGCGCTGGGTGAATTTCTTGACGCGCTGAGGGTCAGTGCGTCCTGGAATTCACTTCGTGAAACTGTCCAAATTTCTTGATGCACTGGACGAATTTTAATTCATTTTCTGAAAATGACTGAATTTCACGATGCGCTGGCTACGGGTTTTCTCGATGCGCCGACGTACTCGTGTTTTGGGAAATTGGGTTTTGCAAAACGAAGGGCTTGTGGGGCCCGCCTTGCGATGAATGTCGATGCACTACTCCTATTTCTTCATAATTGAGGTATCCCTCCCAAATTTAGGGATTTTTTATCATGATGACCAGTGGGGTCCACCACTGGCCCAATTTCTCATTTTTTGGCTCAGTCTGATGCGTGTTGTGATTCATGCCGCGATTTTCGATGCGCTGGCCCTAAATTCAACCAAGTGATGATTTGGGCACTCGGAATCATTGTTTCGAGGATCCTCACTTTTGGGACCCCAACAGATGCCCCTCCGATGCGTTGGGATGGACCCCAAAAGGATCCTCACTTTTGGGACCCCACTTTTCGAGGTCCATGGTGACGCATCGAATTTTTCGGGTCCCACTATAAATAGGGAAGTCCAGGTCATTTCGTTATTTCGCTTTCATTTTTCGACGACCAGAGCTCTCGGCCAGCGCGTCCCCTTTTTCTCCAGCAGCATCGATTTAATATCGCCAGCGCGTCAAACTATTAGGTAGCCCGTCGAGTAATTCAGACTCGGGCCTTTTTATTGATGCGCTACCCTCAGCTCGGCCATTAATTGGACTTGGGATTTTTTCCATTTTTTTAGATGCGCTATAGCGTCGCGCGTATGTTAAATGGTTGCAGCTAATCTCAGCGTGTTGGTTAACCCAAAATCTCCCTTTTTATTGACGCGCTAAGGCCAGCGCGTCCTCCCGTGCTTCGTTAAAACTCATTTCATGACGCTCTGAGTTTAGCGCGTTGCACTTTGCAATTTTTCGATGCGCCAGCCCCAGCACATACTCGTGCCTGGGAAAACCCATTTGATGGACGCGCTAAGGTGTGGATTTATCATTTTCTGGACGTGCTAGGGCCGGCGCATCATGTTTTTTTTTACTTGTGAAATTGCGCAATTTTTTGTGACGCGCTGGGCTCTGCGCGTGCGATTTTGGGACTTAGTGTCATTAAATTTGTTATACATACCGGATCCCGCACGTATATTTTCAAACTTGTTAAGTTGGCCTGATTGTTGAGCGTGTTAAGGCCAACGGGTACTGATTTCTGAGTTTGAGAAGTTGCCTAATTTTAGTGTCCTAATCAAGTACGCTTATCATGGCTTAACGCGCTCACATTCGGGTTCATTTGATCATTGTCCATGATATTTAGGGACTGTTATTTCGGGTGCGTGGAGCCTCACGTACCCTCATACTCAACCTAATCGCCTTCGAGCATTACCAGGGCCTGTGAAGCCTCACGCACCCAGCCCATAGGCCTTGGTGGAATATGGGGTTTTTGCGAGCTTCGCACCGGCGATCTGCCGTGCCTCTAAAGGGTGTGAGCCCCTATACCTCTGCTTCGCATTTGCGCATGTGTGCCAGTTGTCCTAGGGAGGCGTAGGGTCTCACGCACTTGGGAGACTTCCTGGTTGCATCAGTTTAATGGGCAATTCTAATGGCGAATTTAAGTGATGTTTCGAACGTACCTTTGCATGTCTTTTCTTAGCCTTTCTTGTCTTACGCGAGTGGCTTCATGTGCTTTTTCCTTCTTTTCTTTTGTCGGACTACCTCATTGGTTCATCCGTCTTGTTTTTTAGCAGACAATGGCCATAACTCGCGCTTCTCTACGCGCGGCCCGGGATTGTATGAGGCGGCTTCTAAATGCTCTAGACCACCCTGAGGCTTGGTCATCTCTCGCCGGTCAATGCGACGAGGTGGTCGAAGCCTTGACCCATCTCGACGCGGACTCCCGCCCCATTCTTCGAGCTATCCAGAATGTCTCGGCGATGGCCTCCATCTCTGACGAGCGTAAGGAGGCCATTTCTAGCTTCATCAGCGATTCTTCCCTCTTGGAGGAATTGGCAGTCCTCGAGGCGGCGGAGCCTTCTCTGGCTGCTTCTTTCCTATCCCTGTCGAAGTGACTTAGCTTCCTGAAGGAGGAGAAGAGGGAGAGCAGGCGATTTCTAGCTTGGCTTGTCCCTTTGGCAGAGGCCGAGTATCCGGATCGCAGCGCTGGCATCTGGAGGATGGTCAGGGAGGCTATACGGGAACATGACGAACCTGGCGATCGACGTCTCCATAATAAGGAATTACGCCAACGCCGAGCACCTGAATTTTGATCTCGTACAACAATGCATTTCCATCCTAGTGGACTTGATCTTCAAGGAAGGCCAGGTTCAGGCGAAAGTCGATGAGTTGAGGGCTCGGGTTCTCCCACTGACGCAGGACTGAGATCCTCGCTTTCTGGCTTTGGGGAGGGGTCCCCGCAATTTTGAGTCAGTTTTACATTGACTGTTGACTTTTGATCATTAAACAATTGACATTAACAATTTAGACATTTGGAATAGCCCTCATGGTTTGACGAATGCTAATTGTACTTTTTCACTTTACTTCTGTCTTTCCTCGCTTGTGTGTTTGTGACGATGATGTTGTGGTTGTGGATGTTGTCGTTTCATTTATTTTTCCATTGGTTTCGAATGTGTTCCGTAGTGGCCTGGATTGGCGCTTGTACTTTTTTTCTTTGTTGCTTCGTATCCCTTTGGATTTTGTAAATGTTCGATTGATTTTATGAGGATATTTCCCTTTGCCCTGTACTTAAGCCTTTTTCATGCCGTTGCAGATTATAATGGCCAGCAATCCTTCTCAAGCCGGTCCCTCGGGTTCGCCTCAGACTCCATCAAAGCGTAAGCGCGCCGCCGCCAAGCAGGTTTCCAGGCCGTCGGCTGAGAATCCGTAGTGGTTCCTCCCGCCGGAGACGTTCAACTTTTATGAATGTATTTTGACTCTTCCGAAGAATGTTCAACGGAAGATACTCTGCGACAAGGCCCTACCGACCCCTCCTGATGAGGGTACTCAAGAAGAATGGGATCGTGTGGTATGCTCCTTTGCAAGGTTTCTGGACCGACGAGGTTGTTGAGTCTGAAGAGGGTGAAGCGAGCCCAGTTGTGCCTACTCAGTCTGCTAAGCGAGGTTGCCCGAAGATGACTGGAAAAAGCGCTAAGCAGGTCTACATGGAGAACCAAGACAAGTCGAAGTCTGATAGAATGAGGGTTGTCTAGTCCTCCGCGAAGCTGGCAGTATCATCTCTCGTGATCCGTAACCCCTATACAAAGCAATTCATCCGATTTCCTAAGAGCTTCTAAAGATATCGCTCTTTACCGAGTATCGAACCATCTGATGTGTGTCACGCAAACTCATTTTACAGCATCGACTCCTGGACGTCTGTTCCCGAGACATTCGTCAACTGCGCTGTATCCAAGAACGGTACACTGCAGTCTGTCCTTGGGGAGAAGGACATGATATTCTTGGAGCCAAACCACGATCCTCACCTGCCATTTCCGACACATTACTACGAGACCTTACACCAAAGGTTTCGCCCTCTGTCCGACGCGAAAATTTGGCCGACCGGGGAGTTCAGGACCCGAGGACACCTGAGCCCTCACCCTGGCTACGAAGCTTGAGCCAGCCGAATAGTCAAGCAACATGAAGAGACTTTAAAGCAAGTGGGTCTCCTACGGGCTATTCAGGCGACGTCGAGCTACTTTCATCGAGAACCATGCGTCTATAAGGGGTTCTTGAATCACTGGAGCTCTATTACAAACTCCTTCCACCTGCCGTACGGGGAAATGAGCATATCGTTCTGGGACCTGTACCGAATAGCCGGTCTTCCCATTCGCGGCAGAATTTATGATGAATGGACGCCTAGCGACGAGGAGCTATCCAAGAAGAAAAAGGGCGTTGATGAAGGTTTCTACTCTGAAGCCTGCTATGAATTGTTTGCGGAGTTGCCGCAATTCCTAGGCTCCAGGGACAAAGTGCCTTTTGAGGACTAGCTGATTTACTTCAGCCACGGTCTGAAGTGAGCTTCTTTACTTGACTTGCACTCTTCGTGTCCTGTTCCATTTTTTTTATACTGATGGTTTTCTTCCTGTCTCAGCTTAAATTATGGATCGTATGATGAAGGCCACAGGGATAAGTTGGTTCTGGAGGCCAAGATGAAGAAGAAGTTCCCGCAGCCGAACAAGCTATCTCCCACCTGCGAACTCGCTGGGTTCTTAGCCTACTGGCTACGCTGTGTGGCCCTCCCGAGCTCTAAGCAGGCAGATAGTGTGAGAGTCTCCTGCTTCGCCGTGGCAGGGAGTCTGGCTAACGGCCATCGTTATGTATTGGCCTCGGTGGTATTGTGATCCATATATCGGGCCTTTGGCGGTGTCATCAGCAATAAGGGCTTGGCTTCCTTTGGACTAAATTCTTCTTATTGCGGGTGGCATTTCTTTTCGGGATGGCTCGGGGTTTACTTCCCATGAGTCTATGGCATAGAACTCAAAGACTTCATCCGGAGGGGGTCGGTTCTGTTACATGCATTTCAGAAGCGGAAGATGATCAGCGAAAACCTGGCGACTATCGAGGCAAAGATAGCTCGTCACGATGACGTCGACTTCTTCCTTTTCTCCGGGACCAATAGTGAAGATCCTGAATTACTTGATGATGATGAGAGCCTTGGCTCCTATGGGCGTTGTTTTCTGATATCTATCCGCCCGGGCTCACTGCCTTTGAGAGAGGGTGCTGAGTTTTGGAGAGAGCCATACTACCCAAATCGATTTGCCAGGCAATTTGGTTATGACCAAGGGGTACCAGAGACGCTCGAAGCAGTGACGAGAGAGCAGCGGGCTTACGGCACAGGACCGATCCATTGGAAATGGATATGGCGACAGCTCCTGCTCACCAGATCGGGTTGTTCTTTCATTGTTCCAGGCACAGAGTATATCCCTGGCGCCACATATGGATGGATGAGGTGGTGGGCTCACCAATATTCCTTGATCCGAAACAATCGACACGTGGCCGACCCTGTCTTCGTTTCTCCCCCGATCGTTGATCCTGCTCCTGCTGACGGCTTGGGCTATGTGGCAGAGCCGCTTTGTCAATTGGCTACTCCGGGCGCGCAGAAGTTTATGACCTCTCTGAATGTTATAATAGATCATGAGAAACCCGAGCACACGCTTGAAGGGTGGGTCGCATACGGGTAGAGGGTCACACTTCAAGGGAATCCAGATTCCCCGCTCATTGGTCCCATGGCAGAGGGACAAAGAGAGCGTTACGATATCGGTGATGACAATGATGACGAGGCAGACGTGGCGGGGGATGCCAGTGGAGGGGAGGATGCCAGTGATGACGACGGAGGGGACGATAATGATGATGATGTTGGTGATGGCGATGATGGGGGAGGTGATGTTGGTGGGGAGATCATCAGAGAGGGTGGAGAGGGTGATGGCGATGGTGGAGGAGAGGGTGATGGTAAGGGTGGAGGAGAGGGTGATGTTGCGGCAGCAGGTACCCCGCCGACCAGTGGTCAGGGAGGTCGTGGTCAGAGTCCAGCGAGTCGGACGAGCCTGTCCAGACGTTCTGTTCCTGAGGATAGTGATTCTGAACTGTCTCTTGAACGTTCTGGTCCTCGAGTGAAGACCGCTCATCGTGTCCCCGTCACTGACGGAGGAAAGAAAATAAAGGACCTGTTGAAGCTGTACAGGGCTGAGAAGGCACGGAGCAGACTCCCCCAGGCTGCTGGCAGTGTCCCGACTGATGATGCGAGCGGACCAAGGGAAGAAGGGGAGATGAGCTCGCAGGCGGGCCTCAGCGGAGATCGTCCCATGGAAGAAGGTGAAGGTAATGAGCCGATATACGAGAGATCTATTCCCGAGGCAGACACGGGACCCATCCCCATGGACATCGATGGTGAGCCACGAGCTGAAGATCCCCCTCTTGCCGACCTTGTCAATTCCGAGGCTGTAGCGAACCCTAGTCCTACTCCTGAGGCGAGACCTGTTGTTGCTATGGAAGAGGCAGCACTCCCTTCCCAAGGAACCATGCCTGCAGATGCCACTAACGCACCAGAGCCTACCGCCGAAGTACCCCTCATCACTGAAATAGCTCAAGCCATCACTACCCCTGAGGTCGTTGTTCTTCCTTCTCCTAAATTGCCTGAGCCGACAGTGGAAGTTGTGGCTGGATGCGCCCCTAGCTCGTCAATACCTGTTGCCTCAACTAGTGCACCGAGTGATGAAACTCTCGTTGGTATACTACTTGTCTTACTACCTGCTTGCTTCTCTTCTTTCTTCAGTGTGCTAACGTTTATTGTTTCTTTTGCCAGTCACTACTCCTGCCAGTGTCCCGGTTCCTGTAGTCTTGCCCGAGGCATTCCTTTCATCTCTCTGAGGCCTGTCAAGGACCAAGGCGAATCTTCTCAAGAGCTTACTGTCTGATATCATTGATTAGTTGAAGAATGGAGATGAATGGTCTATCTTGGATGAGGCACTGCAGGCGTTGGAGCTTAACGCCACGTGGCTCGGGATTGACATTTCTTCGATAGTCAGCCATGTGTCCCAATTCAAAGATGGAATGGCTCAAGTGAACGAGGCGAGGCACCTCAAGGTTGACCCTTCTGTCGAAGAAAAATGCGGCCACTTGCGGTCCCTTCTTCCGAAATTGAGTCACACGAGGCGGACGTGGTTGCAGTACGGAGGGATTGGCAGGCTGTAGACGCTGAATACCAAGAGGCCATCGGACGTCTCGCGGAGATTGAAAATGAGATGGCCCGATTACGAGCTGAACATTCTGTCGTCCATCTCAAACTTTCGAAGTTTAGTGGTCAGAAGGCACGCCTGCAGTCTTCTATCGACCAGCGTGAGGTGAAGTGTAACGCCGTGAGGGCACAAGTTATGGAGCTGAAGCGGTCTCTCCAAGATACTCCTAACCCTGCCCAAGTCTTAGTCGAGGCTGAAGCGAGACAGAAGGCGATCGAAGAATCTACAGTCAACTTATTAGAACAATGTTTGAAGACTTTAGATAGTTGAACTGTAACAATCTTCACTTGTAATTTAAAACACGTTGGAATATGTTGTAGTGAATGTTGTAACAATATGTATACTATTGCAGTCTTTATTTTTTTTGTGTTTTTAGCCTGTTTACCATTTTACTTGAATTTGAATGCGAATAGATTGGGCCTTTCGGAAAGGAACGTCCCCCTGTTAGGACTTAAACCCATGCTTATGGGAACAAAGACTTAACCGGGTCTCGATTCAGGGCTCATCCCAATTCTGGATGTCCTTGGAAAGAATGGGGTGTCATGCTCGACGTGTCCTGAGTCTTGTTGGCTTCTCCGATACCTGTGTAAGCACAAAATAGACGATTAGCATTTTAGTTTAGTGATTGCATGGTATCCTTTCTTTTGGTATCTACTTTATTACACTTTTCCCTCTATCGGGGTGTTTACAACTTGCAACGACAAGCCTCTGTTAAGTGTAATATCTTTTCAAGAACCGACCATTCACCAGCGAACTGATGCCCTACCCTTTGCAATCTATCACTCGATAGGCTCCGTTGGAATATACTTCATCGATAATGCAGACGGGATCACATTTTGGATCGAATTTACTTTTCAGCTCTTGGGTCGGCGCCGGACGCTTCATCATTAGTACGAGATCGCCCTTCTTGAATGATCTACCCTTGACACGCTTATCGTATGCGGAAAAAATTTACTTTTGATACATAACGAGCCTTTGTTGGGCAGCGAGCCTCTTTTCATCTAAGTTATCGAGTTCGATCATCCGGCTCTTGGCGTTATGCTCGTTTGTCAGGGAGTGTCGGAGAGCGACCCGTAGCGACTCAACTTGTATTTCCATCAGGATCACAGCTTCCGTACCGTACACCAGTGAGTAGGGTGTAGCCCGGGTGGCCGTGCAGTGTGTAGTTCGGTATGCCCACAGTGCTTCGGGCAACCGTCTGTCCCAGTCCTTCTTATTGTCTCCCACTGTCTTTTTCAGAATCTTCACAATAGTCTTGTTGAATGCTTCGGCCAGTCCATTCGCAGGAGGATAATAGGGCGATGAATAGCAATGCTTGATCTTGAATTTTGCACACAGTTTATCAATAGTAGCGTTCTTGAAGGGTGTCCCGTTGTCCGTGGTGATTCTCTCGGGGATACCATGTCGGTATAATATAGTGTGACGAATAAAACCTTCGACATGTCTGGCTTTCACGTTTCTCAGGGCGACTACCTCAGCCCATTTGGAGAAATAGTCGGTCGCTGCAAGGATGTATTGATGCCCCTGGGAGGATGGTGGACTAATCGGCCCGATCACGTCCATGCCTCAGGCTGCAAAAGGCCAGGACATTACCGACTGATGCAATTCTTCCGGTGGTGAATGTATGATGTCGGCATGAACTTGACACTGGTGACACTTCTTTACGTATTCTATCACGTCTTTTGCCATAGCAGGCCAGTCGTAACCCATGTGTCGCACGCGATGATGTAAATTCTTCCCTCCCTGGTGAGCACCGCATTCTCCTTCGTGAGCTTCTTTCAAGGTGTCGCGTGCTTCTTCTTGGTTTAGACATCGCAGCAGTACTCCCTCGTATGATCATTTGTAAAGAACATGATTCTGGAGTACGAATGAATTGGTGCGTCTTTTGATTTGTGTGCGCATTTTGGGATCTTCCGGCAGAAATCCGTACTTCAGATAATCAATGAATGATTTTCTCCAGTCATCCTCCTCTGTGATCTCGAAGCAGCAAATGGGATTGGCACTCAATTCTCCACTGCGCAACGCGGTCGTCGGCAGGATTCTTCTTTCCTCAATTGTTACCTGAAGTGGGCTGGCTCCAGGGTTAGCCAGAGCGGCGGCTAAACTGGCGAGTGCATCTGCTCGTACATTCTCTTGCCTTGGTATGTGCGAGATACTGCTGTTCCGAAACTGATCAAACATGGACTGTGCTTGGTGGCAATAGGGCGATAACTCGGGTTTGCGGACTTCGTAATCTGTCGTTAGTTGACCGATGACAAGCCTAGAGTCATCGTAGATACATATTTCCTTGATCTGCATTTCTAGGGCCAACTGTAACCCGATGATAAGAGCCTGGTACTCTGCTTCGTTGTTGGTGCATGTTGGGACTAACGTGAATGAATAAGGTAACAAGTCTCCTTGCGGACTGATGAACATAACTCATGCCCCTGACCCTACCGCTCTGGCTGCGCCGTCGAAATACATCTCCCAATGGCGTGCTTCATTAATCGTCATAACCTGATCGTCTGGGAGGTCATATTTTATTTCTTCACCGCTCGGCACTAGATGCGCAGCAAGGAAGTCTGCAATTGCTTGCCCTTTGACGGCCCGAGCCGACATGTACGTCAAGTCGAATTCCGACAAGAGCAGGGCCCACTTGGCCAGCCGCCCAGACAACATGGGTCTGTTCATGAGAAATTTGAGGGGATCCGCTTTGGATATCAACGTTATCTGGTGAGAGAGACAGTAATGTCTAAGCTTTTTGACAGCAAAGATCAGTGCCAGACAGATTTTCTCGATCGCTGAGTAATTTAACTCGGCTCCCACTAGCGTGCGGCTCAGGTAATAGATTGTGCTTTCCTCTCCTTCTTCGTTCTTCTGGGCTAAGAGGGCTCCAAGTGAATTTTCGCAGACGGCAATGTAGAGGATCAGTGGCTCCCCTTTGATCGGTGCTGCAAGGACTGGAGATTTTTCAAGTAAGTCCTTCAGAGAGTCGAATGCTTTCTGGCAAGTGTCGTCCCACTCAAACTGTACCCCTTTCTTGTTGAGGCGCGAGAATGGTTGACAACGACCGGATAAATTCGAGATGAACCTTCTTAGGTACGCGACCCGGCCTTGGAAGCTTTTCAGCTCTTTGAGACTCTTCGAAGGTGGCATTTCCCTGATCGCCTTAATCTTTGTTGGGTCGATTTCTATGCCTCGGTGTCTGATAACAAATCCTAAAAACTTGCCAGAGGACACCCCGAATGCGCACTTCAACGGATTCACGCGGAGACTTTTCTTTCTTAGTCTTTGGAACACTTGCCGTAGATGCTCTCTATGCGGTTCATGCCCGGCCGACCTCACTACCAGATCGTCTACATAGCATTCGACATGCTTATGCATCATGTCCTGGAAGATCACTTGCATCGCGCGCTGATACGTTGCTCCTGCGTTCTTCAACCCAAACGGCATCACGCGGTAACAGTATATGCCCAACGTTGTACGGAATGCTGTTGATTCCTCATCCTCTGGGGCCATACGAATCTGATTATACCCCAAGTAACCGTCCATAAAGGACATCACCGCGTACCCTATCGTGCTGTCGATCAGTAGTTCTGGGATAGGCAGTGGGAAATCATCCTTAGGGCATGCTTCATTGAGGTTCCAAAAGTCTACGCAGATTCGGATTTGACCGCTCTTTTTCTTGACCGGTACAATGCTTGAAATCCATTGTGGGTATTTGACCTCTCGGATGAACTCGGCTTGGATTAACTTTTCGACCTCTTCTTCGATTTTGGGCACTATGTCTGGGTGGAATCGTCGTTGAGGCTGTTTGACTGCTTTCTTCCCTTTTAGGATGCCCAACTTGTGCATTGCAATTGTTGGACTAAGCCCCTGCATTTCTGAGTACGTCCAAGCGAACACGTCCTTGTTCTCTTTCAACAGTTGGATGTATTTCTCTTTCTCCTCTTCTGGGACATTTTTACTCAGATATGTATTTCTAGGGTCCTCTGAGGTTCCCAGATTTATTTCTTCAAGCTCGTCTATCGTGGGCTGTCCCCCGTCTTCTATCTGCGCAGGTGCGGCGCTGGGTTGGATGACGTCGACTGCTTCTCGTAGCTGTACCTCTTCCGTGGGACTGATTGTCACCATGTTGACATGTCTAATCTTCATTTTTGCCCCTAACCCTTCTCTTCCTTGGTAAGCTTCGGTGTTTTCTTCGAACGGTGCTAACATTCTACCATTCGAGGCTAATTTCGAGTAACAGAAACCCATATTCTTCATGATGTTACGGCTAGCTTCACTGTACCTTCCCTCTTCTATCGGTTGTGGTAAGCGAAGTGATTTCTCTACCTCGTCCCTAGACTGCGCAGATTCACTTGACACTGAATAGAATTTGATTTCTTTCTTCGTATTGGCATTTGGCAGTACCACAAACTGGCTAGGAGCCCTTGGGAAAGGCTTAACTCTTCCTATTTTCGGTACTGGCATGTTGAAGCTAGATTTGAGCACACTCATGTGCTGATTCGATATCATCTCTAGGACGGACTGCCCGGGCTGTCGCAAGTGCTTCGGGATTATGTAAAATTTCTTGGTAGTCCTTTGAGGTTCTTCAGCTGACTGACCTGCGACTTCTTTCTGAGTAATGAACTGAGGTTTGCCTCTCTGTTCGAACTTGCTGACTTTAGGTTTTGCCCCTTGCCCTTTCTGCGTTACGTCGGGCTTCTTTGTGACCTCTCTTTCGTCGACCATGTCATAGTACCGGGCATCAGCCAAGAATGATTCTGCAATTGTATACGGCTTTGGGTTTGCTGCCACTCTGTACTGAACTTCCTCTCTGTTGTACTTGAAGCACTGATGATAAGTTGAGGGAATGATGCGATTATGATGGAGCCACGGCCTCCCTAGGAGAAGATTATACGTTGTTACTGCGTCAATTACTTGGCATGTTACTTTCGTCTTCAGCTCTTCAATTTCTAGCATCACGGTGATCGACCCTAGAGTGCGCTGGCTGTCTTGATTGAACCCTTGAATAACCATGGTGCTGGGTCGCAGGGCTGATGGTCTGTAACCCAACCTCTGTAGTGTCTTCAACGACATGATGTTTACTGCAGGATCCATCGTCAAGCATGCATTGCTTAATTTTCGTATCTCTAATCGTTCCTGTGACCATCAACGGACGGTTGTGGTCTTTGGCTTCAATCGTGCGGTCTTCTTCTACCAGGTGTGCTTTGGTGGCCAGTTCTCGGAAAGAGTGAAAACTATTCCCTGATAACCTGTACGATATCATTGGGTCCAGGGCTCGCATACACATCTTTATCTGTTCTTTCTCACTGGGCAACTCTTGGCATTGAGCGGCTATTGTCCCCCATCGGTCCATGAACTTCTCCACGGGTTCGCCCTGTCTTTGTCTGATCAAGGCCAGATCTGTTACTGATGTTTCTCTTTCTATAGAGAAGAATTTTGAGATAAAACTGTCTCGCATCTGCTCCCACGACTTCACTGATCCGGCTGGTAGCGACATGTACCATTGAAAAGCTTTCCCTGTCAGCGTTGACCCGAATAACCTCATACAGTACTGCGGGACGGTCGACCAATTTCCCAATGCTGTGAGGAAGCGAGTGATGTGTTCCTCTGGCGACCCCCTACCGTCAAATTTTTTGAAATCCGGACATCTGAAGTTGACCGGAAATGGTATTTCTTCTATCTCCAGCGGGTATGGGACCTGATATTTATACCCGGTTCCTCTTTCCTTCTCCTTTTCTTGTCGCATGAGACTCGTAATTGTTTGCGACAGTTCTTCTCTCGTCATTTGCGCAGTCGGGACTGCTATTCGCTCCACTGGAACTCTCCTGGCCTGGGTAAGTGGCTCGGCACTAGCTGGCCCTTCTGCTGCCCCTTGAGGTTCTTCGGCTAATGGGCGCGTAGGCGGTACAAGGCTTCGAGTAGCGTTCTGAGCTATTAAAGTGGTCAATGCTTCCTGAATTACCCTCATTCGTTCATTCGTTTCCCGATTAGCCTGAACTAATTTGTCGATTTGATCTTGGACTGTAGGCAATTCGTCCGCTTCATACGATCCCTCTTCTGCCTCTGCTACTTGAACCATTGCGATCAGCACCGGTCGGGCCTTCTGAACCTGCCCCCGTCCTGGCTTGAGAATTGTCATGGGCTTGGAGCTTTTCGCAATCGTGGTCCCGGTCGACTTACGTGCGACACGGGTGGTTTTGGACAATGGTGGAAACTGTTCGAATCGTCATCGCAGGCACCGAAGACTTGGTTGATGCGACCTGACTGCTGATGGAAATCTTCTGCCCTTGTTTTGGCTGCCATTGTCTCTTGGTCGCAGGGCGAGGTCTTGCAACATTCACCTTCTTATATGCTGCTAAGCTGGCTGCTTTCTTCTACTCTTTCTTTTGTCGGCGCGTTTTGACCAACTGCCATCTTGAGTTAGAAGCAGTTGTCGTGGTTGGGATGAAGCGCGGGAAGCTGAAGCCTCCAGTAGCAAGGAAGGTGCACAAACTGTTCATTGAGCATGCCATTTCTTCTGTCTGTCCTAGTATCTTGCTAATTTTGTTATGTCATAAAATCGTTAGAACAGTTCGCAAGTGCGGTCGGGAGTATGAGCCCATCGATCGCAGTGCATAAACCAACAAAAATAAGCAAGACGGAGGCAAATACGTGCAGTTGTGAAAATTTGTGGGTTCGAAAACCTTTTAAATGTCTATCGCCTTAAAGATGAAGGGAAGAATGTTCCCGTTGAGAGTCGCCAGTTTGACGCCCGAGGGGCGCCGAAACATTACGCCTCGCAGTAGCTTTTCTATGCGTAGATTCGTGTTTGTAAGTGACCGATCTTAGAGTGTTCCTATATTCAGATAAAGCCAGAGATCCTGGTATAGTTCGATCCCCAGCAGAGTCGCCAGTTTGTTAGAACTAGAAAATGAACCGCGGGGAACATCCTCTGAGATGTTGTGTTTTGTTGCTCTGGGTTCTGAATAATAGAAACATTCATAGACAATCACAAACATTCACAAAAGTACACAGGAGGAGATATCGCAAGGCGAATTTTATTCCAGAGATTCTAAGATCTTGTACATTCTAGGCCGTGATCTGGCACGAGCCCTTAATTACATCGAATGATCAATGACCCTTGATTAACAGGCAGAAGACTAGTCAGCGGGGACTATGGTCTCAGAGTTCATGGTCGTGGAGACTTGACGTTTGTGTGGTCACGGAGACCTGTATTTGTGTGGTCGCGGGGACCTGTATTTGTATGGTCGCGGAGACCTGTATTTGTATGGTCACGGAGACCTGTATTTGTCGTGTTTTGTTATGGACTGATCCATCTTTGTACGAGTCGGATGTCTATGTCCGATGTTTTGTCCGGAGATCCGGGCTGAGACTGTCAGGGTTTATGGCTGAGATGGATGACTCTGGGCCCGCGCCTGTCAATGTAGGGACAGGTGACCTCGGAAGTCCATTCTACAGTTGTGTGTACCTGCGCAGCTCAACCAGCGGATGCCGTTTGGATGGGTAGGGCATCGACTGTTCTTGAAGTGTCAGTCTTTAACAAATCGTGTGTGATAGTTTAGAACTCTCCTGGCATGGTTTATCGTGTTAACCATAGTCCCCTTTACTTAGTCCAGGCCTGAATCCGGGTCATATTGTGATAGTACATATAATGATGATGCATCAGTATGGTCCTGGGCGCTGACGGACTCTTTTTGGGAGGGTCGCTCCGTTCAACTTGTTGGATCGGATCGGACTCCGAAGGCTTGTATTCTGCTCACTGGGTAGCCCGGATGGGTCATTTGATCGCTCCATTGCGTACCGGAACGCTCGAAGTACCCGAAATAGGCCCAAACGGGGCTAAAAAACATCATAAAATGAGGATTTAAAGGTGCTGGAATGAACGCTCAAAGTGCTGATTTTTGCGATCCGCTGGCCTGATTTTACTGATGCGCTGGGGCCAGTGCGTCCAAAAATGATTGTTAAAAATTATCTATTTTCATAATGCGCTAGGCTATTTTTCTGACGTGCTGGGGCCAGTAAGTCCAAAAATAACTTCGTTTAGGAATGTTCATTTTTCTGATCCGCTGACCTATTTTGCGATGCGCTAGGGCCAGTGCGTCCGAAAAATATGACTTTTTAAGTTGATGATTTGTTTGATCCGCGGAGGTTTTTCCTGATGTGCTGGATCATTTTTGTGATGCGTTGGGGCCAGCGCGTCCAAAATGATGACTTAAGTTATTTCATCTTCGGACCTGTTATGGTCGGAGGTGCGATTTCCGGCGAGGGTTCGGCGATCGGAAGAAGGTTCCGGCGATCGGAAAAAGGTTTTCTGGCAAAGAGGTTCGGCTCTCTCTCTCTCTCTCTCTCTCTCTCTCTCTCTCTGAATCGCTGCAAATGAGGTGGTGGGAGGGGGTATTTATAGCCTAAGTCGGCCAATAGGAAGCCGACACATGTAGCGCGTCGAGAAAACATGCCGGCGCGTCGAGAAAATCACTTGGCGCGTCTAAAAAATGTCTTGGTTGGGATCCTAATTTTTAGGGCGCACTGGCTGTCAGTGCGTCCTGAAATTGCTGAAAGTGCCTGATTTATTGGACGCACTGAGGGTCAGCGCGTCCTGAAATTCCTAAATTATTCGATGCGCTGAAGGCAGTGCGTCCTGAAATTCATCTCGTAAAACTACTTGCATTTCTTGATGCGCTGGGTAAATTTCTTGACGCGCTGAGGGTCAGTGCGTCCTGGAATTCACTTCGTGAAACTGTCCGAATTTCTTGATGCTCTGGACAAATTTTCGGACGCGCTGGAGGCAGTGCGTCCTAAAATTTATTTTCTGAAAATGACTGAATTTCACGATGCGCTGGCTACGGGTTTTCTCGATGCGCCGACGTACTCGTGTTTTGGAAAATTGGGTTTTGCAAAACGAAGGGCTTGTGGGGCCCGCCTTATGATGAATGTCGATGCACTGCTCCTATTTCTTCATAATTGAGGTATACCTCCCAAATTTGGGGGTTTTTGATCATGATGACCGGTGGGGTCCACCATTGGCCCAATTTCTCATTTTTTGGTTCAGTCTAATGCGTGTTGTGATTCGTGTCGCGATTTTCGATGCGCTGGCCCTAAATTCAACCAAGTGATGATTTGGGCACTCGGAATCATTGTTTCAAGAATCCTCACTTTTGGGACCCCAACAATTATATATCTCATAACTTCAAATTCGAAATCAAAGTTATTATTCCTTGGTGCCAGATTTTGCAGCGTAATAGTTCAACTAAAGCCTTCCAAGTATAAGAATGAATTAGATTTAAAATATCTATACTTTTAATAGTGGATGAGGAAAAATGAACTCTATGAAGCTTTTCAAACAGATAATCCTCAAAAAATCTAAATTAATAAACTTTATACCATGAAGTAAATTTCGATCAAGAAGTACCTTTAGTCATTGCTTGCTCATGTGGCCTAATCATCATGCCAGATTGTAGCAGAGTTTATCGTAACATTAGTAACAATAGTATCACCAACTACATTATCTCCAATTAAACGATATAAATTGCCTATTAAATCTCTTTTTTGCCATCACCATCACCATTTTTATAATTTTTAATTGACTCTTTTCACCAAAAAAATTATAATCATCTTTCTTAAACTTTTCAATAACAGAAGATTATTTCGCGGTTCTGATATGAGTTACATGTTAGAAACTATACATGTGATATTATTAAACATAATTATTTTGACATATCCAATCTTCACAATTTTATGCGTGACATCATCACCTATGTAAACTATGCCATTATCATATGATTGATATGTATAAAAACAATCCCTATATGGCGTTATATGGAATGAAGTATCCGAATCTAAGATCCATTAATGGCTCAGATTCTTTTGTAGAATCACTTCCGACAACATTTTTATGTCAATAGATGAATTCTTTCTCAATTATATTTCTTTCGAAACTTTTTAAAACAGATGCATGATCATGTAAGTCAGATTTAGAATTTTTCTTATTTTCTTTTCTAAGTTTACAACTTTAGCGCAAGTGGCCATTGTTTCTGCAATTCCAACACCTTCCTATTTTGTGCCCTTTCGATTTGGATTTCGTTTGATCTCTCCTACTGATACCCTTCTTCGTAGATATTCCTTTAACCATCATAACATCACTAACAGACTCTCCATGCATTTTTCTATGAAACTCTTTGAGTGCTAAAGAGACACACTAACCTCACTGGTGGGTGGGTGCATCGTGTGACTAACCAAGAGGGTGCGTTGCCCAGGTAACATTGTGGCTGTGTTGCATGACTAACTTAAAAAAAAAAAAAAAACAGTGTGGACTTATACCAAGATGTAGATTGTTACTGAGATTTATAATCAAACTATCTCACAAATATGACATTGAACAAAATAGAAGTGCAACTTTTTATTTATCATCAATTTTTACATTAGTTGTCCTTAATTTGCCAATTAGGGTATTAAACTAATTCAAGTGTTCTTGTAAAGAGGGTTCTTTCATTCATCTTCAAGTTCTACAGTTGTTATCAAAAAAGATTTTATTCAATATCAATTTTCCTTCATACAAGTTTCATAATTTGTCATACAAACATTTTATAGTAGTTTGATTAATTACATTGAACAAAATTGATTCATCTAGTGTAAGAAGAAAATATGTCATAGCTAATTGATTTTTCTCCTTAAATACCCTGGCCTTCATCTCTACCAGTTTCTTTTCTTTTCCTTAAATTGTAATTGCACATCCTTCCTTCATTAACATTGCGTTCAAATTCAGTTTCTATAACATGTAATTAGATCTGTCAAACTTCAACACCTTGAATCTGATAAAACTTATTCCAACCATTTGAAACATAATTGCAACAAAACACTAACATCGATCTTGTACTAAAAGGCTTCTCAACCTTTAGCTCTTATACTAATTGTTCTAGAAAAGACATACGCATGCGATCAATGTAAGGGAAGCTAAAACCATAAAAGAAAAGGACCAAACAAAAATAAGAGATAAGATGCACAGGGATTTATGTGGTTCAACAATATGCTTACTCCATAGGGTAGCAACACATAGCTTCATTATTCACTAAAATAAGAGAAATATAGATAAAAGAATTGTCTTTCCCACTCGTAAAGAAATTTTTCATTAAGGAATATCCCAGAAGATGAGTTAATGAAATACATATCTCCCCATGCTCCTCCTTGTGTAGACCACGTGAGAGAGTGTACATGCCAAAGTCCTAGGGGAATTAGGCTTTAATATTCTTACATACGGATAGACGTGTGCACAACCAAGGTAGAGAAGTCCTATACAAACTAGTAGAAGAAAGGACATCTCTTGATTGAAAACTGTTGGGTGCAAAAGTAATCTCAGATAGAATCAAACAGGCAATAGAGAATGAAAAATTCAACCACACACAACGAACACAAATATTTTTAAGTGGAAAACCCTTGCGGGAAAAAACCACGACACAAAGCTACGATCAATCCACTATATTATAAAAGTTATAAGAAACGGAACAACTTATAGAATAGAAAACCCTAACTTTTTCCTTTGTAAAATCCTAGAAATCGTGTAGGCTCTCCTTGTTCTACCCTAATCGTGTTTAGGAGACTCCTTATATACCCTCGTACAAGATTAAGAAATAAAACCTGCACTTTCTAAAAACTCATACAAACTATCGATCAAATCGACAAAAATCGACACACTATCAATCGAATCGACAACGACAAAAAAACTTCAGCGAGCAATCTAAAATTTTCTTGAATATTTCAATCGAATTGATACCTCCTTTGATTGAATCGATAGGTCTTCAACAACATTAGATTAAAGGCACTCGATCAACAATCTCCACCGTGGATTTAATCCTCCAGCATACTGCTTTAAGTTGCTTATCATCATCTCTAATCATCTTTAAATATCGTCATCATCGCTTCTCATTTACTAATCATCTTCAAATATCGTCATCATCATTTCTCGTGCACACTTCATCTTTAATTCTTTGTTACCAAGCCTAGAGTAATCGAGTAAAACTTGTACTTCTCTGCAAGAACAACCTTCGTAAGAATGTCCGCCGAATTCACGATAGTGTGAATCTTCTCAAGAGTAATACCTCATTCTTCTAGCATCTGCTAAATAAAGTGATGATGAACATCAATGTGTTTAGTCCAAGAATGATACATCAAGTTCTTTGTTAAATTGATTACACTCTCGCTGTTAAATACATAAGCACAACTTCCTACTAAAGCTCCAACCCATTCATCATCCATTTCAACCAAATAACTTTATTGAATGCTTCCATCATTGCTATGTATTCGGCTTTGGTTGTGGAAAGTATAACCATAGACTGAAGCTTTGACATCCAATTGATAGCTCTACCCACCAACACAAACAAGTAATTGGAAGTTGATCTTCTATTATCCACATTCCCTGCGTAATTAGAATCCACATAGCATACAAGTTTCTCCTTAGAATTTTTTAAAACTAAGACAGTTCGTCATACCTCGTATGTACCAAAGCAACCATTTCACTTCTTCCCACTGTTGCTTGTCGGGGTTTAACCTGTATCTGTTCACAACACCAACTGTGAAATGTCCGATCTAGTATAAACATGATGTATATAAGACAGCCACTGCATTTGAGTAGGGCACACGAGATATATACTGCTTTTCTTTATCTGAAGTAGGATATAACTTCGAAGAAAGTCGAAAGTGAACAACGTGGGGTGTGTGTTCGCTTCCCCAAGTGTAGGGTTGCGATGTAGTAATAAATATCGGTAAGACCGAGGTTGATCCACAGGGACTTGTGTAGGAATTCACAAAACACTTCCAATGGTTTCTACTTAAGAGTTAACTAAACAGGATTTAGTAATTTGGTGAAGATAACAATTTTGAACTAAACTGAAAATAATCAATTAATAAAAAGTACTAGGGGTTCAAGGATCCACTTGTAGCAATCCTTGATGCTTAATTCGCTGTGGTTTCTCACTTTCTCAACTAGAATCGAAATTAAGTCCTATCTAGCCGGATGATAGAGCAGTTAAAATAAACAATCTGCCATATGTGTGATTCATGTACATGATTCTCTACATTTAATCTAGGACTTGAGCACACTCAATTGCATAGGTCAATCCTAATTCCAATAGGTTAAGATCACAATTATAATCATCATTAAATCCTGTCACAAGGTATAACTATATCATAATTTGAACTTGATTCAAATCACATACACAATCTCACATAATCCAGAATTTCAAAAAATAGAACTTTTGGTATGAAGTTCCCACATGAAGATCATAGGTCTAGAGCGTATTGAATCCAATTCCTCGGATCATACAGATCTAGAATAACTCAAAACAATTAAGAACTCAAGCAATTAGTTTAAACATCCATGAGCCATCATAAGATTAAGAAAAACTACTTAGAATCTTATTTAAACTTCAAACCATTGTTCTTCACTAATAATCCAACTTAAAACCAAATTAAACGAATTGAAACATCCTAGATTCACTACAAGCTTCACCTCTTAGCCCTAGCTAAGAGGTTTAGCCATTCATGATACAAGGAAACATGAAAACAACTAAGAAAACCATAAAACTAGAAGAACAAACTAGGAAGAGTTGTAGAACTCCGGATCTGACTTCCGCCGTCTCCCACCGTGCTTAATCTCTTCTAGGATGCCTTAGGAAGAAGCCCTAGGTCCCCTTTTATAGAATAGTGCAGAAGGTTTCGGATTACGCAAGAAATCCCGAATTGCGTAGAGAAAATCGGAGTTTGAAGGACATGTTTGTTACACAGACGACCGGTCGCACGACCGGTCTGAGCTCCTGGAAGACCGGTCGCACGACCGGTCTCAAAAGTGCAAAAACAGTCTAGTGACTTGTTCATAAATTCGAACCCAGACTTTTAATTCGAGGACCGGTCGCACGATCGGTTTGAGCAGTGGACGACCGGTCGTACGATCGGTCGTGGATGATCCAGCAAAATATGCAGTATGGCTCCTTCTGTTGAGTATTCGGACTGGTCGGACAACTGGTCCTGGGCTATGGACGACTGGTCTTCAGTGTATTCTTCTGCCTTCTTTCTTCTCTCCTTTGACTTCTATCTTCCATTCTTTGACGCTTGGGCTTGTGATCTTCAATGCTTGTAAATAGTGTCTTTAAGCCTTCTATTGATGAATCCTCTCTCTTATTCCTATAACCACAAAACCATGCATTAGTTGGGTCTTTAATCATGTATTTCAAGCATAGTTAGTGATAAAATGTGGTTAGAATATGCACATTTAAGAGCTTAACAGTGTGTTAATCAATTCTTCTTTTTTCAGTTTAAAATTGACTAAGAGTTTCTCAAGGTACTCTTCCAGAGACAATCATGGCCTGCTCCTTGCCTTGTCTCTATGTATATTGATACAAAAAATCTTCTTTGTAGCCCCAGATCTTTCATTTTAAGTGTTCTAAATAATTGAGCCTTTAATATATTAATTTCAGACATGTTATGGCTGTTGATAAGCATATCATCAATATATAACATCAAAATAATGAATTTCCTTTCATTTAGTGCTATAAAATAGACAATGATCAAATTCACTTCTAATAAACCGCTGGCTTAACATGAAAAAATTAAATTTCTTGTACCATTGCCTATGAGACTATTTCAGGTCGTATAACGACCTCTTTAACCTACAAACTTTATTCTCCTCTCCCTGCACCTCGAACCCTTTAGGTTGCTTCATATAGATCTTCTCTTCTAGTTCTCCATGTAGATGAAATTGCGGTTTTACCACTAGTAGAGGAGCTTAGAGATACGCCTAATGTCCTAAAGGGGGGCAAATAAAACTTTTTAAAATTTCAGCTAAAATTATGAGATTTAACAATCTAAATATCTAGGCTATAGACTGAGCATGAACATATTCAGCATAGCACAAAAGCTCAAGAGACAATATGTATCATTGACAATTTATCAAACACCTTATGAGTATGATTGTAGAACTTTGATTCATGGAACAAAATGAATAAGTTAAGAGTATATGATGAATAAAGAAGAGACAATTATTCAATCCATTGCACAAAAATATATATTGGTTTGACTTTGAGTCTACTCCACTCCCGGCTACCAATCTCAACCTATAAGACCACCGAATTTCACTATGTTTGTGGTTTTAAATTAGGTTCACCATCAACCTTCACATCTTAAGTATCTAGGACTGTGTTTACCATCCGTCGATCGCCCTATCTAGGATCTTGTTGAGTTAGGATCTCAAACTCTCACCAATCCTAATCCAAGGATGGCCACATATCCTTCCGTCGAAGCTCCCCAATCTAGAAAAATATAACATAATAGATGGACTCTCAAATACTAGACTTACCTAGAGTAG
Organism: Liriodendron chinense; assembly: GCA_003013855.2. NCBI lineage: Eukaryota > Viridiplantae > Streptophyta > Magnoliopsida > Magnoliales > Magnoliaceae > Liriodendron > Liriodendron chinense. The sequence goes on along the minus strand of ML058472.1, from coordinate 622,043 downwards.
TTGAGGCCCGATTCAACGCCTACGATGAGTTGCTTCAACTCTAACGTGCTTCAGCTCTTCTTCGTGCTCCCAAGATCAGCTACTAATGAGAAATGCAATGCCTATCCTAATGAAAGGTAGTTGAGAAAAGATGGTGGAGTTCCCTTTACCTATTCAATGCAATGGTAAATGTAGGAACCACCAATCTGAGCATTAAATGACTATTAATGACCTTTAGATGCTTAAGTTCATAATTCAAACCAAGCTTCAAATACTCAATGCAGTGCCATTAATAGCTAGGTTTGAATGATGAAATCAAGACAGATAAGACCAAGGAGGTTAAAAGAAGATGAGTAAATGCTCTCTCACAATGCTCTTCATGGTTATTGAATGGATGCCATTAAAGCTCTCAAGATACGCTCTTATAGACTCCAAGAATCAGGCTCCAATGGATAAAAAACGGTTAGTTTACGACCTTCAAAAGCATTAGACGACCGGTCGGCCATTAAGACCCGACTATTCGAATAAGGTCCATAAATACATTTAGTTGCTGGACAGATTTCATCAGTTGGCGATCAGTTTGGGACTGGTCGGCTAGGTCTACTCGACCGGTCGGCGTCATCGACCGTCCGAATTAGGTACAGGAAGGTCATTTCATTGCTGGACATAGGAGGTCAGTCGGCGACCAGACTGGGACTGGTCAACTGATCTACACGAGTGGTTGAATTATATTCTGAAGTCCAATTAGTCCCTGACCTGTTTTGTGGCCTGGCCGACCAGTTGGTTGGGCAGTCGGACCAGTCATTAGCCTAAAAAACTTGGCTATTTCAGACTTGTTTCAATCTAAGACTTTGATGCTAGAACCCTTACATCTTTTTACATTTTTTGCATAAGTCTAGCACCTAGCGAAGAGTGGTACAAGCCTGATCCACTTGACCAAAAAGAAGTATGAAGAATGGTTAAAGAATAGATGTTTAATACACCATTCAAATATGTTTATCTTTCAAGCTAGATTTAGCTTGAACTTGAGCGACAAAAGAGGCATTGGCTTCAGGACTTGGAACTTCAATCTTCAGTCGGGCTCATAAGACTTGACTTACTAGAAGACACGACAATTGACAATATAATGCTTTTACAGTAGAAACGCAGTCTTCACATCTAACTATTCCAATTCCAAATTGTATTGGACAACCAAAACCAATGCAAATCTAATAGATATCTGCTTTATTACTAGTGCGAATATCTCACTGAAGTCGACACCCTTTTTCTAAGCATAACCCTTTACCACTAATTTGCCCTTATACACATCGTGTTTCTTCTGGTAAATCCACTTGCAACCGATCGCTTTAAGCCCAATGAGCAACTCCACTAGCTCCCATATTCATTCTTATACAAATAGTTCATCTCATCATGCATTGCTGTCATCCACTTCTCTACATCTCTATCTTCTATAGATTCCTGAAAAGTAGACGGATCCACATCATCTATAATGAGAGAAAATGCAACGTTTGAGTGATCACTGTATCTCAACGGTAACCTGTGATCCGTTGATGGATTTTTCCTGACAGGTGGTGGCTCCACCCCTTCTTATACCTCTACCTACAGATTAGGTTTTTCAGATGTCTCATCTTTATCTTTTTCAACATCAACAACCGATTTTTTCACTTCCTTATGCTCATCCTTTCGGAACAAGGAACATTTATCAAACTTAATGTCCCGACTAAATATGATTTTCTATGAAATACAGTCATACAATCTGTATCATTTCACCCCATCATCATAGCCGTCAAAAGTATACTTCTTAGCCCTTTGTTCTAGCTTATTTTTCTCAACCGATGGTACATGAGAATAACCGCCACAACCAAATATCTGCGGCCCCAAGTAATCAACTTCTTGACCACTCCACACTTCTTCTGAAATTTTATAATTAATGGCCATAAAGGAAGATTAATTTACTAAATAGCAAGCCGTAGAAATGGCCTAAGCTCAAAGCTCCTTGCACAACTTAAAATTACTTAATATACTACATGCTCTTTCCAAAATAGTCTGATTCATACATTCAGCCATTCCATTATACTCTGGTGTATGCCTCGATCACCATCTCATCATTCTTACTAGTATTGGCAAAATTCTCTTGAAGTAAATTCTCCACCGTTATCTGTCCTCAAAATTTTCAATTTTTACCTTGTTTATTTTTCAACAATCGCTTTCCATATCTTCAAAGTGGCAAATACATCGAATTTGTGTTAAAAAAAATAAACTCAAACCTTTCTAGAGAAGTCGTCAATGAATGTAACAAAGAATGACAACCCTCTTCTAAAAACAACAAGTGATCGTCTTCATACATCTGAATGCACATAATCAAGTTGTCATTTACTAACGTGTTTTTCAGTTTTAAAGCTTAACCTTAATTGTTTCCCATATATGTAATACTTACATATATCTAAATTAAAACTTTTAAAACTAGGAATTAAACGACGATCAATTAATACATTTATACCTCGCTCGCTCATGTGGCCTAAGTGCGCATGCCACATATGTGCTGACGTGAACTCTACTACAATCCTATAGCTCCACCGATATAGTATTCTTAATTAACTTGTAAAGATTTTCGTCCTTTATGCCTTCATAATTGTCACTGCTCATTTATAAACTTTCAAGACACCTCAGAATTGGAAAACTTGCACCCAAGTGCTTTAGAGCTCCTTGAGAGATCAGATTCTTCTTCAAATCTAGAACGTGCCTTACATCTGTCAGAGTACGCTCCATCCCATCAAACATCCTGATGCGAACCGAATCAATTCCTACCATCCTGTAGGCATGATCATTACCCATAAGAACCAGGCCACCATCATACTCGCTATATATGATGAACGAACTCCGATGAGGAAATATATTGTACGATGCCCCTGTATCCCAAATCCAATCCTGATAGAAGTGACCCATCTTGAACACTACCAATATGTCACAACCACCAAATCTTTTTCCCGATTCCGCTTAATTGTCTTCCTTTGGCGAATCATATGATATCTCCTCCTTCCGGGTCTTGGGATTTTAACAATCCTTCTCCATATGTCTCATATTCCCATAATTCCAACACTTTAACTTGCCTTTACCTTTCGACTTGGATCTAGATTGCGACCTTTCATTTTCTCACTTAAACTGTCTTCCCTGAGAAAACAATGCATCTGTAGAAGTACATTCACCTTTGTTCTTCTTTCTCAACTGTTTTAACTAAAGGAGTGAGATAACAATTTTAATGTCCAAGGTATCCCTGCCATAGCATAAATTATTAACTAGATACTCATAGGACTCTAAGAGAGACGTCAACAAAATTAGGACTTTATCTTGTTCTTCGATCTCTACTTCCACTCTTGTCAACTTGCAAACCAATTTGTTGACGATGTTACTGTACCCTAAGAGATCTGAACCTTCAGCCATCTTCAGAGTATAGAATTGTTTCTTCAGATATAGACGATTGGTGAGCGATTTCGTCATGTAGATGCTCTCCATCTTCATCCATAATCCTATGGTAGTCATCTCATCGATGACATCATAAAGGACTTCATCGGCCAAGCACAATTGGATTGTGTTAATCACATTCTGATCAAATTCATCCCAATCCTCTTCTTTCATAAATTTCGGATGACGCACTTTCCCAATGAATGCATGCTGCATACCTTACTGAACTAGGAGGGCTTTCATCTTCAACCTCCATAGTTAAAAAATATTTTTACCTATGAACTTCTGTCTCGAACTTCACATTTGATCCCCTCGATGTCATGTTTTCAAATTCAATCTAAAAACTTAACAACTCTCTGATACTACTTGTTGGGTGTGGAGGCAACATCAGACAGAATCAAACAAGCAATAGAGAATGAAAAGTTCAGGCGCACACAAAGAACACACATTTTTACGTGGAAAACCCTTACGGAAAAAAAAAAACCACAACACAAAGCAACAATTAATCCACTATATTCAGAAAATTACAAAAGATGGAACAACTTACATAATAGAAAAACCTAGTTTTTCCCTTTGCAAAACCCTAGAAATCGTGTAAGCTCTCCGTATTCAACCCTAATCGTGTTTTTATAGGAGACTCTTTGTATACCCCGTACAAGATTAAGAAACAAAACCCGCACTTTCTAAAAACTAATACAAACTATCAATCTAACTGTTGATCGGATCGACAATGACCAAAAACCTCTAGCGAGCAATCTAAAATTTCCTCAAATATTTCGATCAAATCAACACCTCCATTGATCGAATCGGCAGGTCTTCAACAACACTAGATTAAAGGCACTCCACCAACTGAAATGCCAATTGCTTATGTAACACAACCGTCAAGTGAGGCACTGTTAGATAAAAGAATTGATGATTCGAAGATATGGCAAAAAAAATAAAATAATAATAAGTGCCTTTAGAATGCTGTTAGACAAAAGAATTAACGGTTTGAAAACATGGTAAAAAAAAAAAAAAAGAAGTGCATTTGGAACACTGTTGACAAAATAATTGATGATTTGAAGATACGGTGAAAAAAAAAATAATAATAATAATAATAAATAAATAAATAAGTGCCTTTAGATTTTATTAAAGTGTATGTGCACTTAGTTAATGTTTCTACATTTATATGATGGGTTCAGAATGAAGAAGGTATTGGAAAAGAAAAGGAAAAAATAAAAAATCTCAATTTCAAATATTTTAAACTTCTGATTTTATCATTCTTTTGCATATAAGGCTAGCTTTATAATGCTCAAGCTAGGGAAGAGACCTTTTTACCCAGTTAGGGCCAAGGCTTACGAGATTGCGACCGGGCTAGGACTAACCCAGGCCTTTCCTAGCTTGGTGTGTTGCCCAGCTAGCTAACAGGGTGGGTGTGTTGCATGACTAACAAAACAAACAGCCCTTCCCAAGCCTGGCCCGTTGTCTCCCCTACGCCCACGTGAAGATCTCAATATGAATTAAAAAAATAAAATAATAATAATAAAAAAAAAAACAGAGATCAATCTATTCATCACGTGGGCCACAAATATAATTTGTAGATTGACCCTTTGCAATTTTAGTTAAACCATCCATTTTTTTCATAGAAATGACGAGCGAATGACTGGACAAGCCAGATTTTTGCGAATTTCCGTCTTCACGGTGTGTCCACCTTTCATGGCACTTAATATTCCGTTTGAAAGTGCGTGAGGAGAAAGTGCCAGTAATGCCAGCAAACCTAGACGTCACAAAAAAAATATCAGATGCACCTTATCTTAAGTAAGGAATTCTTACTTAATTCCATTGAACTTCAAGTCTGTCCAGATTTCTGTCATTCCGTGCACGTTACAGAACTCACGAGCAGCTCCATCCTGACTTCATACGTAAGCTACGGAGGATATGTACGATGATCAGGACAGTTGATTGGATGGGCAACCACATGGATCGGCTATAGGCCAAAACTTCTAGTGGTTGAAAATTTCCGACCATCCAGTTGCTCCAATTTTTACCAATGGGATTTGATCCATCACTATGTTCTGAATGAACGGTCTCTTTTAGGCGCATGATCCAATGGCTGCCACATCCAAACCCCTTTGATTATGGACACGGCCCATTGGGTAAAGCCCACCAAATCAACGCTCCTGATCAAAATGCACAATTGCCATGTGGTCAATAGACATGTTTCAATGCATTGTTCAGGGAACTCATGTGCCAACGGGATCCAAACCATGGCTCAGTGGTAGATAGAGTGCGCTTTTGCAGTGAGGTCAAAAGATTCAAGTGCCTATGTTGGGGACATTGATTGCATCCTCCCCGATGGATCCGGGCAGATCTGTGGAGGGGCCCACCGTGATGTATCCGTTTATCCGCTCCTTCCATCCCTTTTCTAACATCAGTTTAAGGCATGAGCCTAAGAATGAGGTAGATCCAACGCTCAAGTGGACCACGCCAAATAGTAAACTTGGGTTGCATTAAATGCACAAAGCATTAAATGCAAGATTCATATGTGGTGTAGTCCACTTGAGCCTTGGATCTGCATCATTCTTGGGCGCATACCTTAAACTGATCTTAGAAAAGGGATGGATGGAGTGGATAAACAGATACATCACGGTGGGACCCTCCACATATCCGTGTCCCTACGTGGGGGTGTCTGTGAGGGCGTGTTTAAAAAATAAAAAAATAAAAAAATTAGAAAGGTCCCACCAGCATATGAGAATTCGCACTAATAAGGTTTCCAGTTTGGAGGACTAGGACCCACCTGGGAAATCTTGGTGCATGGGGCATCCAACTTGGGTCCCATCATACCAATGGTCTGGATGAACTTGGGTCCCATCATACCAATGGACTGAAAACCAAAGCCTAGGTTAGATATTGACCTAGAAGACATAACCAAAGATGGTTGGAAATTACAGACAACATCACCTTTCATTATGCTTTTTAATTAAACATTGATTACACAAATTAAATACACTTTTCGAGATAGACATGTGCAACAATGTTTCTATGCTTCATTAATAAACCACCGACAAGACTTAGGACAGTTAATGGAGTAAGCCAGAAGTACTGGGCCCACTCCATTCTAATCATTCCTAAAGTTTTTTTTCCCCCAAATTTAAGGTGAATAAACCAAATTCTCAACCAAGATTATCCCCACCCATTCCCACCTTTACTTTGGGTTAGCCATCCCTCTCAAACTTTATTTTGATAATATATACTAACCATTAGAGGAATGACTTTGAAAATGACATTGATTATACTAGAAAGGGCCATTGATTTCGACATTATATCACCTATGGTCTACCTTTATTTGCCCATCACTCTCAAAATCACTTTGATTGTCTTAAGAAAGACACTCTTCATCTAAATTAGGGCTGCGTTCGGGCCAGGTCGTTGTCTATCTAAGCCGGCCTGCAAAGTAAAACCCAAGTCCAAGTCCATCCCAATCATCGTGGGCCAAAACAAATAGTCCAGCCCATGATGATTGTGCATGTCCTGGGTTTGAGTCTAGCCCAAGTCTCACCCCAGCCACCCTCTTTTGTGCAAGATCTAGGCTATTTGTTCGGCATGCCCAGTCATGCATGATGTTGACGAAAATGCCAACGAAACCTTAAACAGTATAGACCGGCCTGGTGGGGGCATGGTTGATGGGCTCTTAGGCACGACCTAAACCCGGCTCAATTAATAAATGGGCTTAAAGTTTAGGTCTAGATCTAGCACTAGGGCCTAGCAAATCAGCTCAAGTCTGGCCCAAAATGGGTGAATCTCGAAAGCCTGTGGGCCAGCCTGGCCCATTAACAGCCCTACTTTCATGAGTATAATAAATTATGGCACTTTAACACTTTCCAAGTCTAATTGGAATTGAAGTTCAAACGTTTATTTATGGCATCATAGATTGAACTAAAATAGGCCAGAGTGACCATACTTAGTAGAGGAGGTTTTGAGTTTCTGGAGCTAGATTAACAACAAGGTTTCTGTCCCAAATGCCTGACTCATGTCAGGTGGTTCATTCGATCCAAACCTTACATCTAGTTTCTCCTATATCAATGGATGATCCCCAATTCTAATTTCACAATTAACGCGCTATCCTAGCCACAAGCACAATAACCTTCAAGAATGGATGAAAAAGATGAAAATGATTAACAATCCACATTCAACAAGAATTTACGGCTAGGATTGCCAATCACATGCGAAATTTCCAATTGAGGTCCATCCATTAATAGGATCCAGTAGATATACGGTTTGGATTGGCTACTCCACCTTCCATCATTCAGGTATTGGGCTATTACCATCCATGGACCCATCATGGCTACACATACATCCATCATAGGTGGCACTCCCTTTGAATTTATAATCCCTATTCACTGTGGGAACAAGAACAAGTGGAACCCTTTTCCGAGTCGCCAATCCAAAAATCTCACTGAGGTCCACACCATCCACACCAACTCCATGTGGCAGCTCCCAGTCAAAATGATATAAAAGCCGAGCCAATGCAATCTCTACTGTGGCCAACCCGAAGGTGTAACCAGGGCAACCTCTCCTCCCACCTCCAAATGGCAGTAGCTTGAAATCTTGGCCTTTTATATCGATGTCAGGACCCAATGAACCTCTCAGGGTTGTACCTGAGAGGTTCATCCCAAGATTTTGGGTCCCGCCCTATGGCATAGGTGTTGATCAACACCCTTGTCTTGGCGGGAATCTCATAGATGTCAAGAATGCATTTCTCCATGGACTCTCGAGGGACTAAAAGAGGGACCGGAGGGTGCAGCCGGAGGGTCTCCTTTATCACGGCTTTCATGTAATGTAGTTCTTGAAGGACATCCTCATCCACTTTACCTTTGCTTCCCACGACCCGCCTCACTTCTTCTTGTGCTTTCTTCATTAGTTGTGGATGTCGTGCAAGCTCTGTCATCGCCCATTCGATGGTCGCCGATGTTGTGTCTGTTCCAGCAACAAACATGTCCTGTAACAAGAACCGAAAAGATCAAACACTGGGATCATGCAGGGTAGGAATTCGAACATTTCTTGAGATGTATGTGTAAAATGATACAAAGTAGCATACACATTGACTGTTTATACACATATGGATCACAATAGGGGCCAAGATCCAACTATTCCATGGGAACAAAACACGATTGATGGGTCCCATTCCCTACACTGAAATACAGATTGACTGGGTGGAATGGCAACATGGTTTTGAGACTTGGGCCAACTTGTTCTGTCCTGAGTCAAGTTGGTACTCAGCCCATGTGTCCCCCCATTCTCATTACTGACTTTGTGTTACTGAACCGGATTGGAGTCAACTGAGACCGGGTCCATTGAGACGAGTCGTCCCTCAATATACATTGATACACCATCCTCTAACAGCTTGAGCTTTTAGATCAAGTGGTAGTTTGACAATGTATCAGAGCGAATGGTTAAGTGTTCGAATTCTAGTTGCATCTATTCACTTAAATTTAATATCACTTTCATCATCTGAATCAGATCTATCATCTGAAGGTGAATCTAATATCACCTTCCCTTTAATTTATATCCATGTAGACAAAAAAAATAAGGGACGCTGCTTTGGTGCATCCCTGAATATGAGGTGCACCATGATGTATGTTTCTTATATCCACGCCTGAGATGTTTTTTTGGATCAGATTGAAAGTTGGGCCATGGATGTTTTTTTGGGGTGCTGCATCACGTGGACGGCTCAGATTTTGGGTTCACATCAGAGTTCTCAAAAAGTACTCTATGCGCAAGGAGCACTCTCTCTCTCTCTCTCTCTCTCTCTCTCTCTCTCTTATATATATATATATATATATATATATATATATATATATATATATATATATATAGTCAAGGTCCTTTCTTGATAAATCATAAATTTGGAGGATCATCCCCTAGATATACCAAACTCTAGCATGCTAGTAATTTTATTGATGGATTGCAAGCATCTATTTTAGCTGGTTGGTAAAAGTGGATAAGGTGTTTTAGATTACATTGGTGATTTCTGTAATGATGTTGAAACTATATCCATTAGAACAAGATAAAAGTGGAAGAAGTGTTTTAGAATACATTGGTACTTTTCGTTCACCTAAACCATTAACATGATGTCCGCAGTGTGGATGGGACGTGAATTGAGATATTCAACCATTTGGGAATTCAAAAGGTTAAGGAGACTCTTTTTTAAGTTCAAAGAGTTAAATGATCAAAAAGTTGAAATATATGCCAATTTATGAATTATTATCTTTTTTGTATATACCCCATCTAATGCAAGGCCCATTTATAATTTTGATAGTTGGAAGATGAATCCAGATCAACATGCAGAAGTCCCTACATGTCCCTATTGTTACAAAATGGGATGAAGTAACCTGATGTAGAGTGGGCCGCAGACATTTTCATGGACAAGATGGACCAGAGAAGCCTCATTGGAGACAGAAGTGATCCGGGCCATTAGGACTGTAAAATTAATAGCTGTATCTCGCAATCCAGGATGAGTTATGGAACATATAATATATGATTTTGGGGTAGCTCGAACTTAAGCCAACCAACCCAGCTATACCATGTTACCCATGTTGGATTTGCGAGATTCCATCTAATCAACAATCAAAAGTTTAGTTTATTTTCATTTTTACTAGAAATAGTAAGTTTTAGATCGACTATAACTTTTGATCCTTTAGTTGTAGAAGTTATACCCAACATGAAAAGGGCTTAGAAAACTTACGAGAATAACGTGGTTGGGCTGGATTGGAAACTTATTATTTTTTACCGAAAAATATGAATTCTAGGAGTAGTTTATAGTAAGTTACTTTTTTAGGGTGTTTGAGTTGGAGTTTAACTCAAAAAATCTGTCCTACGTTAGAATTTCTTATTTAAACAGTTGTAATATCATTCATCAATCCATTATTTATGAATTTCTTAAGAATTATTCCTATTTTAATTTTCCATCGTGGATTTCGAGGAAGTCTGGTTAAGGAGTCCTAGAAGCCTTGTGGATTCAAGGTAGTTATCTAGTGAGGGAGACGATGATCGACCTTACCACGTCCTCCCTATGTCATAACCTCAACATAGGTACCTTCGAGTCCACTTATCTCCAGCTTATTACCTTAACCGATACAAAGGTATAGGATAGCACCTAATTTTTTCCGATTTGGCAGTTTGATCTATGATAATTTGTATTTACGTATAGGTGGAATGTTGTGAGTTTGCTTGATTTTACTTTAAAAGTATCTTTCATGTTGAAACGAGGAATCGCTCCATTAAAGTAGTGAGACCCACATGGTATAGATGCCACATTTGAAAAATCAAGCCGGCGTGATCATTTAAAGGGCAACATGAGCACAAAAAGGGAATGAACAAGCATGAAAAATGAGACAACAACCCACAATCTAAGAACACAAGTAGTAAACTAGATGATCATGTCATTCGTTTTCAACAACAATGTAAAAATTGGAGAAGAGAGAAAATCTGAATTTCTTATCAGTATCTTTCTAATTATATGGAGATAAATATATATTGAATTTAAGAAGAGGTAGAGCTAGAAAATAATGCTTCATTTACTAGAAAGAAGTGGTTGTATGTAATACAACTATTACAAGAGATGGGAAAGAGAGAAGCAGAGTCTTAGAGAAAGAGTGAAATGTGGAGAGTCTTAGAGGCTTTCTTAGAAGCTCTGTCCAAGCCCAGCTAATATTTTTCAAGGTAAGTCCAAACCCAGCTCGGGCCCATGACAAGCCAAAATGGTCCAAACCAAGCCCGACCCGGAATGCATTGTACAAGGCTAGGCCTAGGCCCAAGCTGGAAAGCAACACACACACACACGCGCGTGCGCGCGGGCATAGAGAGAGAGAGAGGGGGGGGGGGGGGGGGGGGGGGGGGAAGCTTACAGAATTGGGATATGACAGGGCAAGAGGTTATCTTCTTTAAAACCTATCTTTGTTTCTACTTTTCTAATGTGGGTTTTCTATATCTTGTTGTGATTTTGTCTACATGAAGCCGTAGATGCTTATTTGGGTTTGCACGAAGTTTTCTTCCTTGTGTACTATTTGGGGTTGGGTTTTGGAGTTTGAGATCTATAGTTTCCTTCCTAATATGAATTTTCTAGAGTACATGTTTTCTTTTTCTAAGTTATAAAAGGACATGGATTGTTATAAAAGGACATGGATTTGGGATTATCAGTTGTTGTTCTTTCATGTGGATTTGCTAGAGAGAGGGGGGATGGGGGAAAGGAAAAATAAGAAGAAGAGGGAAAAAATTTGGTCCTGAAATTTTGAAACAATTATAGGCCGAGCTAACGGGCTTTTGAACAACTAAGTCCAACCCCAACTAGCTTAAAACTTGGGCTCGTGTTTAAAGCTCGAACTCAGCCTGATACTCCAGTCCAAGCCCAGCCCATTGACAGCCCAACCCTTAAGTTGGTTTCAAGATATCAATGATGCCCAACTTGTGCAATGAGCTTTAAAACCTTAGTTTTCCAACAACTTTTATAAAACAATCGGCTAGTTGGTCCTCAGTTCATACAAACAGAGTAGATATCACCTTAGCCTGAATCTTCTCCCTGATGAAGTGACAATTTACTTCAATGTGTTTTGTTCACTTATGAAACACAGGATTAGATATAATATGAATAACCACCTGATTGTCACAAAATAAATTAATAGGACTCATCATGAAATTTCATGTTTTAAATTTTATCCAAATAAGTTCACATATGGTTGAGGCCATTGCTTTATACTCAAAGGCGCAGCCATAGGCGGGACGAGATCAAGCACCGTCTCTCTCATAGGATAATCAATCTGAATCCACGGATCAATTGAACAACAGTTCGATCTTCCTTGATTGCTCAAGGGGTAGCTTGAAGAACACAAGCCAAACAGAGATAAAGTCAAAGATAATTGTATTAAAATTGCATAATGTCTCTAATAACGAAAATTAAAACAATATTTATAATCGCTAAGCCCTAACCCTCGTAGCCTAGGTGTCTTAGTTGCATTAGGAAAAGGAAACTAAGCAAAGAAAATGGAAAAGAAATTTGAAATTCGAAAGTTCACAGACTTGCGGGACACTAACCAGCCGGCTGGCCAGGGGGTCCGACGGTTGGACTGCAGTGTAAAAACACTCCAGCGAGTTTTGACTCTCTCTGGAAGGGGACCGACCGGTCGGGGTAGGTCGGGTAGCATGGTCCGGCCGGCCGGATTGACTAAAAACAATCCAGGGACTTTTGGACGTTTCTGTTCCTGGGGTCCGACCAATCGGGCAGGGGTCCGGCCAGTCGGATGGCCAGTCAGCTAGAGAAAATCTTGAGTTGTCTTCGAGGTCTTGAGCCCAAGCTTGGTGGTCTTCCGCTAATCCTTCTTGTAGTCTATCTTGAACATGTAGAGGTCAACTACACCCTCTACATCAGTCGCTCCTCCCTGAAAAGAACTCGACCTCGAGTTCATGTTATCATCTGGTTCACGACATTCGTATAAGTCGGCGACGTTGAAGGTACGGGAGATCTTGAACTCCGCGTGAGGATCAACTACATAAGTATTGTCGTTGATCTTTCGGAGGATAGGAACTGGTCCAATCTTCTTATACTTGAGCTTATTGTATGTACCAGAAGGAAAGCGTTCCTTGAGCAAGTAAACCATAGCTTGATCTTTGACTTCAAAGATCTTTGCACGACGATGCTTGTCGGTGTCTTGCTTATACTTCTAATTTGAGATTGACAACTTGCCTCGGACTTCCATATGCACTTCTTTAATTCTTTCGGCCATGTTTTCCGCCACTATATTTCTTCCTTGAGAGGTCGGTAACGGTACTAAGTCGAGTGTATGACGGGGGTTTCATCCATACACCACTTGGAATGGTGACTTACCAGTTGACCTATTCATCATATTATTGAAGGCAAATTCAGCTTGAGGTAAGGCCTAGTCTCATTGCTTTGGTTTCTCCCCTGAAATGCTTCGAATGAGATTTCTCAACATTCGGTTCACCACTTCAATCTGCCCATCTGTTTGTTGATGATACGCACTACTAAACTGGAGTTGTGTCCGAATTTATTCCACAAAGTACGCCAGAAATGACTGACAAACTTCGTGTCTCGATCCGATGTAATGGTCTTTGAAACCCCATGCAATTGCACAACCTCCTTGAAGAACTAATTGGCTATGTTTGAAGTGTCAAACGTCTTTTTGCACGGAATAAAGTGGGTCATCTTCGAAAATCTGTCTACCACCACAAACACAGAATCAGCACCTCTTTGTGTTCGTGGGATACCCAAGATGAAATCCATGGAGATATCCTCCAATGAATCCTCTGGCACAGGTAATGGAGTGTAAAGGCCTGTATTTTGAGATTGCCCTTTTGCAGTTTAACAAATGTGACACCACGCTACCATCTTCCCCACATTCCGGCCTAGATGAGGCCAATAATAACTCTCCTTCACCAGGAGTTTTGTTTTGTCGCGACCCAAATGACCCCCTAAGCCACCACCATGTAGCTCGAATATTATTTTGTCGCGAAGGGAACATTGCGGAATGCATAATCGATTCCCATAAGATAGGAACCCATCTTGAATATGAAAATCACTGGGGTGGTCGTTCTTACATTGAGCCCATGCTTCCTTGAAGTCTTCATCTTCGGCATATAATTCTTTGAGGCAATCAAACCCAGTCACCTCACTGGATAATGTCAAAAGGAGGGAGGCTCGGCGGCTCAATGCATCGACTACTTTGTTTTGTTGCCCCGACTTGTGTTTTGACACAAAAGTGAATTCTTGCAAAAAAGGCAACCCACCTAGCATGTACACAACTGATGTTAGCTTGACTATTAATAAACTTTAAATATTGATGGTCGGTGTTTAAGATAAACTCCCTCTCAATGAGGTAGTGTCGCCAATGCCAGAGAGCTTGTACTACGGCGAACAATTCTATCTCGTATGTGGATCACTTTTTCCTCGCATCACTGAGCTTTTCACTATAGAAGGCTATCGGCTTACCTTCTTGAGATAGCACTGCCCCAATCCCCACATAAGACGTAACGCAATCTACTTCAAAAACCTTGTCAAAATTAGGCAATACGAGGACCGGAGTTGAAGACAACTTGTCCTTGATTTTAGTGAAACTTTGATCGACTTCCTCAGTCCATTGGAAGGGTCCTTTTTTCATACAATTTATGATTAGTGCGACTATGGTACTGAAGTTCTTGACAAAACGGTGGTAAAAAGTGGCCAACCCATGAAAGCTACGCACTTCATGTATGTTGGTCAAAGTGGGCCACTCGCGTATGGCCTTTACCTTGTCATCGTCTATTCGGATGCCCATGGATGAAACAATAAAACCCAGGAATAACAAGTGATCCGTCAAAAAATCACACGTCTTCATATTTAAATAAAGCTTGTTGTCTTGGAGCACTTGGAGTACTTTCTTGAGATATGCCACATGAGATACTTCATCTTGACTATAAATCAGAATATCATCGAAGTAAACCACCATAAACTTGCCAATAAACGGTTTCAACACTTGGTTCATAAGTCGCATGAAGGTATTTGGCGCATTTGATAGCCCAAATGGCATAACAAGCCATTCGTAGAGACCCTCCTTGGTCTTAAAGGCTGTTTTCCATTCATCACCCGGGCGAATCCGGATTTGATGATACCCACTCCTCAAGTCCAACTTAGAAAATATTTTAGAACCCTCTAGCATGTCCAACATGTCGTCCAATCGAGGGATAGGAAACCTGTATTTCATAGTAATTTTGTTAATAGCTCGACTGTCTACACACATCCGCCAACTCCTATCTTTCTTAGGAGTCAATAGAGCCGAAACGGCGCAAGGACTTATACTTTCTCTTAACATTCCTTTATTCAGTAGATCATCTACCTGACCTTGGAGAATTTCACTCTCCTTGGGGCTCAACCGATAGTGCGGTCGGTTGGGTAAGCTCGACCCTGGGATGAAATCAATGTAATGTTGTATGTCCCTGCATTGGGGGTAGCCCTTGGGGAAGTTCATCGGGCCACGTGTCGCTGAACTCATTGAGCAAAGGATGGAGACTTTGAGGTATAATATCTTCTTGGGAATCTTCCCCTTTTACCACCATTGTATAAATTTCGCCGGTTTCCTTGGCCTCTACCTCAAACTCTCTCATGGCAAGGAGAGAGCTCCCCTCCACTACGGGAGTCTTGGGTTAACTCTCGGGTGACATAGGAGCGAGAATACGCTTCCTTCCATCTTTTATAAAGATATGGACGTTGTCACGCCCACGATGGGTAACGTCACGGTTCGATTGCCATGGACGACCAAGGATGATATGACATGCCTCCATATCAATAACATCACATAATACCTTATCCTTGTAGCCTCTGCCAATGGAAAATGAAATCAAGGATTGTTCAGTTACCTTGGTGTCGCTAACTTTCTTTATCCAACCAATAGAGTACGGAGATGGATGTTTCGTCGTCGGTAACTTGAGCTTGTCCACCACCATCTTGGATACTCTGTTCTCGCTACTTCCACCATTGATGATGACATCGTAGATTTTTCCATTCACAGTGCATCGAGTGCGGAAGATGCTATGGCGTTGGGGATGAGATTCCACCCTTGGAATGTAACAAAGACCCCTCACCAACAAAGATTCTCCATGGTCTTGTTCTATCACATCCGCTTCCTCTTCGTATTCTTCATCGGCTTGATGATCATTGCCCTCTTCAGGCTCTTTTTCAGCGAACTCCCCTTCATTCATAGCCAAATTGGCTACCGGTCGATTCAAACATGTATTGGACAAGTGACCCAGTTGGCCACATCTCCAGCAATGATTGGGTCAGGGTCGTGCATAAGGATTTGGGGCTTGACTTGACCCAACCCTGGGTGCTGCATTGCATTGCGGTCTTTGAATTCCGACTCCCAATCCTGAAGTCGTGGTTATAGGAGGCGGTTGGACTCATCCCCTAACAGGTTATTTTCCTTTGGCTTGAGGAACCTCTTGCTCCACAATGACAAGAGTCGCTCGGGATGGAGGATATGATCGCGTAGGAACTCTTGTAAGCCGAGTTTCAGCGTGATTGGTGGCTTGTAGTGCATCCCCTACTGTCCATATTTGTTGCATACGTACTTGATCCCATTTATTGAGTCGTAAACCACCGATAACCCTGGCAGTCCTCTTGGCCTCCGTTTCAGTTAAGTCATTACGAGAGGCTAGCCGATGGAACTCAGCAGCATACTCTTCAATGGCTCGGTTGCCTTGACGACAATCCTGGTATTTTTGGAATAGGATCTGTTCATAATTACGAGGAAGGAAATGCTCCCGAATAAGCTTTCACATCCGATGCCATGATCGGATGGGTAATTTATTTTTCCAGGTGTGGGAAAGTTGTAATTGTTCCCACCATGCTGAAGCACCCGATTTCAACTTGTATGCAACAAGTTTAACTTTCCAATCTTCTGGGACTTCCATGTGATTAAATTTTTTTTCTACTTCTGCTAACCAATCGATGAATTCCTCAATTCTCAACATACCATTAAAAGAAGGTAGTTCTCCCTTACCTCTGTATCGATAATCATTACGATCTTCATGGTCATAATCACGTGCCTGAGGTCGTGTAAGGATCTCTTCAACTTCGTCATCATTGCCATCCAGAGGTGCGCAATCATGATGTCGAATAGTGACCGGAAGGGTCGGACGGTTCGCTGGATTACCTCTAACAGCTGTGGCGGGTAGTCGAGCAACTGCTGGAACATGTTGCGGTGTTAATGCAGCCGTGAGTTGATCAATGGACTCCCGCAGTCCTTAGCATAGAAATCTCCATTGATCTTTGTCCTTGCAAAGAAATCTTCATTGATCATTGGAGAAGCTCTATCTTCTCTACTAGGAACGCAACCCCCTGATCATCGTCAGCGAAGTTGTTACCTCGATTGTTGCTAGAAGCCATCACCCGAGGGAAAGCCTCGCTTTGATACCAACTTGGCGCAGCCATAGGCGGGACGAGATCGAGCACCGTCTCTCTTGTAGGATAATTAATCTGAATCCATGGATCAATCGAACAACAGTTCGATCTTCCTTGATTGCTCAAGGGGCGGCTTAAAGAACACAAGCTAAACAGAGATAAACTCAAAGATGATTGTATTAAAATTGCATAATGTCCCTAATAACGAAAATTAAAACAATATTTATAATCTCTAAGCCCTAATCCTCGTAGCCTAAGTGTCTTAGTTGCATTAGGAAAAGGAAAATAAGCAAAGAAAATAGAAACGAAATTTGAAATTAGAAAGTTCACCGACCTGCAGGACACTAACCAGCCGGCCGGCCAGGGGGTCTGGTCGGTCGAACTGCAGTGTAAAAACACTCCAGAGAGTTTTAACTCTCTCTAAAAGGGGATCGATCGGTCAGCCGACCAGTCGGGGTAGGTCGGGCAGCATGGTCCGGCCAATCGGCCGGCCAACCGGATTGACTAAAAACAGTCCAGGGAGTTTTGGACGTTTTTGTTCCTGGGATCCGGCCGGTCGGATGGCCGGTCAGTTGGAGGAAATCTTAAGTTGTCTTCGGGGTCTTGAGCCCAAGCTTAGTGGTCTTCCGCTGATCCTTCTTGCGGTTTATCTTGAACATATAGAGGTCAGCTACACCCTCTACATCACTCAACTTCTACGCTGGACCAAGCAACAACACTTTATTTTTTACTTTTACACGTAACTAAGTTACCACCAACGAAGGTACATATACCAGTTGTAGACCTTCTCTGACAAGAGAACAACCTGGCCCAATCAGCATCTTTGCAACCCCTAATCTTTAGATTCTTATTACGCTTCATCATGACTTCTTTTTCATGAGAATCCCTTAAATATCAGTAAATTCGATTTATAACTTCCATGTGGATGAATGATGACTTGTGTATGAATTGACTGACCAAAGAAATGGCTTTAGCAACGGGTAATAGTGAGGTATATGCGTTATTCAACTAGTTGTTGATACCGCCTGATGTCTTTTATAGGCTTTTCCAATTCTTTAAAAAGCAGAATATTGCAATCGATTGGAGTATCGGTAGGCTTTACAACTAACCTTCATGTCTCCTTGTGTAAATTTAATACGTATTTACTATGTCATAATTTTTTTTTAAGAAGTACTTTAATTTATCAAGGTCTTTTATATCAAATCGTACCTTAAGATCGTTCTTTAGTTGTCGTATGGCTTGATTATATCGCCTGTGACTATAATATCATCAAATACACTAAAATAATCACTCTTTTTTTAAGCTTTCTGCTTAACAAACATCATGTAGTTTACTCCACTTTATTTATATCCAAAGCAATTAGGGCCGACTTCAATTTTTCAAACCAAGCTCTTGGTGGTTGTTTAAGCTCATAAATTGCTTTCTTTAACTTGTTTACTATGATATTTTTTCCTTCTTAAGGATGTCCTAGGGGTACTTTTATATATAACTTTAATTCTCATGAAGATCTTTATATAAAAATGCTTTTTTTTTTTTTTTTTTACATCTAAATGATAGAGAGACTATTCTTGATTAGTTGCAATTGACAGCAACATGCGTATAGAGCTCATCTCACTACATGTATAAAAGTTTCTTGATAATCAATACCATAAGTTTGGGTAGATCCTTTTGTAAGCGATTTAGCCTTTTACCTTTCTATAATGTCATCACTTATATTTTTTTGTTTTGCACACCCATTTACATCTAACTGATTTTTTCTTTGGGCAAGCATACTATTTTGTAAGTGTCATTTTTTTACAAAGGCTCCTAATTCTTCACCCATAGCCTTCTTTCATTCATCTTGTGATCGCGCTACTGCAAAACTATCAAGTTCGACATAGGTGGAGATGGAGCTTAAGAAGGCTATATATTGCTTAGAATATTTTTCAATAGAAACATATGACTGAATTGGATGAGTAATTTGATACGAAAAATCAATTAAGCGAGCAAGAGGACAAATAAATCTTTTTTTTTTATGTAAGGCAATAACGGAATTAGAAAAAGATATACCAAGTATGAGAGGACCTGACGTGGAATATAGAGATTGATGAGACGAGCCTGAGGTCAAAGAGTCCAAACATAGAGATTCTATGTATCTTGGCTATCATATAATTCTCAGATTGGATGGGAGAAGCTGGCTCAATTTAATTTTCCTTCATCTTCTACTTGGTTTTGTCATAAGATAGGTTATATAACTAAAGAAGTATTTAACTTTCATAGGCATACCAACAGATTGGAATGTGAGCTCCGCTCACTGAATTAAGTGGCTAAGTATGCACTCTATACGGATGGTCAAGGGGATAAGTGAGTGTTAAGGCTTCCACATACTCTATTGGCCGAGCACTATGTGAAAAACGACAAAATTCAATGACCTAAAACTGTCAAATTTTCAAAAATTCATCAGACATAAGCTTGAAAATGACTATCAATTTTTGGAAAGGCTGTCATTTTGGAGTCCAATGTCTTTCAAAATTCGACGGCCTTATATATTAAAATAAAACAATGGAATTTAGTAAATTTAGAGCTTCGGAGCTATGACTATGCCTATACACCTTATAAACATATTTTAATATAATCTAAAATCACCATAATCCACTGTTTTTTCAATCAAATAAATACACCTGATCATTCAAATCAAATAAACACAATTAATGTTAGTATGCAATCTTCATACATTGAATTGCACATGAAACATTAAAAAAGATTCTTCAAGTAGTATTAAATAGAAACCAAGCCTTTCTATAGATATAAAAAGGTAAAGACAGAGAAAAACCTCACAACCAACTTTTTAGCACAACTAATGCTCAAGATTTTAAGGTAGTTATAAGTAGTTTGCAATATAAAACAACGTTTGATAAAATTCGCAATGAAATGATTGTTCATAATAATTATAAATAAAAAGTATATAAGATATTTGTAGTTTCTTAGGAAAGGAAAAAAAAATCACTTGTATTTGAACCACTCAAGAACCCATTAGAGATATGATTTTTTCTTCTGTGCATTTACATTTTTAGAATATCAAAATTAAAACTCCAAAAGTCATGAGTCAAATAAATAAATAAAAAAAACCATATATCTGGGATAAAATATGATGTTGAATGTCCCTTTCTTCAACAATATTATTTGTTCTAGAGGTGGATTGGCGCCTAGGGCTGTAAATGGTCGGGTACGTGGCAAGTTTAGCCAAAACCAGACCCGCCCATTTACTAAACGGGTCTGGGTCCAAATTTTAGACCCAGACCCTTTAACTAAATGGGCGGGTCTGGGTCGGGTCCGAGTCAGCCCATCAGACCCATTTATAAATGGGTTCAGGTCTGGTAGAGGGAGATCCACCCAGACCCATTTATAAATGGGCCAGGTCTAATGGGTCCGGGTAGGGATCAAGTATGCAGGCATTTTACAAGGCTTAAAACTGGGTCTGGACGGGTCCCTTGTAACATAGACCAAACCCGCCCACTTACTAAATGGGTTTGGGTCAGGTCGGGTCGGGCCTAATATAAAGGAAACCAGACCCAAACCCGTTTAACAAATGGGTCTATTCTTGGATCTAGACCTGTACCATTTAACAAATGGGTCGGGTCTAGGTCGGGTCTAAATGGGTTGGGTCCGGGTACCCCATCGGGTCCACTGACCCATTTACAGCCCTATTGGGGCCACTTTGGTGTATGTTGATAAGGGTAGCACTCATACACTTAAAGATGATAGGGCAAATACCTAGCACGAGGGTATAATAGTTCATAGTAAAGGTTTTTGTTTAAATTTTATTTTTTTTAATGGACGACATACCTGCATAGTCCTTCCAACAACAGGGCCCACAATTTGAATGGTCTGGATAGCTGTACATCAGTGCCGCATGCGGAGGAGAGTGAGCACCATCTTTTAAGCTGTGCAAAACCAACATAGGAGTCTTATCTGAATCCCCACCGTGGCTGCATGAATGTTTCAATGGTGGTCACTGAATCCCCACTGCTTCCTCTCGTGTGGCACACTCGAGTTTTGAATCCACCTCAATTTTGGTCGCATAAACTAAAATGAACTCAAAAAACGGATGGACGGGGTGGATTTCTCACAAACATCACGGTGGGCCCCACCTAGCATCCCAGTGCAGGAACTTCCTGCCAAAGCCTTCTGCAGGAGCCCGCATGGAGATAAGGTCAGATGACTGTGGCGCTCCAGCTTCTGAGGGCCGTCAGCCGGACATGATGATCCTGACCATTTATTTGATTTGTGAAGTCGTATATAAACCGTGATCACGACAGAGAACCGTGATCCTGACCATTGATTTGAGTAAGCACACACGTATATAAAATGGCTGATCTTGAGTCAGCAACAACATGATGATCCTGACCATTGATTTGAATGTTCTCATCTAAACTGTCCTCGTTCCTTCGTAAATATCATTAAGCGTAACCGGATGGATTGTAGCCCACCAACAATAGGTCCTGTGGTACGTGGCCCCCTAATGGGCGGGTCAGGCTCAGGCGCAGATGGACCCGAATTCTCTGTGCGTGCAATCAGGAAGTTCCTGCATGGAGGCTATGTAGGGCCTACCACAATGTACATGAGAAATCCATCCCGTCCATCAGGATCACAAGCTCACAATAGGACAGGATGCCAAAAATGAGGCAGATGCAATACTCAGGTGGGGCACGGCACACTAAACGGTAGGGATTGAACTTTCACAGTTAGAAATTTCTTGTGGGCCTTAGAAGTTTTCAGTTCATCCCGATGGGAATAACCTTATTAACAGTTTGGATGGTATATAAACATAAGAGTGGGCTCCACAGACGTTTTCATTCTTGGAAATCAGATTATGGTACTGAGTAAACTCTGCTCGGCTACCGTGAACGTATGTGGTTTATCCACGCCCTCCATCCATTTTTCCAGCTCACTTTAGGGGTTGAGTCCAAAATTTGAAGCACGTCAAAAGCTCAAGTGGACCACACCACAGGAAACAGTGGGAATAATGATTTACACCGTTCAAGATGTTTATTGTCATCCAACATGTTCATAAGATCACACACAAATATATCAGCTTGATCAAAAACTTATGTGGCCTCTGAGAACTTTTCAACGGTGGACCTACCATTCAATTCACATTCTTTCCTGTGGTGTGGGGGACTTTAGCTTTGGATATGCTTCATTTTTTGGTTCAGGCCAGAAGTCACATGTTAAAATAGATGGACGGAGTGGATAAAATATATAAATCATGGTGGACCGCACAGTTTACTTAGTAGGCTAGTTACTCAGTACTTGATCCGCTTCCCCATTCTCGCCACTTCCTGTTGTGTGGCCCACCTGAGCTTTGGATATGCCCCATTTTTATAATCCTGACCTATTGTCAGCTTGCCAGACTGATAGATGGAGTGGATTTTTCGTGGACATCATGGTGGGTGTACATAGCTTCTGGCTACAACAACTTTCTAGTGGCGTGGGCACCTGGCTGTGTGCCTGGCTATGATGTATTTGACTACATGGACACGGTCCATCCGTAGTGAATTTTAGGGTGTGATCCAAAAAAATGAAGCATTTCTAAATCTCAGATGCACCATAGTACAGGAACAGTGGTGATTGACCATTAAAATCTACTTGTAGACCACAAAAGCTTTGGATCAAGATGATATTTGATGGTCTCTTCATCTCAGTGTTTTTGGACTTATCAATAGGTCGGATGGAAAATAAACATTTCGGTGGAATTTATGAAGCTTTTATAGGTGAGTATTCAATTACTGACTGTTTCCTCTGACATGGTCCACCTAAGATTTGAGTTAGTTTCATTTTTTGAATCATGCCATAAAACGATCTGTTCAAATGGTTGGACAGTATAGATTTAAGGAACATACATCAATGTAAGGCCAACAGTTGCGTGGCGGAGATGTCTTGTTCGATTTCTCGGCGTGTTAAACGAGTTAAACGAGTTTGTATGTAAAGAGCTCAGATTAGGTACTACCCGGGCCTGTCCTGAGCTCAGGACAGGCCCGATATTGACTGTATGTATCACAATTGTATTGATGAAGGACGCGTTGGTAGAAGAGACCTGTCATGTCAGCAAGCCTAATACAATCATGTTACGGTACTCTCTCCCAATGCTTACACCCGCACGTACTGGTCTATCCTGAGCCCAGGTAGTACCTAATCCACGCTCGAATGCGAATGCCAAAAAGTCAAGCAGCCTTGTCACTTCGTTGTCCCAACAGTGCCGAGATTTTTACAATCCTGCGATATTTTAACGGTAAATCGTACATGCGATATTTTCAAAATATATTTTTTTCTACTTCTCACGATTTGCCACGGAATGATAGTGTGAAAATCTATCCCTGATATAATTGTGTAAAATTTACTTAAATATAAAAAAAAATCTGAGAATTTCGTGGGTGAGAAATTGATATTAAAAAGTTAAAAGATCATTTTAGGTATACGGTTTTTGTTGAACTCTTAATTGTGCATATTCTAACTCCAATTTATCACTTATTATGGACAGTTTATATATTTAAAGGACTACTCTAATGCATGATTTGTGATTGTAGGAACAAGATGGAGATTCCACTGATTCAAGGTTAAATAGAGCACTTTATATACATTGAAGATCACAGAACCAAGTGCAAAAGGATGGAAGAAAGAAGCAAAGGAGAAAAGAAAAGAAAGCAGAAGAATGTACTGAAGACCGGTCGTACGACCGGTCGTTCAAAGCCCAAGACCGGTCGTTCGACCGATTTGACTACACAACAGAAGATGCCGCATTGTAAAACCTCACTGGACCAGTTGAGACCGGTCGTACGATCGGTCGTGCATCACTCAGACCGGTCGTGTGTTCAACAGGAAAATGCAAAACTATCTGGACAGTTTTTCAGACAAGTTCGACCGGTCGTGACCGGTCGGCCAGGTCAGTCCAACCGGGCGTGCGACCGGTCGTCCATGCGTAAACAGCAGTTTCTAAATCGGGCGCCGAAATTCTCTGCGCAAGTGGGTAATTCCTTGTGCAATCTGGAAGTTTCTTACGCAATGGACACCTCCAAGCTATAAAAGGACTTCTTCTCTTCATACCAAAGCATGCTAGGACGTGGGGATTGCTTGGGAGACAGATTCTACTTCAAGTTTTCTTAGTTTTCTTCCTGTTTTAGTAGTTTTTATGTTTTTGAGGCTTCTAGTTCAAGGATGTTAAAGATGAACTAAAACCTCTTAGCTAGGGCTAAGAGGTGAAGCTTTTGATTTGTTTTTTATGGATTGATGCAACCTAAGTTTCCTTTCATGTTTTAATTGAAGAATTTTACTTCAATATGAGTTTAAATCAAGTACTAGTTTGGTTTTACTTTGATCTCTTGATGACTCCGGGCTCATGTGATTCTTAGTGATTCTAAGCTTGGTAGCTTACCTTCTGAGCATTGTTTATGCTTGTGTAGTTCATTGATCTATCATCAACTCCGGGCATAGTAGATCCTTTGATTGCCTTGTGTACAATGGCCCGATTTTCATGTAGGAACTTATTCAACTAAAGTTCTTATCTTTTTATTATAATCTGAAATAGCTGTTTACTGATTGATTTTAATTTAATTAGAGTTCTAATCATTAGTTGTAATCAAGTCTAGTGACAGGATTTGATGAAAGCTATGGTTGTGAATCTCAACTAGATTGGAAAGAGGCTTGGCCTACACAATTGAGTGTGCCCAAGGCCTGAGTATTATTGTGGGAATCGAATCAATGAATGAGCAACTATTTTAGATAATTGTTGATTGAACCGCTCTATATTCCGATCGGATAGAGATATGAATTTGATTCTGATTGAGTTATGAGAGACCTAGTTGTATTGATGCATTGAAACTTATCAAAAGTGGATCCTTGGCGCTCTAGTGCCTTTTTAGATTGAAATTACCTTACACATTCACTGTTTAAACCCAAATTGCTATTTTTCAGTTTTAGTTCTTAATATGATTTTAATTACTAGTTATTTTAGTTAAATTCTGAGAATACCCATTCATAAATCTCTATGGGAACTGTTGATGCTCGAAAATAGTTAACAGACGAAATGAGATGACCTCCAACTGGTCAGCAAATGAGTACAGCTAATCTCCGATAGGTGTGCGGTCTGGATCAGAGCCGGGAGCTCCTTAGATCCTGCAGAACACAAAGGAAAGCAAAAGAAGAAGGGGTGGCTGGGGTCCAGCCGTTAGCCCTCCGATGCCTAAGTTAGTTTGGATTCTGAAAAGGATGATCGTCTCTCTCGAGATCAGTTGTTGTGTCATACCATGATAATGAAGAGGACGCATCAATTTATAGACTTAGGTTGCAGGGTTACATTTCCTTTTTGCAGCCGTGATGTTCGTAGAGGAATCCGAGATTTCCTGAGCTGTCCCGTGATCTTTGGAGATTTTTTACGAATTGGTTAGAGATTTCCTGGATTCTTTTCCTCTTATTGCGCACAAACTAAAGAAAATTGTGGTAACAGAACCAACTCGTTACAATGAAAGAGGTCAGCCGTATGAGGTCGTTTAGAGGGATCGCCTCTTCTCTCTAGGCTAGGTCGGTCAGACTTGACGACCTGTTTTCAGGTCGTGCTGTCTGACCTCAGGTCGAATTTGAGCTGAACAGGCTGATCCAGATCTATTCTGAGGTCAGCTCATTTCTTCCCACAACAGAAGTCCCCCCACTCCCAAGTCTAGCTCGTCTGTCTCGGGAGTAGCTTAATAAAGAAGATACGACGATCCGGATGCCTTTGGCTTTATACAGCTGTAGCGCCGTCATCTCGATGAGCGGGAAGGTGGCATTTAATGCGTTGTTCAAAAAATCGAGGCGCCATCATCTGTTTGTACGGCGTATCAGCGCTCAACCGGATATCGTCGAACAGGGGGGTGCCACGTGTCCAGAGTAGTGCGTTACCTTTTGTACGCTTTAACTGGAGGCCGCCACGCGGAATCATTTCATTAAATGCGAGAGAATCCTTTGAGTATAAAACTCGAAACTTAGCGAATATCGGAAAAATCTTTTTCTTCTCGGATTTGCCTTCCCTTCCTTCCCGGATTCTTCTTCTCCCTTCTCTGATTCTCCTCATCAGGCCGGTATATCAACGTCTAGGGTACGCTCTTTCTAACCTCAGAAGATCCTCTTTTCTTCATAATATCTTCCATTTGACCATGTCGGAGACTTCCTGTTCTGATGCAATACCTATGGTGAGGTTTGGGGATTCCGAGTCGGACCCACCTCTGACAGAGCCTCAGGAGATGGAACCCAGGGAATCCCATTCCAGGACAGCTGATCCTGTGAATGATGAAGGACCTGATGTTCCTGAGCCGGAAGTCGGAAACGAAACGGCTCAGAAAGATTCTTTCGAGCTGGATAGCGTAGTCTCGCAGATTACCCAGGAAGAACTGGATGCTGCGAGGAGAACGTTTGGAATTCCTGAATCCGTAGGGCTTAGTGTCCCGGATCGAGGAGATAGGCCGAGCCAACCTTGCCGGGGGAGACCGTCATCTCCCTGATGCATTTAGAGGCCGGGCTAAGGTTGCCTCTTCACCCCTTTATGCGAGAGGTTCTTAATACCTTAGGTCTCTCACCGAGCCAGCTGCAACCCAATGGCTGGAGGTGTATGGTGGGATGCTACATCTTGTGGCAAAGAGTAGGGAATAAAGAACTGACCTCGAATGAGCTCTTTTCCATGTATAGCCTTAAGTCTCTGGGAGGTTAGGGGCTTTATTACTTCTCTTCTCACCCGGGTCAGGGTGGCTCGATGGTGACCGGCCTGCCATCTTACACGAGAACTTGGAAGAGGAAATGGTTCTTTGCATCGGGGGACTGGGAGGCTTCACCGGATGAGCTTCGCCCTCTGGAGCACAGGGTTCGAGCTGACTTTGCTCTGCCAGGTCGAGCTGCACCTAGATCTTCTTGAACCTCTAATGCTTTTTATCTCCACTTTCAGTTTTAATTCTGACGTGCATCTCTTTATCTGTGCAGCTTCAGTAGCCATTAGGGTAGCCCTTTCGACAGTGCAAGGGAGGCAGATTCGAGCTGCCCGAGCCTGTTCCCTCGAAGAAAGGAATTTTCAGAATTTAATCACTGTAGATTCCGTTTTTGAGTCAGGTCAGCTCGTGAGTAGGACAATCTTGTTGCACATGTTTTATACGTCACTGCTCCACACATCTTTCGTCCTGACATGTTTCTCTATATTTTGGATAGGTATGGCACCGAAGGCGGTTTCAAAGACCCGCAAGATTCCTGCCAGGATTCTTGATCGTGGAGAGAGCTCTGTGGAGCCCCCGAGCAAAAGGGTGGCCACAGAGACTCAGAGGCAACAACGGTTGCCTCGGTCGTTCGTGTGCGGGTCTGGGCAGCCTCTGGGTACATCCCCGGCAATGGCTGAGCCTTTAACTGTCCAATCTCCCATTTCTGAGGTTCCGGTTGTCAATGTACCGGATACCTCGGATTCCCGGGTTGAACCATCTGCGAGCCAACCCGCAACTCGTGCCAGTTCGTCTGGCACTCCTACCGAATCCACTGAAGCAGGGCCTGCCCGAACCCTTGTTGAAGTCGGGTCGTCACGTCCCCCTCAAGCTCCTCGGGCTGCCCACACTACGGCTACCTGTGGTACTGAGCCGCGAGAAGACTAGGTCGACATGCCTCCGATCACGGAGCAGTTTGCGACCTGGAAGGAAGGTGTTAACGCGTACATGGATGTTAACCACAGCATTCCCCAGGATTTGAGTTCGCTTGCGACGTCAGATCCTG
This sequence comes from Liriodendron chinense, assembly GCA_003013855.2. NCBI lineage: Eukaryota > Viridiplantae > Streptophyta > Magnoliopsida > Magnoliales > Magnoliaceae > Liriodendron > Liriodendron chinense. Next base: position 593,920 of record ML058472.1, on the reverse strand, counting down.
ATTAGATGGTGAGAGTAGCAATTGAGAGCAGTCTTAGGGTGAGCTGACTTCCTTTTCTTTTTTGACTTATGCGCTTTGCTGTCACATTACTAACCGTTGTAACGTACTTTTGTAGGACTCGGCCTTATTGATAATGATCCGTCAGAAAATGGCCGAGCGAACTCACCAGATGCAGAAGGCTCTGGTCGCGGCGTCCTCTTGGAAGACTAAGACTAAAGCCCTGAAGGCTGAATTGAAGAGAAAATTGTCTGAGTTGGCGACGGCCCAGTCGAAATTGCAAACTGCCCAATCCGAGCTGAAGGTGGCACAATCTGAGCTGGAGGTGTCCCAGGCGTAGGTTCAATCTCTCGAGGAGGCGCTGAAAGAGTCTTCGGCCAAGGCTCAGTTGGAAGAAAATAAGGTCGAATCGCTCGAGGCTGCTCTCAAGACGGCTGAGGAGGAGAAAGTGGACCTGGCCAAACTCTTGAAGGAGGTCCAGCTGAAATCTTTGACTGACGTCAAAGGTGTAGAAGATAAGTTGGAGAAGCTAAATGCGATCTCTGAGGAGCTGTATAATCATGGCTTTCGGGACTGCAGGCGGCTTGTCCTTAAACACTTTCCCGATCTCGACCTTACTCCTGTTGACGACGACGAAGATGAGGATGAGGTCGTGGGGGAAGGACCTTCCAAAGGGTCTGCTGCTCAGTTTGAGGGTACTGGGGTTGGTCCATCTAATGCCACCGAGGACTAAAGCCTTTTTTTTTTTTGAATGTATGAAAATTTTTCTTTAATACAAGCCCTTCAGAGGCGCATTTTAGCAATCTGTGCATAGCATTCATTTTATTTTATGTATGAATAAATCTGAGATATCCTTTAGCAACCTTTGTAATCAGGTCAGCTCGGTAACACGAATCCGATCATTACATTGGAGTAAGCGACTTGACCTGAGGCCAAGATAGTATGGTTACCAGCTTGGAACGTTAGGTCTGTTGCTCCATGCGGCTTTTATCGAATGTAACCGTGTGATTTCACGATCGCAATTAGGTTGCTTCGGTTAGGTCTCAACACAACGCCTTTGAAGCAATTTTATTGAATCATCGTCTTGGAATACATACTTTGTATAAGGCCCTGCCCATTCATGGATAGTAGATTTTCAGATGATCAGCTTTCCATGGATGGGAAAGGGGTCTACCCTCCATGCTTTCGAGCCAGTAAGTACCGGGATGACGTGAGTTGAGCACTCTATACGGCCCTTCCCAGTTGGGGCTGAAGACGCCCATTTTTTCTTTGGTACTGACCTTTTTGAGGACTAGGTCGCCAGCTCGGAACCGCCGTTCTTTTACTCGGGAGTTGTAGTATCGCCGAACCCTCTGCTGATATGCGGCTACCCGTACTTGAGAAGTTTCTCTTGCCTTGTCGAGTAGGTCTAGGTTCATTCACAGTTGATCTTCGTTTTGGTCGAGTCGATGACAGCTCGTCCTGCTTGTGGGAATTTCGATTTCCACTGGCACAACGGCTTCGGACTCCAAATGCGAGAAAAAAGAGGGTCTCCCCGGTCGTGGACCGAGCTGTGGTTTGGTAGGCCCATAGCACCTCGGGAAGTTCTTCCGCCCTAGTCCCCTTTTTCTCCCCGAGCATCGCTTTGAGATAGTTCTTGATAATTTTGTTGATCGCATCTACTTGGCCGTTGTCTTGTGGGTGGTGAGGAGACGAATATATATTTTTAATGCCCAATCCTCCGCAAAATTCTTGAAATCCTTGATTGTCGAACTGTCGCCCATTGTCTGTGATTATGGTATTCGGGATCTTAAAACGACACACAATCGTCCTCCAAATGAAGTCCGTCGTCTTCTTTTCTGTGATGGTAGCTAGTGGTTCTGCTTCTGCCCCACTTTGTGAAGTAATCGACGGCGACGATTGCATATTTTACTTGTCCTTTCCCCGTCGGGAGGGCCAATGATATCGACTCCCCATTGAGCAAACGGCTAGGGTCCAGCCATAGGAGTGAGCTCCTCAGGCGGCAGGTGAGGGATTGGGGCGAATCGTTGGCATTTATCGCATCTCTTAACGGTCTCTCGGGCGTCTTGCTGGATGGTGGGCCAATAATATCCCTTGCCGGATCGATTTCTGCGCAAGTGCTCGGGCCCCGGAATGATTCCCGCAACATCCGTAGTGGATTTCTCGTAGCACGTAGTTGGCTTCTTCAGGTCCTAAACAGCGTAGACACGGGTGGGAGAATCCCTTCTTGTAGAGGACTTCATCTATCAACGTATATCGGGCTGATCTATAGCGGATGCACCGAGCTTCTTTATGATCGTCGGGTAACTCGCCCGATTGTAAAAACCTATTGATAGGATCTCTCCAATCTGGAGTTGCCGATACTGGAAAAACCCCTGCGAATTCGTTTGATGATATGCTTCGTTGAGGGAGGAACTCGATGGGTACCATCCTACCGAGCTCGTCGTCTGCTGATGACGCGAGCTTCGTGAGGGAATCTGCGTTTGTGTTCTTATCTCTTGGGATTCGAATGATTTCATAATGGTCAAAACGCGATAGTATCTCCTGAGCTCTCTTCAGATATGCAGACATTCTTCCTCCTTTTGCTTGATATTCTGCAGTCACTTGGCCGACCACAAGTTGCGAGTCGCTGTACACTCTTACCGATCGGATTCCTATTTCCGAGGCGAGGCGAAGACCGGCTAAGAGGGCTTCATATTCAGCCTCGTTATTTGAAGCTCGGAATCCGAATCGAAGTGCGTACTGAATTTTGATCTCGTCAGGTGAGGATAAGAAGAGGCCAGCTCCACTACCTTGTGAATTGGAGGATCCATCGACGTGCAATAACCAGAAAGGTGTGACATGATTTACCTCCGGATCATGGACAAGTTTGCTATCACACTGAGCCTCAGTGGGGCTCGGTTAATTCAACAATGAAGTCGGCTGCAGCTTGTCCTTTGATTGCAGCACGAGGTCGGTATCGTATATCGAATTTGCCCAATTCGACGGCCCATTTGACGAGGCTGACCCAAAGTCTGGGGATTTTGCAATACCTACCGTAGTGGCTGATCGGTTAATACAGCTATCGAGTGTGCTTGAAAGTATGGCCTCAACTTTCGGGCCGAGGTGATTAAAGCCAGGGCCAGCTTTTCGATTTGAGGATATCGTGTTTCCGAGCCGAGCAGGGCTTTGCTCGTGTAATAGACAGGCCTCTGCGTCCCTTCGTCGTCTCGGACAAGGGCCGAGCTAACTGCTGCTCCTAAGACCGCTAAATATGAAAGTAGTTCTTCGTTATGCATCGGTTTGGACAATAGCAGTGGGGAGCCGAGGTAGGCTTTCAACTCGATAAAAGCTTGCTCGCACTCTGAAGTCTAGGTCATTTCCTTACATTTACACAATTGTTTGAAGAAAGGAAGACACTGGTCAGTAGCCTTTGAAACGAATCTGTTGAGTGCTGCGATCCTTCTTGTGAGCCGCTGGATTTCCTTCACTGTGCGAGGTGAGCTCATGTTGAGAAGGGCCTAAATTTTTTCGGGGTTAGCCTCAATTCCTCGCTGGTTTACCATGAAGCCGAGGAATTTTTCCGAGCTTACTCCAAAGGCGCATTTGCTAGGATTGAGCTTCATACGGTACTTCCTTAATATTTTGAAGGCAGTGCAGAGGTCGGCGACATGGTCTTCCGACCGCTTGCTCTTGACGAGCATGTCGTCTACGTATACTTCCATGGTCTTGCCAAGTTGATCCGCGAACATTTTGTTTACTAGTCGTTGGTAGGTTGCTCCGGCATTCTTGAACCCGAAGGGCATGACCTTATAGCAGTAGAGCCCCCGATCTGTGATGAACGCGGTCTTTTGCCTATCGGGAGCATACATCTGGATCTGATTGTACCCAGAGTAGGCGTCCATAAAGTTGAGGAGTTCGTGGCCAGCAGTTGCGTCGACGAGCTGATCTATCCTTGGTAGCGGGAAGCTGTCTTTAGGACAGGCTTTGTTCAGGTCGGTGTAATCCAACAGACCCTCCATTTCCCATTGGCCTTTTTGACGAGGATGACATTCGCCAACCAATCTGGATAACGTATTTCTTGGACAAATCCCGCCTTGCGCAGTTTTTGTACCTCTTCTTCGATTATCGTGTATCTTTCCGTGTTGAAAGTACTGCCTTTTTTTACGGACCGGTCTAATGGTCGGGTCGACGTTTAGTTGGTGGACCATTATCTCCAGGCAGATTCCGGGCATTTCTTCATGGGATCACGCAAAAACATCTACATGCTCCTTTAAAAAGGTGGTCAGGCTCTCTCGTACCTTGTCCTTCAAACATGATCCGATCTTGATGATCCTGGTCGGATCGGTCTCCGACAAGGGAATGTCGATCAACTCTTCAACGGGTGACCCGCACTCTTTCTCTTCTTCTCTTGGGTCTAAGGAGGACGCGTGAGAAACAGTTGATACCGCGCTTTTACTTTTCCCTCGTAGGGAAAGCTCGTAGCAATGACGGGCTTCCTGTTGATCTCCTCTGACCACACCGATTCCTTCGTCAGTTTCGAACTTCATTGCTAGGTGATAGATGGAAACGGCGGCTTTGAGAGCTCGCAGGATAGGGCGGCCTGATGATGGCGTTGTAGGCAGAGGGGGTATTCACGACAAGGAAATCAACCATAATTATTTTCTGGTTAGGTTCTTCCCCGGCAGTAACCGGCAGAAGTTATCTCTCCTTCAGGCATAATGCTGTCCCCTGTAAATCCGGTCAATGCTGTTTTAATCGGCCTCAGCCTGGATCGATCGATCTTCATTTTCTCAAAAGCTGAAGTGTACAAGATATCAGCCGAGCTCCCTGTGTCAACCATCATCCTATGGAGTCTCTTGTTGGTGACCACCATCGAAACGACAAGGGATTCGTCATGTGGGTGTACGATCCCTCGAGCATCCTCTTCGGTAATGTTATTGCGCGCGAGGTCACCTTTGCGACCTTTGCAGGTCGGCTGGTGATGTTGACTAAGGGCCCCAAGTTGGGACGTTCTTCCTTGCCGTACATAGTTTTTAGGGGAGTTTCCGGAATCTCCAGTGGTCGACCCTCCGAAGATCATGTGGATTTCTTCCACAGGATTATTACTCTGTTCCTCAGTCAGGTCTGCAGGCTCGACCTTCGTCCCTTCGGCTGTCCGAACGTTGAGCGATGTAGTCTTTCAAAAATCCTTGCTGGATGAGGGCCTCTATCTGTCGCTTTAAGTCAAAGCAATCCACGGTGTTGTGACCGTGGTCTTTATGATATAAAGAGTACCTTGCTTTCGACCTTCTATTGGGGTCGGTCTTTATCTTCGCAGGTCGTTCGAAGGTGTGCTTGCTTTTTTTCTGCTAAGTACACCTGTTCGATGGTTTTGTTGAGCGGCGTGTATTTTTCGAACCGCGGTGCTGGTAATTTTGCTCCTCGGGCAGGCCCATTCCGAGCCGGCGATCTCCGCTCCGATCTATGCTTTTTCGAATTACTATTTTCCTGACGTTCTTTATTTCTGGACGTCGGTCGGGTTAACCAGTTCCTCGGCCTTGATGTGCTTGGCCGCTCGATCTAAAAATTCGGCCACTGACTGAGGTGGCTCCTCCCCAACAGACCAAAGGAATCTTCGGTCCCGTAGCCCTCCAATCGTAGTGTGTAATAGCACATCCTGTGAGAGGTTTTCGACTTGTACTGCTTCGGAATTGAAGCGCGCGAGATAGTCTTTTAGCGACTCATCTTCTTTTTGCTTGACTGCAGCGAGATGAGTTGAATGCTTCCTTGGGTTGGTGCTGTCGATGAATTGAGTGGCGAAGGCTCTACTCAATTGGGAGAACGAGCTAATTGTCCTTGGTTTCAAGTTGCGGAACCAAGTCCATGCTGAGCTCGTCAATGACAACGGGAAGGCTTTACACATAATGTGTCCACTGGCTCCGAGGAGTTCCATTCGGACTTTGAAATTTTCTAGGTGTTCCGCCTGATCTCCTATCCCTGAATATTGCTTTAACTGTGGAATTTTGAAACCTTTGGGAAGGGGCTCTGCACGAACCTCGTCGGTGAATGGTGATTCAGATGAGTCGACCAATGCATCTACTGCAATAGGGGCCCTGGCTCGCTGTGCCCTTTGAATATCGCACATTTGTTCCCGAAGCTCTTTCAACTCGGCCTCCAGTGGGCTTAAGTTGTCGTCTACTTGGTCGCTGGCTTCACGATCGGCCCGTTCATGCTCGAGACGAGCTGTCCTCCGTTCCTTGAGCTTATGCCGTAGATCGTTGGCAGGCAAATTTGTTGCTGGTCGAGACCTTGTCCCGGTTGATTGGCTGGCGGCCTCGTTTTCTTCGACCGGAGTGGGGTGTCGAGAACGTTGTGGCGCCCGAGTTTGATGAGAGTGCTGGGATTGTTGAGGCTGGGGGTGAGTTTGTCGAGGTCCTTCATGGTCTCTGTTGTTTAAAATTGTCGGGTGGACCAGACCAGTTAGCAGAGCCTTGATTTCGTCCAGCCTCTGGTCTACGTAGCCGAATCGTTCGTCAACGCCTCCTAGCTTTTGGGTGACTCCTCCCACTTGCTCTTCGAGAAGGGACAATCTGATTCCTCGATTGCGAGGCCTCTATTGTCCCCCCTACTGAGCAAAACGAGGAGAGTTTCCATCGAGCTGGATGGCAGGGGTGTCAGGAAACGATCCTTCGTCTTCGGAGATTTGATCGTCCGAAGGTCCAGCGATTGCAGGTGCCTTTCCTTTATATTTTCTCTTTCCAGCCACGAGAATGTCGAGATTGTCTTAAGCAATTGGGCGAGAACACGGACTTCCTAGCTAAAGGAAGAAAAATCGCTTTCCCACAGACGGCGCCAATCTGTTGATGCTCGAAAATAGTCAACAGACGAAATGAGATGACCTCCAACTGGTCAGCAAATGAGTACAGCTGATCTCCGGTAGGTGTGCGGTCTGGATCTGAGCCGGGAGCTCCTTAGATCCTGCAGAACACAATGGAAATCAAAAGAAGGGGTGGCTGGGGTCCAGCCGTTAGCCCTCCGATGCCTAAGTTAGTTTGGATTCTAAAAAGGATGATCGTCTCTCTCGAGATTAGTTGTTGTGTCATACCTTGATAATGAAGAGGACGCATCAATTTATAGACTTAGGTTGCAGGGTTACATTCCCTTTTTGCAGTCGTGATGTTCGTAGAGAAATCTCGGATCTCTGAGATTTCCTGAGCTGTCCCATGATCTTTGGAGATTTTTTACGAGTTGGTTAGAGATTTCCTGGATTCTTTTCCTCTTATTGCACACAAACTTAAGAAAATTGCGGTAACGGAACCAACTCGTTACAATGAAAGAGGTCAGCCTTATGAGGTCGTTTAGAGGGATAGCCTCTTCTCTCTAGGCTAGGTCGGTCAGACTTGACGACCTGTTTTAGGGTCGTGCTGTCTGACCTCAGGTCGAATTCGAGCTGAACAGGCTGATCCAGATCTATTCTGAGGTTAGCTCGTATTCTTCCCACAACGGGAACGATACTCGGTCTTTCTGAATTATTACTACTTCGCAACCCTACACTTGGGGAATGAACACTTTTGCTCCCGTGGATGGAACCAAGGGCCACTTTGAATTTTTATGATTTTCCCTGGTAAACCCAAGTAAAAAGGTAATAATAACTCGTTTACTGTGTTTGGAAGAGATGTAAATTGATTGGCATTTTCTCCTCCAAATCAGCTGGAAAAGGGAATTATTGAGTATGACTTAAATTTGGGGGTCCCATCATGATGTATGTGACTTATTCATGCTATCCATATGTTTTACCATAACACTTTAGGGTAAGATCCTAAAAATTAGGTAGATCTAAAGCTCAAGTCAACCACACCATGGGAAAAAATGGCCCCTAAAGATGTACGCCATTTCTTAGAGTATATGGTGATGTTTATCTATCATCTTACCTATTCTTTGGGAACCTTGCGGAAGCACAAAATAGAATCAAATAAGCACCACATGACACACATTAGCAATCACACACAAACGGCAATTCTATTTACATGAAAAAATCTTTGTAGGAAAAAATCACAGCACAAAGCGAGCATTACTATAAATCTCAGAAGTTTACAAGAGATGATCAACCCACAAACAAAGCCCCAAGAGAAAACTCAAGCTCTCTCTCTCTCCAAACCCTAATCCCATTTAGAAACATATTAGGGCCCATTTGGCACCATGGATTTGTGAGGATTTGAGGGGATTTGGGGGGGTTTGAAATCCCTTGGTGCGTTTGGCACATAAAGCAACTAGGGGTTTTAAATCCAGGGGGTTTGCAATCCAAGGTAGAAGCTTGGATTACATCTAAAGTCCTTCTGAGAGTATATAACATGTATGTCACTAGGCTACTAATCTATTGGGCACATGGCCCACAGATAATACGCCAAAAACAATTAGATTATCAACTATATCACTAAAATTACTTTAATATGATGATCTGTGCCGTCCAAACATTGTCCAAGGAAATCAACGGTTAAAATTCGTAGGTTAGTCACTTGGATGTGAGACTTGGAATTTGATAATTTTTTGCCAAAATATATATTTCAACGGGCTTATTATAACCATTGTGTCGAACATTACACGCTTATACTAATTAGGGATATTAACGTTGATTTAGTAATTAAATTCAAACCCTTGTAAATATCATTCTTTTGGACTACATGGGATTCCAAATCTAGGGTGTCAAACACAACCAGAGGGGTTCAAATCTAGGGGGTTCCAAATCCACGCTCCAAACAGGCCCTTAGATTCCCTATCATTCGATTACACTTGCTTTCATAAGTTATAATAAAAAATAAAAACAATTAGCGCAAAATCACACAAAACTATTGCAAAATCGTGTAAAACTATTGCAACCGTCGGGCACCTGAGACCTTCGGTCACCTAACGACCAAGGGTTTGGTCACCCAAACTACCCCAAAAATGTCTAGAGAGTTTTGCTATAATTTCTTAATAATATTAGTCGCCCGAACTCACCTAAAATTGTCCAGAGACCAATTTGTATAATTCAGGGCAATTTCAATCGCCTAACCAGTCTGTCAGTCGCTTGAAACCCCCTGTATGAGTCCATATTAAAGGCTCCACCAACAATCTCCACCAAGGCTTCAATCACCAAATCATTCTTCATTTGCTTCATCCATCATCTCTTTTTCAACATAGCTTCACCGCTTCTCATCAAATTCTTCAAATACAAGTATGAACTCTTAGAATCTAGTCCATGAAATTTAGGAAGTAATTGTATTACAGCGGGTAGGAAGTCCACATTTCTTGCGTTCGTTGGAAAAATTATAAACATAGTGTACCTCATTCTCATCACATTTCGTCCTAGTTGGTGGCGTGTGATACTCAATGTTCTCATCATTATTCGGCTCATTATCAGTCATGGTTCTAGATGTTTCAAGAGTACGTAGATGTTTTCTCACTCGTTGGTGAATGGAAAGCCATTCGACTAAACCTCCCTCACTTAGAAGTCTTAATGTATGATCCCTTATCTACTTGGGCATGAACCACACAAAGTCTAATTCTAAACCTAAACCTAGAAAAAATTAGAATCCTAAAGTGAAAATAAAATCCTATAGTAAATCGATCAACTAGAAAACAAAAATTCAGAAAGTTGGGTTAGATATTATCGGTATAGAAGAACTAATTTGAACAAAGTCTTACAAAACAGAAAACAAACTTAGTAATTTATAACAAAAATTCTAGAAAAAAAAAAAACTAACTAGAAATTTTGAAATTCTGAAATTTGAAATCCTAAAACTAAACAAAATCATAAGTTAATAAAATCAGAAAAGCCTAATCTAACAAAACCCTAATGTATTATTTACGCAACAAATTTCTTGACAATGTTACCTAAAACTTGTTAGGCAACTCCTAGCGTAGGGTCATGAAGTAATATATTTTCAATCAGACCGAGGTCGATCCACAAGGAATTGGGTTGGGAACACAATAAGAACTAAACTAAACTATGATTATAAGGTTCAAAGGATTTCGATTGATCCATTGATGTAGAAGAAATTAAAACAATAATATATTCAAGCACTAAGGATCCAAGGATCCACCTATAGCAATCACAATGCATAGTTCATCAATTCATCTTCTATAACTCAATTGGAATCAAAGTTCTATCATATCCAATCGGAAGACAGAACAGTTAATTCGTTCACAAGCATCTAACAATATATGAATTTAATTGAACCAATATCTTATGAAGCACTTGGACATCAATCACAGAGAATTTGATTATCTATTGTGCCTAGAGTCCACGATAGATTAAGAAATTATAGATTGATTCATTCTCTAATTAAGCTAAGCAATTGTTAAATCAATGCATCCGATGTAAACGTGGTTCACAACAAATTAAAAAATAAACAACCTAAAGATTTTAAAGTAAATTTAAATTTATTCAATTAAAAAATCATCGATTAGATCCAAAGTATGAATCAATAAATTAAACTATTGTCACTAAATACAAGCTTCAACCGTTAGCCTTAGCTAAGAGATTAGCTTAGTATGGTTAACTAAGAAAAATAAATAAAAGAAAGCATTAAAAAAAACCAGAACCGAAGAAGAAATTGGCAAAGGCATTGTCGGCGCTCCTCCAAGATTTTTCTCTCTCCAAACCCTAATTCATCCTTAGAACAGCCTAAAAAATCTCTTTAAATAGCAAATTTTGAACCAACTTCAAATTTCGCCCTCGCCCGAACCGTCAATCACTTGGTTGATCAATCAAGAGGCATCTAGGGTGTCCTCGAGCGCTCAAACTCCCAGTTTTGAGTGATTAAACTTGCCTAAAAACGTCCAGCGAATTTTCTTCAAAAAATCGAGTAAGTGTCGAGTGATCAACCCCTAGGCATCGAGCATTCAAACTAGCCAAAAAGTCTCCAGTAAGTTTGGTCTAAAAATTTTGAATTTTCTTGATATAATGGCCAAGCGATCGAGATGGCTTGAGGATTCCTCGATCACACGAGGACTCTGGTCAATCACTCGAAATGTGTTTCTTTCTAAATCTTCCATGCTTGATCTTCAATCACTTTTCCCGCTTCAATACTTGACTTCCTTGGTTCTTTGAGTCTTCAAGTCTTCATCTTTCAACTTCATTCTTCAACTTAATTCTCTCGTGCTTTAAATCATTGCTTTTAAACTCGTTTTTATTTTAGATTTCCAAATTACCTTGCATGCAGAAAACATACTTAATTAGATCAACTTAAAACTTAAATGCACGAAAAAGAAATATATAATAGGAGTTAAATATGTAATATTTGAGTCTCAACCGACGATCCATATCAAACCACCTCCTTCATTCGAACGTCTTGAACGGTGATGGCTTGGAGTGTTGGAGGGATTTGAGCCCTAATACTGATCTATCGTTTGGATAGATCAGATCTCTCATTCTTTTTATTGCAATCGTCGTTTAGAATGAGACCCAATGTAAGTTCAATTGTCCCTTTGCAATTCTAGCTTGGGATCATATCCAAGTTGGCTTGTATACTAACTCAACCTTTCAATATTCGAAATCATCTGGATCACTGCTGGTAGAGCTAGGCACAAACTAAGCCAGCTCGAAAGTTCGGTTCGGATTGGTTTGAAAAAGCTCGGCTTGGATTGGTTCGAATAGAAGTTCAAACCAAACCAAGCCTTGGCGTCGAGATCGTTTAAAACAACAAACCAAGCTCAAACTAGGGCAGTACCGGCTCGGCTTGGCTCGAAGCTCAGTTTGATTCGGCTCGTAAATTGTAAGCACACTGCTTCCTATGGTGTGATCCACTTGAGCTTTGGATATGATTCCATTTTGCGATCATGTTCTAAAATGATATGTAAAATCGGAAGAACGGCGTGGATAATACATATACATGATGATGTAGATAATCCATAATACGTATACATGAATGCACATTGTTTCCTTGCACTTGTAAAATTATACTTGTGTACTTTTATTTGGAAAAGGCTCTTACATGATCTATTTTGAAGTTGCACTCCTCTAGAGGATATTAAACATCATGTAGTAACTAGTAAGATACTTTTGTATTTTTTTTCCAACTTTTTAAATTCTTTTCTATTTAAACAAACAAACAAAAAAAGAGGCCGCCACCTATTCGAACTCGGCCTGGCCCAGTTCGAAATTGTAGACCAAATTGATCCTAGCTTGAACCAGATTTTTCTGGAGCAAACCAAACTCGGGCCGCATGGGTCGGCCTGAAACCAAAACCGAGCCAATCCACAAACCGGGGTGGCACAAAAACAAGCCAAATCAAACTAGGGCTAACTCGGCCCAACCTGGATCGTTGCCCACCTCTAACTGCTAGCTCTTCGAAAGTCTATGAGAAAATCTCTTATTTTGGAATGACTGTAGGAGACAACCTTCCCAATGAAATCATATCCAGTTGTGAGATAAGAGAGGCTCACCTGACGGGTCTTTTATAGTCATGTTAGGCATGTCCCTTATTTAATGGGCACGTTAATCGTGGCCACGTAGCGTGCAGCGATTCGTCCCCTTAAAGGGCCTAATAAGAGTATACCGTCACAATAATGAAAGAATGCATAACGCCGAAAGAAAATCAGATGCATATTTCCCTCGGGTGTGAGTATATTTCTGACTGTGCCAAACACGCAGTGTCTTGATGTGGCATCTTCTTATTTTTCCACGTCAAGGCGTTGAAAATGGGTGTAAACAATGTGTCACTCGGGCATTAGGCACAAGGGGTCAGCAAATGGTGGAGATGAGTGCAGGTTCATTCGAGGGTCAGCAGGCCACACCAACGCAGGATGCTGCTCCTCACTGCGGGGAAGTTGAGCGCCTCTTAAGCATGGTTGTTACTTCCATCATCTTCAGGGGTGCCTTTCCATTATCTTCTTCCTTTGAACTGGTGGTTCATATAGGATTTCCTCGACAATCTTCACTTTCTTTTGGACTCATATACTACGTCAGTTACCAATCTCATTTTAGACAATCAGGTCTTTTGTAGCATTGTCATATTGATGGGAACTGAACATCCTCTATTCATGTCAACGTTATTATCTGCATCTATATAGTTGACACAGGATATGATATGAATTGCCCATTGTCTTCATGTACATCTTTTATTTGAGTTTTGGATCTGAATCTATACAGTTGACTGCAGTGAAAATGTCCACTCGCCTTTTTTCGGAATTGGCGCAATGCCAGAATGACAGAAATGAGATGAATCGGCAGAGTGTCATCTGAACATGCAGGATTAACCAACTTTTGGATCTGAATGTATATTACTAATTGCAGGTTAATAGTCCACTCGTTTTTTGAGATGTCGCATGGACAGAAATGAGATGAATTGGTGCAATGTCATCAAGAGATTTGGATCTAAATCTATAATTTGGAAGGCTTTTGATGATGTTCACGTACATATACTTGGACGGCACATCTTGGCAGACACATTTTATGGACTTTGGTCAACCGGGCTTTTGTATGAGTCCTGATATTAGCACTTACTGCAGCTGTTTTTTATTTTTGACCTGTGGACTCGTACTATATTTTTGCAGGGTTTATTTGTGAGCGAGCACAATTCATGCCAGACGATAGGTGAGATGGTGGCTCAAACCAAGATATCCAAACTTAAGGGCCTGTTTGGAGAGTAGATTTGGAACCCCCTGAATGAATTCAGAACCCTAGATTTGGAACCTCCTGGTTGTGTTTGGCACCCTAGATTTGGAACCCCCTATAATCCAAAAGTATGATATTTACGGGGGTTTGAATTTAATTACTAAATCAACTTTAATATCCCTAATTAGTGTACGTATGTAATGTTTGACACAATGATTATAATAAGCCCGCTGAAATATATACTTCAGTTGAAAATGATGAAATTTCAAGTCTCAGATGGGCCACAAACACAGGATCACGTTCAAGTGACTAACCAATGATTTTTAACCGTTGATTTACATGGACAATGTTTGGACGGTGTAGATCATCCTATTAAAGTAATTTTAGTAATGCAGGTGATAATCTGATTATTTTGGAGATATCATCAGTGGGCCATATGCCCAATAAATTAGTAGCCAAGTGACACACATGTTACACATGTGACTCTAGAAGGATTTTAGATGTGATCCAAGCTTCGACCTTGAATTTCAAACCCCTCATCTTGTGAAACCCCCTCAAATCCCCCAAATCCATGGTGCCAAGCGATTTAGGGCTTACTAGTCTTACCTAATTCTACCTAACTCTGAAGCGACATAAAGTGGGAATCAATACGGTTCCGTACCATATGTACCATGGATCGAACAGGCCCTTAATTTCCATGGTGAGAACTTTTGTATTCTCATCGTTATCTTGCTAGAATTAGGCAATTTCTTGCCACAAGAAATGCGAGGATGAGATTACATCATACTGCTGTAAATCCGGTTAGTGGAAGCACTGAAGAAGATCAAACAATCACCACACAGCCACACAAGCAATCAACGCAAAAGAAAACGAATTTTACATGGAAAACCCTTGCGGAAAAAAAAATCATGGCACAAAGTGACACCTTCCACTATGAATTTAGATGATTACAGAGCTAAAACTACCCGAGTAGATCCCAAAGATGAACAAGGCACTCAAACTCTCAATTCCTCTCTCCCAATAACCTTAATCCCGTTTAGAACAGCTAGGTATTGTTTAGTATAAGGTCTAGCACGATTAGAAAATATATATATAAGAGGAAACCAGAAATTAGAAACAAGTAGCGCGAAAACTACGCAACACTACAAGTTCTGCAGACTGCAGACTGGTCGGACGACCGGTCGCACGACCGGTCGTGATCAGTCCAGCTAGTTTTCACCAAAAATATTTCCTGCTGCCTCAACTCAGACCTGTCTCACTACCGGTCTGAGCACCCTGCGATCGGTCTGGCGACCAGTCTCAAAACGAGTAAAAACGCCCAGAGAGTTTATTCACTGAAACTGTCCATTGGACGACCGGTCGTACGACTCATATGATGAAGACTCTCTTACAAACTCCACCGAGGCTTCAATATATCGAACCATCTTCTCTTCTCTTCATAGAGTCAACTCCTCATCAATCATAGTCGTCGCTTCTCATGCATCACTGCGTCTTCGTCAAGCCTTCGTCAATCCCAGAGAAGTTACGCAGAACTTGAACTTCTCTGAAGGGACCACCTTGGTCAGCATATCCGTCGGATTCACGCTAGTGTGAATCTTGTCCAGAATCACATCTCCTTCCTCAAGCACCTGTCGAATAAAATGGTGACGCACATCAATGTGTTTAGTACGTGAGTGATAAACAAAATTTTTAGCTAAATTTATAGCACTTGAGCTATCATAATTAACTGGCACGGCTTCCTGCTGAATCCACAACTGATTTGTCATCCCTTTTAACTAAACAGCTTCCTTGAAGGCTTCAGTCACTGCCATATACTCAGCTTCAGTAGTGGAAAGAGCCACCATACACTGAAGCTTAGACATCCAACTAATCGCTCAACCCATTAATACAAACGAGTACCGTGAAGTCGATCTCCTATTGTCCACACTACCTGCGTAGTCAGAATCAATGTAACTAACCAACTTGTCCTTGGACTTCTCAAAAGTCAAGACGTAGTCCTGCGTACCCCAAATGTATCGAAGTAGCCATTTCACAGCTTTCCAATGTTGTTTGTCTGGGTTAGACATGAATCGGCTTATAACACCCATAGCATGTGAAATATCTGGTCTTGTACAGACCATGGAGTACATTAAACTGCCCACAGCACTTGAATAGGGCACATGAGACATAACACGTTTTTCTTCATTTGTCTTGGGACACTGTTCAGAAGAAAGCTTGAAGTGAGCCGCGTGGGGAACGCTGACCGGTTTGGACTTTTTCATCTTGTACTTTTTCAATACATTCACAATGTATTCTTCCTGAGATAACCACAACCTGCTCATCTTCCTGTCTTTATGAATGTCTATGCTAAGAACCCTCTTTGCAGCCCCTAGATCCTTCATTTCGAATATCCCTGAAAGCTGAGTCTTCAACACATCGATGTCAGACATGCTATGACTGGCAATAAGCATGTCATCGACGTACAACACCAGTATGAGAAACTTCTCATCATTCAGTGTCTTGAAATATATACAATGATCGTACTCGCTTCTAGCAAAGCCCCGACTCATCATGAATAAATCAAATTTCTTGTACCACTGCCTAGGCGAATGTTTGAGACCGTACAACGATCTCCTCAACCTGCAAACCTTGTTCTCAGCCCCTTGCATTGTATAACCTTCTGGTTGCACCATGTATATCTGCTGTTCCAATTCCCTATGCAGGAAAGTAGTCTTCACATTCATCTGTTCCAGCTCGAGGTCGTATTGTGTAACCAGCGCCAACACGAACCTGATAGATACTTGCTTTACAACCGGTGCAAAATTTTCACTAAAGTCTACGCCTTCACGCTGAGTATAACCTTTGGCTACCAACCTTGCCTTTGTATGTATCCTGTTTCTTCTGAAAAATCCACTTACACCCTATCGCTTTTCGGTCCACTGAAAGCTCCATAAGCTCCTAAGTCTCGTTCTTATACAAGGAGTCCATCTTGTCTTGCATTGCCGTTTTCCACTTCTCAGCATCTACATCCTGTAGTGCTTCCTCAAAGTTAGACGGATCCTCCTCATTTGTAATAAGAGCAAATGCAACATTCGAGTCATCCTTGTACCTTGCCGGTAACCTGTGATCCCTGGGTGGATTTCTTCGCACAGGTAGCTGGTCCACCTGATCATGTACCTCTGTCTGTGCCTCAGTATCGGCCCGTGTCTCATCTCTGTCCTCATAGTATCAACATGTTCTAATGTTTCTAGTTCCTTTGTAATATCCTTACGGAACAAAGACCCCTCATCAAACTTGACATCACGGTTCAGGGTGATCTTCCGTGTGATAGGGTCATATATTAGATATCCCTTCACACCATCACCATAGCCAATAAAGATCCCTTTTCTGGCCCTATGGTCTAGCTTATCTCTCTTAACTGACGGTACATGAGAGTAAGCCTCACAACCAAAGACTCGCAGACTTGAGTAGTCTAGCGTACGACCACTCCACACTTCCTCACGAATTTTACATTCAATTGCCATAGAGGGTGACCGATTTATCAAGTAACAAGCCGTGTTAACGGCCTCAGTCCATAGCTCTTTGCCCAACCCAGCATTACTAATCATGGATCGAGCTCTCTCCAAGAAAGTCCGATTCATCCTCTCTGCCACACCATTCTGCTCTGACGTGTGGCACACTGTGTTGTGCCTCACGATCCCCTACTCTTTACAATACGTGTTAAATTCCCTGAAAGTGAACTCACCACCATTATCGGTTCTCAAAATTTTCAATTTCTGCCCTGACTGATTCTCCACCATTGCCTTCCAATATTTGAAGGTCGTGAAGACATCGGATTTATTTTTCAGAAAATAAACCCAAACATTTCTGCTATAGTCATCAATAAATGACACGAACCACGATGACCCCCTTAACAGAAATAATGGGCGACGGCCCCCATACATCGTAATGGACATAATCAAGCACCCTTTTACATATATGTTTTCCCCCTTTAAAAGACAATATAAACTGTTTCCCATACATGCGGTGTTCACATATACTAAAGTCTACAGATTTAAAGGAAGGAATCAAAGATCGTTCAGAGAGTACCTTCATGCCCCGCTCGCTCATGTGGCCTAAGCGTGCATGCCACATACGTGCAGACGTGGAATCCGCTACAGTCCCTGCAACTTCACCTACTGAAGTGCTCCCAATCATCTTATAAATTTTACCATGCCTTTGTCCCTTCATAATTACAAGGGCCCCCTTTTAAACTTTGCAAAACTGGTCAAAACCGGTGAACTTGCACCCCAATGCTTCGAGTCCACCAAGGGAGATCAGATTCTTCCTCAACCTTGGAACGTGCTTTACTTCCGTCAAGGTCCATTCGATTCTATCGAACATCTTGATGCGCACTATACCAATCTCCACAACTTTGCAGGCGTAGTCATCGCTTAGAAATACCGAACCTCCCTCATACTCCCTATAGGAAGTAAAGACGCTCATATTTGGGCACATGTGATACGAGGCCCCGGAGTCCATGATCCACTCATCACAGAGAGATCCAGCCTTTGACACCGTCAAGACCTCACACACATCACTACCACCTTCCTAGAAGAATCACCTGACTTCTCCTTCTTATATTTAAGAATCTTGCAGTCCTTCTTCATGTACCCAACTTGGCCACATCCCCAACACTTCAACTTGCCTTTGCCCTTGCCTTTCGATTTGGATCGAGAGCGCAACGATCCTTCACCTCGCTCAGAATTCCTTCCTCTCATAAACAGTGCTTCGAAGGAGAAATTAGTATCACCGCTTTTCTGTCTCATAACCTTCGATTGAAGGGCTGAGACAACGGTCTCAACACTAATAGTGTCCCTACCCGTGCACAAGGAGTCCCTAAGTGACTCATATAAACTAGGAAGCGAGTTCAACAAGATCAAGGCTTGATACTCGTCCTTCATCTGCTCACAAAAATCAAGCAACTTGCAAATCAGTTTATTGAATGTGCTAATGTGGTCCTCCACATCTGTCCCCTCCGTCATCTTCAAAGCAAAAAGTTGCATCATTAGATACATGCGATTTTCTAAAGATTTCTTCGCATAGATGTTCTCTAGCTTGATCCATGTTTCTACAGCGGTCTTCTCCTTCATGACGTTATAGAGGACGTCATCAACAAGGCACAATTGGATTGAGGCCATTGCCTTCTCATTCATCTTCGTCCACTCATCATCTTTCATCTTGGCGGGGCGCTTTCTAAGGGCGTTCACGACCCCTTGCTAAGTTAGGACGGCACGCATTTTCACCTTCCATAACTCGAAGTTATTTTTGCCCGAGAACTTCTCAACGTCGAACTTAGTACTTGAAGCCATTAGATCGTTTCAGAAAACTTCTTCTTCAACCCTCCAACAATATCTCTAATACCACTTGTTGTAAATCTGGTCAGCGGAAGCACCGAAGAAGGTCAAACAATCACCACACAACCACATAAGCAATCAACTCAAAAGAAAATGAATTTTACGTGGAAAACCCTTGTGGAAAAAAAACCACGGCACAAAGCGTCACCTTCCACTATGAATTCAGATGATTACAGAGGTAAAACTACCCGAGTAGATCCCAAAGATGAACAAGGCACTCCAATTCTCAATTCCTCTCTCCCAATAACCCTAATCCCATTTAGAACAGCTAGGTATTGTTTAGCATAAGGTCTAGCACGATTAAGAAACATATATATAAGAGGAAACCCGAAATTAGAAACAAGTAGCATGAAAACCGCGCAACACTATAAGTTCCGCAGACCGCAGACCAGTCGGACGACTGGTCGTGATCAGTCCAGAGAGTTTTCACCAAAAATATTTCATGCTGCCTCAACTCAGACTTGTCTCACGACCGGTTTGAGCACCCTGTGACCGGTCTGGCGACCGGTCTCAAAACGAGTAAAAACATCCAGAGAATTTATTCACTGAAACTGTCCATTGGCCGACCGATTGTATGACTAGTCGGTGGACTCATATGATGAAGACTCTCTTACACATACTAGCTGGGAGCGTCTGTATGTGGAGCATCTTTGTTTTGGTGTGAATGGCGAGAGATGCATGTAAATATATGTAAGTTGGTAATTATTATAGTCCGTTTGATATGAAGTACATTTCCTCCCCCTAAAAAGCCTTTGAAAATGATTGATATACATTTATGGGCCCACTATGATGTCTATAGCATATCCACACCGTCCATCCATTTCACCGGAACATTTTAGGATGTCCCAAAAAATGAGGCAAATCCAAAGATCAAGTGGCCCACATCATAGGAAAGCATGGTTGTAAAAGATTTTTAAAGGTAGGTGTTCAACCCACTGTTTTACGTGGCGTGGTCCACTTTGAGCTTTGAATTTGTCTAAATTTTGGGTTATTACCTTAAAATCACATTGCAAAATGGATGAATGGTGTAGCCACACGTATCACAGTCGCCCCAATGAAAATTCGAACCCTCTTTCATTTTAGCTTACCAACACATCACTAACAACTGTGAAAAACGCACTAAATAATCATTATTCATTTACTTATAAATGCAAGACAAACAGGCCTGCCAGAGCTTTGTTAATCCAGACCGTTGATCTGTTTGCCCCAAAGCCCGGTCAGTCCAGTTGACCTGCAGGCCGTCTTGCCACCCCTATTTGGAAAGGTTGCTTCATAGAAGTTGTATGCTGTTTGCTCCTCACGACACACTTGGAAGAGATTACATTCATCGGATCTGTTGCTCTGGTGGGACACGTGGATATACCAAACCAGAAAGCTGGCTGTCCAGTTAACGCTATGGCACCGGTCGAAATTCGGGCATCAAATCTTATAGCAGCTGAAAGGCCAGGATCATCCAATAAATGATATTTGCTCGAGATCCTATCCATATGGTGGCCCACCAGACCAACGGCCCAGATCACGAGAATCATAAAAGGCGCAGGAAGAAACGAGAAAATGAAATATCGCAAACACTTACGAGAACGAGCGCTTTGAGATTATCGTCGGTTATCGGGACCTCGAGATCTCCGCCTTTCTGGACCCGTAGTAAGACGTCCACAAAATCCTCCCGACCCGAAACAGAGTCCGTTACTCTCTTCGTATCGGCCGACACGTGCTCTCTGATGATGTCATCACATACCGCCCTCAGATCCCTCAGATTCCTCTCCAGCCGCCCTTTCAGACCAGTCAACACGTTGACCCACTCCAGACCCGGGAAGAAATCCCCGATACTGAAACCCGCCAGCAACGCCTGCGTTTCGGCCAGAATCTCGTTGAGTCGACTCATCCGACCCGAATCCGAGAACCGCCTCCCAAAAGCGACCCGGCACAAGATATCGTTGGCCAGAGCGAAGAGCTGCTGGCTCATATCGGTTTCAGAGCCAGACACGTTGGAGAGAGATGCGAGCAACCGAGTCACCTCCTGGTCGCGAACGAGTCGAAACGAGTTGACCCGTCTCGGGCTGAGTAACTCAGTGACGCAGATCTTGCGGGCCTGGCGCCAGTAAGAGCCGTAGGGGGAGAAGGTGATGTCGGAGCAGCCGAAGGAGAGGTACTGGGCGGCGATGAGTTGGGGGCGGCTAGCGAAGACGTGGTCGTGGGTTTTGAGGATAGAACGGGCGAGTTGAGGGGAGGAGATGACTAGGGTGGGGACTCGGCCGAGTTGGAGGTGGAGGATGGGACCGAGTCGGGCGGCGAGTTTCGAGAGGGAAAGGTGGGGCATGTTGGTGAGGAGGTGGAGGTGGCCGATGATCGGGAGCTTTGGAGGGGAGGGTGGAAGGTGGGTTTTTATGGAAGGGGACGGTTCCCGTCGGCGGAGGAAGAAGAGGAGGAGAAGGAGAGGTAGGGAGAGAGAGAGGAAGAGAGTTAGAGGAATGAGATTTTGCATGGTTTTTCTGTTTGTGTTTTGTGCGGAGAAGATAGAACGCGGGAGATTTTAAAGAGCAGAATCTCCCACTCGCCTACTGGCTAGTGAGAGCAAGTGGAAGAGTGGGGATGGTCGGCAAATGCCCATAGTTTGTGTTGAATGCACAGCAAATTCTTGTGACGCTCCTCTTATTAGTCGATCGCGGATTAGGTACTACCCGAGTACGTGGCCTGTGCGCATTGGGAGAGAGGAGGCGTGACACGATTGTGTCAGGCTTGCTGACATCTCAGGTCACCTCTGACAGCGTCCCTGCACCAGTACAAATGTGACACGTACGTGGCCTTGTCGACATACCCGGGTAGGGCGCCGATTTCCTGCATATAGCCTTGCGTAGGAAGTTCCTGCGCTGGGAGCCAAGGTGGGGCTCACAGTGATGGTTTTTAATGAATCCACCTAGTTAATCCGTTTTGGGAGCTCATTTTAGAACATGAGAACAAAAATGAACCGGATCCAAGACTCAAGTGGGCCTCACTAAAGGAAAAGGTGGGTAGATAAATTACTACCGTTGACACCTCCTTGAGGTCCATAGTGATGTTTACATGACATCCATACCGTTCATAACGTCACTACTACTGGGATGAACTGGAAACACAAATATTATCCTGATTCTAAACTCCCGTGGCTCCACAAATATTTCAACTGTGGAAGTTTAATCCTCACGTTTTCGGCCCACTTGAGTCTTGGATCCGGTTCATTTTTGTTCTCATGTCCTAAAATGAGCTCCCAAAACGGATGGACGGGGTGGATTCATAAAAAAAACATCACTGTGGCCCCACCTTGGTTCCCAGTGCAGGAACTTCCTGCGCAAGGCTTTCGCAGGAAATCCGCGCCCGCCCGGGTGGTACCTAATCCGCTCCCTTATTAGTCCACATCATGTATCATGATCTCAGCTAAGGTCAAACAAATAAAAATATAAAATTGATGTAACCAATTAGCGCAGGAAATAGGAGCCAAAAGAAGCAGAAAAGTTTAATGCAAAATTTAGCAAATTTGGCACCATCAGGCGTTCGATCGTCTATTGTTGGTCACCCAAACAATGACCAAAACGGTCCAACAAACTCCATAAACAGATAGGTTAATTTTAGACGCCTGACTAATCCATCATCAGGCGTCCGACCATAATCAGTCACCCAACTATCCTTCATCGGGCGCCTGGAATTCATATGAATTTCCAGTTTGCTCGTTGGACTGTTTTTAAGGGGGTGTCGGGCGCCCGACCATGCGCAGGCAAATACGTAAATTGGCAATGATCTTACAGATTTGTTTCATATTTTAACTAGAACTCTTTGATTACGTTTTTAGGGTTTCCTAGGGTTATGTTTTTTTTATTTAAGGATGTTTAAACTCGTTTTAATTAACTTTTTTATTATTCAATAAAACTACAATTTTTATATCTTTTCTTCGTGGATTCGAAGATAGGTCTCGTGAATTCGAGATCTCTCCTCGTGGATTCGAGGAAGACTGGTTGAGGAGTCCTAGTAGCTCCGTGGATTCGGAGTAGATATCACATGAGAGAGACGGTGATCGATATCACCCCGTCTATGCTCCGCCAAAAATATAAAATAAAAATGAACACCCAGTTTAAACACCTTAGGAAGTCTATCGATGTGTGTTCTGTGTTGTTAGCTAATGTTTTGTTTGTGCTTTCAGGTAAATCGGAGAATTTAGCCTCATTTCATAGTGTTCATAAAGTTATATTTAAGGAATTATGCCTCTTACAAGCTTTCATAGGAATATATGAGGGATTTGATTTCTCTTTTCGAGCTTCTAAAGAATATACGGGACCTTAGGATCAGGTTTTGAAATTACAAAATCCCAATTTTGTGTATCGACCAAAGAAGCTATGTCCATTTTTTAAGAATGGTCAAATGAGCATTTCCGATCGATCGGAGATACCTCTAGCAGCTTAAAAACGGTCGACGCTGGTCATTTGGTTCCTCAAGCTCTCTTTGTAAAATTTCCCCAAATCACCTAGGGTTTCTTGCTAGGATGAATCTGACCTCTCAAGCTAAATCAGGTGCAATTTTATCATGTTTTAGTCATCATCTACCTTGTTTTGGTTCTTCCATCGTCCATAAGGTGACATTTTCATGTTTAAAGTTGGTTTTTTGTTGTTTTTCTCAGATTTGCATCTTTCTTTTTATTATCCTAGACTCCTACACACCTACATTATGCTTAAGGAACCCAAAGGGAAGACCCCAGTGGATGTTGGGTCGTCTAGGCTATCAAGGGCCAAGAAGTTACTAACCACTTGGTCCTCTCGGTCCTCTTAACCCCCTTCCCAGTCTCGAGCTCATCAAAATCTACCTCCTCCAGCTTCTGAGATGCCTATTCCTGACCCTACCTATGAGCATCTTGCAACTAGAACCATAATCTCTGAAAGGTAGGTCATAGAATCTTGTATTGAACACTTTAGAATCCCTGAAATGCTTCGAAATATTGGTTGGGATCCAATTTTGAAGTTTGGGGGTGATGTTTTTTTGGAATATGTCCATCGTTTTCTGTCAAAGATCACCAATCTAAAAGGGGACCCTGTTGACACTGAAAATTAGTCAACAGACGAGGTGAGATGACTTGTACACGAACGAACGAACGTGACTGATCTCCTTACAGGTACGAGGCCTGGACTTGGATCGAAGATTTGCCTGATCTTGTGAAACACAACAGAAAACAAAAGGGGGGTGGCTGGGATCTAGCCGTGAGCCCTCCGATGCCTAAGTTAGTGATTATCCTTAAGGATGGCAAACACTGTTTTGAGAGAGATTTTTTTTTTGTACCTGTAATCACAGTATTCTCATATATTTATAGGCTTCGGTGGAGAGTTTCTAGGCTGAGATCACGAATGGAATTATGCCGAAAATCCAGGCGAATATCTCGGGCCGTTTCGATCTTGGGGGGATGTGCTCCTATCCCTATGCCGTTCGGAGCGGAGATAAGGTCAGTCTCCATTTACTCATTGAGTTAGCTATGATCCGAGCTAACCTCTTGAACAGACGGAGACATCGGTTTGTTCCTTTGCTCCGAGGTATTGTGACAGGGTCGGCTCGTTACAGGAATTATCCCACAACAGACCCCCCATCCTGTGAAGTGATTGTTGTAGGGCATGTTGAACCTATCACAATAGAATGGCTAGCCCGCATTATTGGTGTTCAAGTCTCCACCGCTCCTCAACCTAATGATGAATTGAATGATCTCTCCCTCAGGAGAGTCTGGACTCGTTATTTTTGTAATGGGAAAAATCTCGACTAGATTCAGGGCAATGCCCTTCATGCCTCTGACATGTCCAATAAATTTTGTATGTTGAACAACATTTTTGCGACGAATGTATACCCTAGAGGCTCAAATCGTTCCGACCTTACACCTTTTATGGTCAATACCCTTTACCACGTTGGTAACAGTACTCACTTGTGTCTTCCCTCTCTTATTCTCTGTTTGATCCTGGATTCCCTCAAATATGGTCCTACGGTTAATATTCCTTTTGGTCACATCACATGCCTTCTTTCCCAGGATTGCGGATTCCTAACCATTGCAAATGTGCCTAAGCCAATGAGGAAGTCTACAAAGACTAATGTGACGAAAATGGACATGCCGAAAGAAAATGAGCATGTAGCAGGAGATCCCTCTCCCAATGTAGCTGGTAGCCATGCTCAGTCCCACGAGGATGACTCTAAGACACATGCAACATCCCAGGCCACTACTTCAGCTCAGACTTCAACACCCGCATGACGATCAGTCTGAGGTCGAGCTACAGCAAGGGCTACCGCAACTCAGCCTTCTTCCAACGTGGCTAATTCTATTGCTCAGTTATCAAGGGATAGGCTCAAATTATGGCTCAGCTTGGTCGATTGGAGGTAGCATCTACTTTGGAGGCGATGTTTTTGTCTCTTCAGGAGACTATTTAGCACATTGCAGCTACCATGACTTGTTGCCGCGATGACGTTACTCCTCCAATCCCTTTGAGCTAGACATTAGGAGTCATAGTCGAGTCTATTTGATTAGTCAAGATAGCTTAGATCTCAGTCAGGGTATCTTTTTTATGACGCAAAGAGTTAGACTCGCTATGGTGGTTATATTTTGTTTCTTTTTATGGTTAGACAAGATGACATTTATGTTTTTAAATGGTTGGATATTGAGGGCTACGTGCCCATTTTGTGGCTGTCAGATACTTTGATCCTTCTTATATATATATATATATATATATATATATATATATATATATATATATATATATATATATATATATATATGACAGTATCTATTTCTGCTTTACTAGTTATATCTTTCTTTGGGATGGTTGGATGGGTGGGGCTTCATGCCCATTTATGACTTGATACTTATGAGAATTTCTATTTCACATCAATTTATATGTGCATATTGATATATTCTTTGTATAGGGCCTGTTGCCGTGAGGTCTTTGGTCACTGGTTAGTGTCTTTGGTCATTATATATATCATGTGGGGAGGTTGGTTGATTGGGCTATTAGCCATCTGTTTTAATTACTTATATATGTATATCTTTGAGTGACTAATTGTCTGTTTGGTCTTGAAGTTTATTTTCATTCTCTTACAAGTCTTGACATATTTTCTGAGCTTAAGGATCTATCTCTATATTATTAGCTTGTTTTGTGCTAACCTTTGTCAAAAACTAACAAAAAAGGGGAGAAAAATCCCACCAAACGACCTATGTTATCTTTTTTATGGTCTTTGGTGTGCAGGATCTAGGGGTAGTCTATGAAGCCCAGCATATGTACATTGTGTCTATTAAACATGTTCAATTTTGTAATTCAATTTATGTAAATCTTGTCTATGGCATGTAAACAATGTAAAAAGGTATTTTAATGGGTTTTAATGTCTAGGAATGTCAATGGAACGGCCCATGACATATAGGTTGGTTTTGTTGTGTAATTGACAAAGAGGGAGTTTGTAAGTGCATATGTTTGTCAATTAGCATGTTGTGTGTGTCATCAAGTCTAGTGAGCCCATTGGAAGCTGAAGATTAAAGACTCGAAGACCTCCGGCAACCTCGGTTTGAATAAATGAATGAAGATCAATTACGAGCTTGAATGTAAAACCCAACCTCTTTCTCAAACCTTGTAAACCCCAAAATCCTTAGCTCTAGTTAGCTTGGATCTTCTAGGAACATCCCTTAGCCTATATCTAGAGTCGCAAATCCGAGTTGTTCAGCCTTAGATCACTTCGAGTTTTGTCAAAACAAACAAGTTGAAAATCATAGAATCTGGCAATTTTCAATAGGTCTTTGATACATCGAAACCAATCTCGAGGGGTCTCTGATCAATTGGAAAAATAGTTATGATCAACCAAAAAATAGTCCAGCAACCTTACAAACTCTATAGATATATTTTTCGATATATCGAATCTCTATTCCAATCAATCAAAAATTGATTTTCGATCAATCGAAAAATAGTTTAGTAACCTTACAACTCTCTGGACATATTTTTCGATACATCGGATCTCGATTCTGATCAATCAGAATCATTTTTTAATATATCGAAACTGGGTTTGATCAATCGAAACTCCCTGTTCAGCAATTGAAAGATTTTCTTAGAGAGTTGGTTCGATCCATCGAAACCTTCTTCGGTCCCCTCGAAGTGGCGGTTTTTTTACCATTTTCTAGCCGTTGTAATGAAGCCTATTTGATCCCTTTGCTAGATCTTAGTCTTCACCAAGGAGAAAACCCATTAGAGCCTGGATAAGTCATTCCCTTCCCATTCCTTCTTGCTCAAGCCTTAAACCCTTGAGTTCATTGTTCAATCCATGTTGATTTAAACAACATTATTGAGCATTCATAGCTTGGATTGAAACATGAACTCAAGACCTCATTAATGGCTTTAGAAATCCTAAATTGCTATATTACTTGTCATAAATGCCTTTGATGATGTTCTTGGTGAAACCTCTCTCACTTCATTAAAACCCTATCCTATAGAAGGTTTTAACCAAACCCTCACTTTGGAAGCCACAACCAAGCATTCAATGCAAGGTTGCTGATCAAGGGAATTGAAGAAGGAACCGTTCGTGTAAGTTGAAGCTTCTTCAACTAAGGCGTTGT
Organism: Liriodendron chinense; assembly: GCA_003013855.2. Taxonomy (NCBI): domain Eukaryota; kingdom Viridiplantae; phylum Streptophyta; class Magnoliopsida; order Magnoliales; family Magnoliaceae; genus Liriodendron; species Liriodendron chinense. The sequence continues at coordinate 566,400 of ML058472.1, read as the reverse complement.
TAAGGGGCTCATCCAACTAAGTATTTCTTAGTTTTAAAGTCCAAGAAATCATCTCTTGAGTAAAGATTTGTGTTTCAGAGTTTGAAGACTCAAACTCGAATGTGTCCTTATGTAGGACAAGTCCTTTGGTAAGACAAATCCTTGTGTAAGATAAGTGTGTTTTGGATAAGTCCTAAGGAAGGACAAATCCATGTGTTAGTCATCGATGGGTGTCGGGAGTTTAGACCTTTTGTAGGTTGTAAAGGTTTATGGTGAACCTCATTTAAAACCATTGTGATAGTGAAATCTGTCAACTCAAGGGGTGAGTTGATTAGCCGGGAGTGGAGTAGGCACGTAGCCGAACCACTATACATCTTGCGTTATGTGGTGAATGAATCTTATCTATGTGCTTGCAATTGATTTAGCCTTTCCAAGTTTGAGATAAAATGTTTATTACATGATAGATACATTTCCAATTCAAATCCCATAATTTCAACAAATAGATAGATTCTTACATATGAAGTGTTTGTAGAAATGACTCAATGATATTTCTTACATTATCATGGCTATCTCATAAATGCTCTTGATTCACTTGTATGCTTATATAATTGTTTAATTTGAAAAATTAAAAAGTGTTCTATCCCCCCTTAGGATTTGAACCAAGTTTCTTGCTTCTACAAGTGTGGTAAACAACTTAATACTGCAATTTCAACCCAAACCATCCATGTAAAAATAAATTTGTTGTACTTTATTTAGCTTAAGAAAAAATCATCATCCAAGAAAAATTTAATATCCAATGAAAACAAATAAATATCTAAAACTGCAAATGTTCAATTTCAAATTCCATCTAAAAATAAAGTCTAACAATGTTTTATTCCATCACTCCACTACAACAAATGATCTACACTTTCAAACTCGTCCAACGAATTTCATAGAACCTCAACATGTTCTTTCATCTCTGGTTTTACCATTAATAAAAAGTATGAGCAAAATAGCCTAGCAAATTATTCTGAATATAAGAAAATCAATAGTTTCACAAATATAGATATTTAGGGCCTGTTTGCATTTAGTGAAACGGTAGGAAAGGAAAGAGGGTTTCTTGAGAAACCCTCAAATAGAGGGAGGTCCAATTTCCCATTTAGTTAGTTTTTCCTAAAAATCATCATTTTATTTTCTCACTTAGCCCCTTTAGAAAGTGGGTTTCCTTTCTCATGTTTTCCCTTTGTGAAAATTTTGTTAGACGTGGATTCCCTACTAAATTATCTTGCTATTAGATGTATGCATTTTATCCATGCCAACCATCCATTTCTTTCAAATCATTTTAGGGCATGAGCCTAAAAATAAGGTTGATCCAAATCTTAAGTGGACCCCATCACAAGAAAACAACAGTGATTGAACATAGCTTGATCCAAAACTTTTGCTAAGGCCACACAAACCTGGATGAAGGGAAAACTCAAGTATCAGCTTGATCCAAAACTTTTGTGGCTCCCAAGAAGGTTTTAATGGTGGGCATTCTATCACCATTGTTTCCTGTGGTATGGTCCATCTGAGAGTTGGATATGCATCATTTTTTGGCTCATGCCATAAAACAATCCGACAAAATGGATGGATGGCATGGATAAAACACATACAATGTGGTGGGGCCCATAGAGCACCGACTAGTAGAGACGTTGTTACAAGCAACGTCTATGGGCAATCTGCATCCAACTTTGTCATTGAAAAAGGCTTTGATACTCTGAAAAAGTATTTAGATGATACACTTGCATTTAGAATTTGCATGTAAGAAATATAGTAATTTAAAATAAATTATACAAATTATTTATTCCAGTTTAGACATGTCATGAACCTAGTATTATGACCATCTTCCTAATAGATTTTTGGAAATCTATCCAATGGTTAAAAATGAAAAATATTCAACAGTCTTATTTCAATAAACAAGTGTCCATGAATCAATGGTTAGGATTATTCAATGAATATGACTTTTTCCAAGTGATTAGGAGATAATAACTGGCACAGTCTAGTCGACTTAATTTAACTTAATGAGTTCAACACATAATTTCTAAGTACTTCATTTGTATCAAGCCTATGAGAGTATGAAATAACTCACATTCGAAATCATGATCCTACTTTCTTTTTTGTTTAAATAGGGGTAGGATAACTTTCTTTAACTCAATTTCAAATGGGGCCACCATATTCCCTTTGTCAAATCCACTCCATCCATTAAGATTCTCCCTCGATGTTGTGCATTAATTAGGACAAAAAATCAGCTCGATCCACAATTTAGATGGGCCACACCACAAAAACTATAGGGCGGGATGAACATGGGTTTATATGTCTAGTATGTTCCATCTAAACCATTCATCAAATACCCCTCACCCCTCCGGTAAATACTTCCATATTACAAAAGAAGTATTAATTGTTAATTTCATACATCCCACTTCGGGACACATAGGTACCACATGATACCAAAATAATTTCTCAAGAAAATTTTATTTTTCCAAACATATGATTTGAAAAGAAACTTCAATTTTCATAAGAAAATGTATTAATAAATAATGTTTTCTTTCCCACACTTTCCTGAAAACAAGGTTTCTCAGGAAATACAATTTCTTTTCCCACACTTTTCACAAATCCAAACAGGCCCTTAAGGAAAAACATCTGAAAATGAGAATAATATGCATGATTATCACAATTCAGGATATGGTTATTATTTAAACATTAGGACCAATTTCTTTCCTAATTTGTCAGATTCTTATTTCATCACTCAATATACTCAACATCACTCAACATTAATCGTCACTCATAATTCACTATTTTACCAATTAGATAAACAAGTGCCTTTATGTTAGCCACACTGAATTCCAAGAAGGAAAATCAATTCACTCATCATCATGCCTTATAGACACTCATATCACTCATAAGGTCAATCCTTACCATCACTCTCAAAATCAATCCTTACCATCGCTTTTAAAATCAATCCTCACCATCAGTATGAATGAAAAGAACTTTTCAAAAGTAATTCATTTTCTTAGAACTTTCCAAAGATAGAATCATTCTAAAAATAACACATTTTCCATTAACTTTTCAAAATAAAACATTTCACAATAATGATATAGAAAAACTTTCAAAAGTAGTACTGGACAAATTAAAACAGAAAATACATATATCTTGGATTTAGAACCACTTACCAATATGTTCCCACAAGTGTATACGATACACCCATCAGGGTCTTTAGCGTGCACTTCTCTTTTAGTTTCTTTTTTGGACTCTCTTCTTTTCAGGTAGTTTAGGGTTCTTAATATCTTGAGCTTGGTCCTTCGTGCTAACTTAGGAAACTTACCATAAATAACTTTCCAAATTGGAAAATTCCTTTCTAAATATGAACACAGGCCCTCTAATCTACCTTAGTTTGAGTTTGGTGTACACATGGTCCACTTAGTGTTATAGTTCCACTATATCTAGTTTAATCCACTTGTTGCATTAATTCGGGGCCATCTTTACCTCATATTAGGCTAAGTTAAATTATAGGTAGCACAGTTTACACTATACAACTGTTCACAACATGATCTACTCCTACGGCTTAAGTGTATTACATGAGTAGGGTTCAAGAATGACAATTCACTCATAAGGTTCTGTGGATGCTCACCTTTCTGCACTCTCGGCCCTCCCTTTCGAAAAGGGGTACGCACAAATCACCATTGCACCACTGGCTCACCTCGTTCTCGAGGGCTTTTTCTGTTGTCATGTTATCGAGTATGTTTAGATGAGTTCATATAAGACCAAAGTCGCCACTAGCCAATTACTTTGAATCTACAGTTGGCTAGACTCCGTAGAAACGTTAGAGAAGGGAATCCGAAGATTTCTTCCTCTAAAATGACTCATTTTGATCTGCGGCCAGAAATTCAAGGTAAGGGATCACAGTTACAGGGTGGAAAGGTGTTAGGCACCCACTTTGCCCGTACCGAGGTACAATCTTTACTTGACAAAATCGAACTAATACTTGAAAGTCTAATTTAATCCCCGTACATTCTCATAAATGATATGATTCATGAATGTAGGTCTGAACAGTAAGAGTTTCTGATGGGCAAGTTTCTATTAACAGGCAAGCCCAGAGCATACGTTCGAACTGACAGATGCTTTATGCGAGATGCATGTTGTGTGTTTGATCAGTTATAGCTTCTGATGAGTAAGTTCCGGACAAGCTGCTAGAGGTGGGTAATGATCCGGGCCAAGCTGAGTTAGCCCTAGTTTGGTTTGGCTTGTTTTTGTACTACCGCAGTTTGTGGATCGGTTTGGTTTGGGTTTCGGGCCGACCCATGCAGCTCGAGTTTGGTTTGCTCAAGAAAAATCTGGTTCGAGCTGGGATCGGTTTGGTAAAAAATTTTAAACTGGGCTGGGCCAAGTTCAAACAGGTAGCGGCTCTTTTTTTCCTTGTTTATTTAATTAGAAAAGAATTTAAAAAGTTAGAAAAAAAGTACAAACATATCGTACTATATGATGTTTAACATCCTCCAAAGGAGTGCAACTTCAAAATAGACATGTAAGAGTATTTTCCAAACAAAAGTACACAAGCATAATTTCACAAGTGCAAGGAAACAGTGTGCATTCATGTATATGTATTATGTATTATCCATGTCATCATGTATATGTATTATCCATGCTATCCATCTGTTTTACATATCATTTTAGGACATGATCCCAAAATAGAATCATATCCAAAGCTCAAGTGGATCACACCACAGGAAACAGTGTGCTTATAATCTACGAGCTGAATCAAACCAAGCTGAATCAAATCAAGCTTCGAGCCGAGCCGGTACTGCCCTAGTTTGAGCTTGGTTTGTTTTTTCAAACGAGCTTGACTCGGTGGCTTGGTTTGGTTTGAACTTCCATTCAAACCAATCCAAGCCGAGCTTTTTCAAAGCAATCTGAGCCGAGCTTTCGAGCTGGCTTGGTTTGTGCCCACCTCTACTTCAGAGCATACGCTAAGACCTGACCAAGTGTTTGTAGTGTAATGATAAGCAAGGGGGTTGGAAGAATAATAAATGTTGCACTTATGCTATATGCGAATGAGATGATGCTAATGTAAGAGTAGTTGGATGGACGGAGTGTCGCAAGGGTTTGCTTCGAGCGGCTAAGATCGGGACTTAGGTAGCTTGTGACGCTTGAACCAGGGTCTGACAGGGCTGGACCAGGGCTAGGCTCTTCTCACTCGGGCTCTCCTTGGTGAAGGAATGGACTAAAAGGGTGGAGATAGACTCGGATTTTATGGGTTTTATGGGTTGTTAAGGGATGCTAAAACAGGAGAAAGAATGAGGTATTTATAGCTACGGGGGATGGCACACATCGTAAATAGGCTTAGGCGACCCCTAGGGGGCCGCTCGTACAAACTCTCTGCTCCAGCTTCGAAGCGTACAGCCCCCGAACTTGAAGCAGAAAAGCTGCTGGTTCGAAGTTTAGACTTACTCTGAAGCTGTGGCTCGAAACCAGGTGAGTTGATTGGGTTTGAAAGATGGATTGACAACGTGAGTTGACTGGGTGCAGGGGCTGGATTGACCCGATGAGTTGACTCGGTAATTTAACTCAACGGGTTGACTCACCAAGTTTGACTTTTTTGGGATTTTTGGACTGATTTTTCTTATGGGGGTTTTTCAGGCTGATGTTTAGGGGTGAGTCGGGTGGGTTCAGGCTTGAACTGTGCTATGGATTGGGGCTTACAAGGGTGAGTTTGGATGGGTTTGGACACTGGGGTTTGGGGGTGTGGACCTCCATTCATTCGACCATCTCAATCAGCTTTGTAGCCAAAGGTGGGGTGTCTACAGGTTCATTGTAAGTTCCTTAATCGAGTTAAGCCCACAAAACCATCTTACATCATAAGTTGAGATTTAAGTTACATGCACCTCGCCTAAACATGAGCTTTCCCAAGGTTCATTCCATGACTTTTTGATTAAATGGTGAGAACTTCCTCTCCATATTGGAGCTCATTGGCCACTGTAGCCCAACTTCTCTATTAGTCCCAACACATACGTTTTAGGGCTGCCTCAACAAAGAACTAAGTCCCTTATTTTATCTCATGAGACGGAATTTCACCACTATACTCAAAGAGTTTAAGGAAAATCAGGGTCACAGTGCACGTTTCACACCTTGGGCCTTCTTGAGGGTCGATTTTCCATAAAGCCCAAAAATATACTCACTAGCCCAACTTGAGCCCCCGAGGTTTTTAATTAGCTAGGACTATTGGATGGGTCCCTCACGTTTGCACCTAGCCGTTCTCACGGTCGAACCAACTAACCATGGTGCATGGGCCTATTTCTCCGGTTTGTAGTAAAACCCAAAAACTCTCACTATTGATAAAGTCCTTTTACATCAATGGGTCCCACACAATTTCCCAAAAATAACCTTGAGCACAAGGAAAATTCAAGTATAGCGATCTAACCATACACGTAGTTTAAACCAGAAAAGAGATCTTGAATCCTCAAATCTATACCACCGATTTATGGATCGTACTAGGGCTTTTAGTGGACCCCACATTGGATCGATTCTATGGCCACAAAGCCTCTCAAAAATCCCCAAAACCTGTCTCCAACCAGTCCCATGGTTGGGACGTGTGGACGTCCACACCTTGTCCAGTTGTGGGGCAGCGTGGGGCCCACACACGGTCCCACCTTGGGGCCATTTCCCCACCCTGAAACGTGCAGTGTATGATGGGTTCCAATATGGTCCACTTGATGGTCACCAATCCAATGGTAATAGATATTGATTTCAAAGCATTTTTCTTGTCATGTTGAGAGCTATAGGCTGGATTTTGTCCCAAGCATATTTAATGGCCAAGATTATCATAGGGATGGTTGAAATTCCTACTTTTGCATGGTTCAGCCTGTAGCACCCCGGTCCCTTGTAATTCAGCCCGTGCACACACGTGTCCCGGTTGCCACTTTTGATGGACCGTACGCCGCACCTTGGTGCACCTAATAACCCCACCCTAGTGATTTGTCTTGGATACCTTCAAAACCTCTATCATGTCGACCGCGTCGTCCCTGCTATCGCAACGAAGAAAACCATGCGTCAATCCGACTCCCCGTTAGTGAGATACAGCCTATTGAATCCACGGCCTAAATCTCATACCTTGTTGAACAAGTAACTTTAGTGGGCTTAGTCCCATAAGGCTAAAGCCCAAGACCATAAATTTAAGGCCCTTTAAGCCCATAGCCCAAGGACAAGAGCTACAATATAAAATAAGGCCCCAACACACTAAAAGACAAGAGAAGCTCTCTTCTCTAACCATCATCGATCATTACTCATTATGAAAGGTGGCCAATGCTTGTTGCCATCTCATCTCACATGCAACCAACGCATGGCTTTGGAATGGTCATGTCACCATTTTCCACCAATCATAATCCATTTGAATCCACATCACATGCCATCTCACCATCCGCCTCTTTAAGGGCCAATGCATGTCATGGCACCATCTTACTTGGCCAATGCATATGTTAAGTCCTTCCACATCACCAATCAACCTCAACACCCCAACACCAATAGAAATTTGTAGAATTTCCAGTTAAACCTTCCACTACCCAAGCCACCTCACCAATCCATCTCACTTTGCACCAATGGCAATTGTAGAAAATGACACGTCATATGCCACATCATACTCTCTTTCACTATATAAGAGAGGAATCTCTCTAGCATTTCTCCTCGTACGACACTTAGTAAAATTTTGAAATTTTGAGAGAGAAAGAGAGGAGTGAGGCCAAGGTGTGATCCACCATCAAACCTGAGGGATTGGACTACCCATCATCATCCAGCCAGCCAGCCAGCCATCCATTTGAGGTGAGTCTATACCCCTTCCCTTCTTCTCTTCATCTTTCTTTCTTCCTTTTATGTTTTGTTGATGTGTGTGGGGCCCACTAGCGTGGGGCCCTATGTGCATGTATGGCTGGCCATGGTGGCTAGCAAGGTGGCCTTCGTTGGTGGGGTCCACCATGATGTATGTTACATCTATTCCTTTGTATGTAATCCCATTTTTTAAATCTTTACAGCAATTTGTAAAATTTATATAAAATCAACTGTGTAACCATCTAACCTAAAACTTAGAGGAGGTATGGATCAAAATATTTTCTAACATTGGACCAAACTTAGTGGCGATTTGACAGTCAGATCACCTGTAACATTAATTTTACCGGGATATTATCCTAACAGCGCACAAATGGTCCCAATTGGCCAAAAACAGACCACTTTTTGGTCCCTTTGATAGATTCAACAGAAACATTAATCTATTGCGTTCGTAGATCATAGAAGTAGCTTTCTAACGGTATATAATACGCCTTAGTCAGAGTTCGGAAGACCAAGATCTTGGCTAAACAAGAATACGTTTCCGGAGGCTTGCTGTGGCCATACATTGTGTGGTCCATATCCATTCTTCCAATGGTTAGATCTAGTTGGAAATTTTTTAAGTTTACTTGAATTAGTTTTTTACCATATGTATGGTCTCTTTGATCAGATTCTATGCTGATAATATTTAGGAAATTTAGGACCGACTTATGTTTCTATAAAGGTAAATCTTGAGTTATTTTGAGTGGTCAAGATGGATCCAAGGCCGTGAATGGCAGGAAACCTATATCTAGCCTAATTGATATGTTTTAAAGCCATCCATTGGCTCAGATTTTTCAAAATACAATATGATCTTCAAAATACAAAATACAATATGATTTTTCAAAACAACCCATATGCTACTTGATATATATGTTGTATGCATGTTGTCCATTTGTTTTGCAAACTGTTTGAACGTCCAAATCTGTGGGCCTACTTGGATGTGAGAAGCACCCTGATCCATATTTTGTTTTAGGTGGGCCACTCATCTGAATAGTGGGGTCCACCTTTTGTGCGGCCCACCTGGTGTATGTATGTCATGTGTGATGCTTACATGATACTACCATTTTACTTGAATATTGTATTTTGTGTGATAATGATACTTGATTGTGTGGCCAGCAAGTGGGACTCACTCATAATGTATGCATCTTACCCATGCTCTTTCCAGAATGTGGGCTCTTACCTTGGACCTCTTTTCTTTCTTTTATATTTTCTGTTTGCTGAAATTTCTTGATGTTGTTAAAATCTTCTTAGTACTAGATTATGTTGCAAGTAGGCCTGTTTTCCAAATTATGGTGGGCCCCATACTCTGTAGATAAGGATCTCACTATGGGAGATGTCTATTTCACATTGCATTGTATGGGAATGCCCCACTACTTCATCGAAAATGACCCTCCATGCATTGGTGAAGTGGACCCAAAGTTGGGACAGACCCATTGTAAAAAACTGCAAGTCTGAATTTTGTGTCTGGGACCAACTTTGGCTCTCTGTGGAGGGCCACATGTATGAGATATGTGGGGGCCACCAAGTGGAATTTTTAACCTGCATGGGTATGTATAGAAATGGTATTTTAGTTGGGCCAATGTGGGCCCTAGGTGATATGTAGTCTAACTCTAAATTGGGTCCAGGGAAGAGTTGTGAAGAAATTTCAGAAGGCTATGTTGGGTCATATGCCCAAAATTGTACACATGTAACCAGAGGTCCATACCTTAGAAATTTTTATGGACATATATGGGACTACCAGCGGAACTTGACAGCATGCCAAAAGGTATCCTCATGTGTCCATGGAATCCCCTCAAAGTTGGGAAAAAAACCATTCCTGCATAACATTTCTGCACAGTCCTTCAAGTGCCAATGTTTGGGCTCTTGCTAAAATTTGTACATTCATCTTCAATGGGCCATAATTTATGGGTTTTGAAGCTCATGCATGGCGCTACCAGGTGACTATATTCCTTTTTCAGATGTGGGCCCCACATGATCGTAAGCCATGCCCCATGATGGCCCAAAATCATTTGTGTTATACCAAAACTTAAAATGACTATTTGGGTCGAACTTGGTGTGGACCCATTTCCATTGGCTCCATCACTCTTCCTAAGATATTTTATGGACTAATTAGGCCCTGGACATAAACAATTAGCAATGGTAGACCATTTTCTAGCGGGCCACTTTACGTGGACCTTACCCTTGCCCATGTGGCCCGTATTATATGTCGTGCGAACTTGATTTATTCTATGATGGTGTGGGCCATGTGATGGATAGACTCGTTGTCCATTTATTTCTCCTAAGTTATTTGAGGCCTTGGGCCTCGGGCCTATATAAATGAAGCAAAACTAAGGCCCAAGTGAGCCAAATACCAAGAGAGATCGGGAGTGAGAAGTCCACCATGGTAACTTTGCTTGAACCCATTGGGTAGGCCCATTGCCTTATAGCTAGCATGCTTGCACACTAACATTAATTAGTCAATTAGACCACACCCAATGAGGCCATTTTGGATTATATGAGTTGTAGATTTGGGGTCTTTTTTGTGATTTACTTGTGCATGTGGCTAGTAGGCCCAAAATGATGTGGAATGTATATAATGTTGGCATGTGGATCCTATGTTTAAAATTATGCATGGTTTTTTTTTTTTTTTTTTTTTTTTTATGGTGGGATATGTAAGGTCCAATTTTTTTATGGGATCCACCTTAGATGTATGTATTCTATGTATGCCTTCCTTGGTGTGGGACCGTCATCTACTACCAACTAAACCTAATCTTAAGTAGGTCATGCCATAGAATTCCAACCAATTGGTAAGCCCACTAATCATATTTGTTGAATTGTGTGGGGGCATAACCTTGAATTGAACATGGTACCTTAATCTAGTAGGGTCCACTTAGTTGTGGAATTGAATCCACGCCATCGAATGCTTTGTGAATGAATGTTTATCCTACTTGGGATTTACTAAGCGGTCCACCATGTGGAACCTACACTTGACCTAAAAGACCATGTGCCTTGCACATAATCCAAGGTCAATGTGAAGGTCACATGTTGGTAGGGCCCACCTGTTGATTGGATTGAGATGATGACGAACATGATGATTGAATTGATGGTGGATATGATAGCTTTGCTTTAAGAATGGTTAAGTAATTAATGATGATAAGTAGGATGTTACTTATGTGGAACATAATATATTTGTAGTGATGTGGCCAATGGTAGATGAGTTGATGATAATATGCATATTACTAATGCTATGATGATGACAATTTAATATTGCCTATGTTAATCATGAGATGGGAATGATCTTCATTTTAATGATGGTGGTGGTATATATATGCGATGCCAAAATATACATGATGATGATCTTGATGACGATGTATGAGAACCATGATTTGCTAGGAGATGATAACATAGACGATGATACTATAGATATGAAAATGTGCTTAACGTGAACCATAGGCATGATGATGGCCACATATAGATGATATACATGATACTAGTGTTAGGATGATGATTGGCATGCTTAGTGGCATACACATGATTCTGACGATTTAGCAGTGATGATGAGATAATAAATGATGGCTATGATAACTATGAAGATGCATGTAAACCTTAATATGCGATTATGATTCATGCACTCCATACATGTACACATACATTATGTTATACTTGGCAGCCCACTTATTAAATGATTCATATGGTTTATTGGGCTTTAGTAAAATGTTTGGACGTTGAAATTATTTGCCTTTGTGCTACGTTGATTAACCTTAAAGTTGGGCCTAGCGTTTTTGGCTTTTGGAAGCCCACTTGCCCCATAGAACTTGGGTCATAAATCAATTACTAATAACCATAGGATGAGAGGCTAAGTAGGCCCATTTCCATGGTCAAGGAAAAGAAATTTTGTTTGTTTATAATTTGTTAATTCATTCGGCCATTGGAAATATTGTAAGCCCACAGGGGTATGTGATGTAGTGTATGTATGATGATGGCATGAAATGTGTAGCCTATACACAATGTAGATCTCATGAGGCTAATGATAACTTGATGATGTTGAACCTTTGTTGGGCCCAAGCTAAGGCCCATTGCTTATAAGTATTGAGGACATCTAGTCCATGTTTAGTAAAGTTTAAAGGTCCAGATGGACATTCCCATGGACAATGGGTTAATATGAAAGGGTCTACTCTTAAGATCCATGTTTTACATGGTAGAAAATACAACATAGGATGGGCATTTGCATTATCTAACTTTGTTCATGATGGTACTAGCATAATAGATTGGTGTGTATTGCTGATTACATAAGCATCCATTTCATACACGCACGAGCATGATTGTTTAAGCCCTTATGTTGGTCTGTATACCTAAAAGAGATCCAGAGGAGTCGAGCCATTGTTATGAAGATTATGTGATCTGGGCCCTCGTGTTCGTCTGTATGAATATTTGGGCCTTCATGTTGGTTTGTGTACCTGAAAAAGATTTAGAGGAGATGGGATATTGTTTATTAACTTTATTTTGGGTCGTGATTCCATGAGTAGTGGGCCCTGACAATGAGACCACAAGAGGCATGCCCTGAACCCAAGTAGGTCATTTGGATTTAAACTCATTAAGTCGGTACCGATAGGCCCCTTCTGACAAGCTGAGTAGAAGGAGCAACGCAAATATGGGGCCTCATGACCCTCTACTGCCGAGGTCGGGAATGGCAAGGGTGTAACGAGCCTACCTGCTATTTAGATCAAGTGAGGGCATTAGGTTGGAGACGATAGCCCAACCGTCGTTGGTCAAGTAGGGGAAAATAAATGCGATCCTCATTGACAGACCAGGAGGCTGACTGATGTAGAACAGGTCGCTGATTATTTCATGGCCCAGATGGATCAAGAGAAGACCGGTCGGAGTCAAAAGTGATCCGGACCGTCAGGACCATAAACCGGCCGTATCTCGCAATCTGGAATGAGTTTCGGGACATATAATATATCAATTTGGGGTAGCTCGAGCTACTTTAGCCAACCAACCCACTACGCCAGGTTGCCCATGCCTGAATCACGAGATTCGACCGTATCGACGGTCATTAGGCTAGTTTATTTTCAGTTTTACTATTTATAGTAAGTTTTAATTTAATCATAACTTTGGATCTGTAGGGCTTTAGAGTTAGTGCCCAACATGAAAAGTACTTAGAATATTTAGTAGAACAACATGGTTGAGGCCATTTGATAACTTTCTATTTTTGGCCGAAAACCAAGAGTTCTAGTAGGATTGAACGACTTCTATAAATAGTAAGTTTACTATTTATAGTAAGTTATGTTTTCTAGGAGTTTGAGTTGGGTTGGAGTCTGATACTTTACCTAAGGTTTAGTTTCCTATTTATATGCATTGTAATTCCGTTTATTATTCATTCAATTATCAAAAAACATTGTTCGGAATTAATTTCCTTTTTTATTATCCTTTTATTTCTTCTCGTGGTTTCGAGAAACTCTCGGTTAGGGAGACAGTGATCGACCTACCACGTCCTCCCCGGCGTCACTGACGTCCATCATCATGAGTCAGATGGGAAGGGGTGTGATGAGCCTGAAATTTGCCTCATTGTAAAAATAGTGTCACCCACACCATCTTACGAGGGCTTAGTCCCAATCCCAGGTGTGGCAGATATGTATATATGGGCCATTATGAGGGAATGACGCCAAAACTATGATATTGATACAAATACTCTGGTTATTGGTTGGTTTGGTATGGTACACACATATTTAGATGTTTAGATTCTACCACTATGATACTGATATGCTAGTTATGTTCCTGGCTACATCTAAGATGAGATGGACCTCTTAGTTATTATTCTGCTATAGCAATGAAGATTATGGTTATGGTGGCATGGTTATTCTGATGATGATGGGAGTTTCAACTATGGATCAGTGCATTTATGATTTTGGTTCAGTTGAGAGGAGTTGGATATGACAGGCAAACGGGCGGTATACTCATGCATATCTATGCATCTTGGGATAGTAGGAGCGCAAATGTAATCCTAATGCAACCTCTTTCACAGGCCACGGTCCCCAATAGGCATGGGACTATTCGAGACCAGGAGTTTATCACCCTGGAACTACTTCGCAAGGCTGGTATGAGACAGTCTTGTGTTGTAACTCTTGTTGTGAGGCCCCTAACAGCCTATGATACTGCACCCTATATTCTGATCATTCATCCAACATTCTAACCACGTTTCTTTATGACATACTTGTGAGAACATGTACACTAGAAACATAAGACTCAACTATCTTGGATGATGCCTTGTTATGACTCCTAGTTACATGTTTGGTGGGTACTTGCATTGATAACATGCTCATCTATATTAGTTTGATGAACTAATTTGATAACCTACTCATCTATGATGATACGTTTGGTTATATTTAGTTGTAATCACATGTTCATCTATGATAACATGCTCACATGCGATAACATGCTCATCTGTGATAACATGCCATGGTTATTTTTATTGTTTTTACGGGAGCACCCTGACAGGCCGTCTTTTACTCCCAACATGCCGTAGACTCACTGAGCCATGGTTTTGCTCAAACCATTATTTCTAAATATTTTCAGGATACGTTCAATAGCAGGGTGCGTAAGAGAGTTGTTCGAGCTATGTTGGATCTTCTTCCTTTGTTGTTGAGCTGATGTGCCATCTTACATATGATATAAAGAATATGTCTGTCTCTTGGATATATGCAACGATACCATTTATTATGATTATAGCTCGCCATATAAGAATTCACCTTTCAAAAAAAAATTCCATCTGCCATGAATCAGATTTGATGTTCAGAAAGTTAGTTTACCTGTTCACCAAGTCCGGTACATGGTGAGGTAGCTGGCGTGGCCTGAGTTCAAAACTTGCGAAATAGTAGGGCCCGGGTTTTGAATTTGGGGCGTGACACAGCCTATGAATCACACCATATAATAAGAAAAAGAAAAGACAAGAAAAGAGAATAGTTAATTAACTAACTTGGACAATAGATCAAGGGATGTGATTAGCTAGGGCCCACCTCTTGGACAGTTTAAATCACCAAGCTATGGGGAAGCCCTCGATCCCTAAACCACTTTCTCTCTTATCCACACTCTTTTTCCACAAAGAAACAAAGGTAGGAGTGTAACGGAACCTCTCCCATAACTATCCAAGATTTTTCCATAAACCTAAGGGTTGGTTGTGGCAATGATACATTGATTTTATACTTTATTTAATGGGCTTCATGATTCTACAATTTTCCTTATGCTTCCATCCATGTTCAACTTAGTGGGCCATAGCCAAGGATGGTCCATGGATATGATGTGGCCCACAAGAATAGAGGTTATGAGTCTATATACCTAAGGTCATGCTTATGGATTCATTTACTTAAAAAAAACATGACTGAGCAGATTTATGCAATCAGATAATATTTGAAATGGCAAGTATAACAGCTTCATTTAATAATTTAAAGAAGAATTTCAAGATAAAGGAAATGTACCAAACTAGTAGCTTTTTAAATTTAGTAAGTTCCAATTCTAATATAACTAGTTATCATGTATATCACATGTGTATTCATCAAACATGTTAGAAATAACAGATGATTCATGTTATAAGTATAATCCGAGCTGGTCCATGGCCCACAGATGTGAGGAAGCCAATTCCAAAAGGCCTATGTAATAGTCCTGAGCACGGTGCAAGCAGAGGACATATGATGACAACCTGCACTAACTTCGATGAATTGCTACCAGCATGACAAGGCTTGGTTGTCGGCTATGACCGATGACTGAGGACATGTTGATAATACTCTGCCGAGGAGACAGACACTACTGAAGACATCGCCTCGCCTGAGGCCTGCGGCCCAACTAAGTGAGCTCGAGCACCGAGCTCTTCAATGTGAATGACCGACAACCCAAGGGCGATCCACAATACTGACCTACTGACAGCGGTCCAAAGATATATGCGGAGATATCCAATCTAGATATATATTCTGGGATCTCCCAGTATCTCCAATGGGATCTCTCTGAATCGGTCGAAGAAAGACAATCTTACTAAAAAATGTACTCCACCGACATATCCTAGTAGGATCCAATTCTCCAAACCACCACTAAGTTTTATAAATAGAACTTGTATCCTCACCTCAAAGGTATGAAACATCCTAACCTCCAAACCCTAATTCTCCTTGTCATCAAACCTGACTTAAGCATCGGAGAGTCCCTCGCCGCCCAGTGGCTCCTCCCCCTTGCCTACTTCTTCTTCTTCTACAGGTTCAATGATCTAGAAAGGCTCCTATTGTTGAGCTCTTAATTGTGCATATTCTAACCCCAATTCATCACACATTATACATGATTTCAATGATTTAAAGACTAATCTAATGCATGGATTTTTGATTGTAGGAATGAGAGAGAGGCTTCGCCATTCGGATGCTTAGAGGCCCGTCTTACATGCTTGGAAGACCAAAGAACAAAGGACCAACAGGTGGAGCAAAGGAGTAATGAAGATTGAGAAGGAAAAACAAAGAAAAACACATGTTTTTAGCATGACCTGACCGGCCAGCCACAGCCACTGGCCGGCCGGCCAAACCCTCTAGAAACAGCAAATTCTCTGCACTGATTTTGTGAAGGCCGACCTGTCGTCCGACCGGCCGGCCAGTCGGCTGGATGACAGGTCGGCATGCACTTTTAGAAGTCAGATTTCAAACAGAGGCAGTCCCTTTTTTGTTTTTCAGTCCCATTTTCGAGGGCCATCTTGATGATATTTGGAAATTCAACACATCCATGTCGAAGAGGAGCTCGACGCCGAAATAACCCTAGTGCTTTCGTGCCGATTGGAGCTACGGATTGACCGTGGTGGCCAAAACAATACGAACTGTCCAGAAAGTTTTCAGATTCCGCCTACTCAACTCTGGGCCGGTCCAGGTGGCCCATCATTGATGATATGAAGAATCTACTTTGACCATCCTCTAGAACACATCTATATATGAATAACCACAAAGTTTCGGGTCAAAAGGATGTGTGGTTTAATCGTATCGGTCGAAGAAAGATGGACCATCCAAAGAGATTCCAACAGCGCAGATTTTATAAAAATCCCCAAGTGTTCTAATTTTCAGACCACATTCTGAAAAAAAAAATTTAGACAATCTAATCCATCTATCATGTAGAGGATGAAGGCTTCTACCAATTTTGAAAATTCAAGATCAATCCAACCTCTGTACACTCCGTAGCGTTGAAAGCAAGATGGCTGGTTCTGAAGGTACCCGAATTGTGCAATTTTTAGAGGTGGTCACTGATCTGATTGGTGTGCCCATTTAGAAGATAATCTTGAAAATCTAAACCATCTATGAGGAAGATCACATTACAAGGAAGCTGCAAATCAAATTTGAAGGCAATCCGATCATTGGTTAGGTCGCACCAAGCGAAACAAAATCTGTTATGTTGCTGTACTATTGCAGCATTATAAAAGGAGGTGCTCTCTTCTATTCCAAATCAAGCAAGGACGTGGGGAGCAAGGAGTTCAAGTCATGGGAGGCTTCCTAGCCTCCTACGACTAGTTTTTCTTCCTTTTATTAGTTCTAGTTCTAGTTTTTAATATGCTTTTCATTAGTTAATCTCTTAGCTAGAGCTAAGAGGTGAACCTTATAGTTTTCTTAGATTGTTTAATTCGTTTTATTGGTTTCAAGTTGGATTTATTGAAGAAAAATGGTTTTTAGAAGTTTAAATAAAGTTCTAAGTAGTTTTTCTTAATCTTATAATGGCTCATGGATGTTTAGAAGAATTACTTTAGTTCTTAATTGTTTTGCATGACTCTAGACCTGTACACTCCGAGGAATCGGATTCAATACGCTCTATACTTGGATCATCATGTGGGAACTTCAAACCAAAGTTCTACCTTTTTGTTCTAAATTCTGAATATTGTGTTGATTGTTCATATGATTTGAATAAGATTTAAATCATAATATAGTCAAGTCTTGTGACAGGGTTTGATGATCATTATGGTTATGATCTTAATCTATTGGAACTAGGATTGACCTATGCAATTGAGTGTGCTCAAGTCCTAACTTGAATTGAGGGAATCATGTTGGTGAACAACACATATGTTCGATTGCTTTGATAATATAACCGCTCTATCATCCGACTAGATAGGATTTGATTTCGATTCCAGTTGAGTAAGTGAGAAACTACAACGAATTATGCATCTAAGGAGAGCTATAAGTGGATCCTTGATGCTCTAGTTATCTTTTCATTATCAGATTTTTCTGTTTCATGTTCAGAACCGATTTCACAAACCTCTTAAGATTCTAGTTATTAGGATAGTTCAAATTATTTACTTCCTTCCCTGTGGATAGACCTCGGTCTTACCGAGATTATTACTACATCGTAACCTTGCACTTGAGGCGAGCGAACACCTATGTATGATCATAGTTGTTCATATTCGTTGTCTAAATCCCTACCACAACAGTTGGCGGCGTCTGTGGGATACGACATAGTTCATGTTCTCACCATCTAAGTTTCGACGAGAAAAGCTTTTTCTTCATTAGACCGTCCTCATGGCTAAGACCATGTGAAAAACATGCACTGCAACCGAGACCTCCCAGCGGAGCCCCATCGCAAAGAAACAGGTCTAGCAAGCACACCAACCGGATTCTCCACAGCCCTCTCTGACTATAAGTCAGCGAAGGTCTCAGAAGCAGAAGTCTCACCTTGCTTCCCTGAAAGAGCAATATGGGGACATGGCTGCTCAGTTAGCCCACATCTCAGCCTTCATAGAGGGCAGGTCGGCATCGCAACTAGGTAATTCCCAGGGGGTAGCATCAGAGCAACATCATGAAGATCGACAAGCCCAACCACAACAAGGATAAACCGGCCAAGACCCATAGCAGGTCAACAATTATCATGCCATCTGGACCATCCCAGATTGGGCACACTCAGTCGTCGAACTCAACGCCTCTGACCTACGCCATACTCTCGACGAGAGGCGCCAAGCTCAGAAAGGCAAGACCATAGAATAAACTGCAAAGAGCTCGTCTCCCTAGGAGGCACAAATCGAAGAACTTCGGAATCGGCTCGATGATATGAAGCAAGCTTACTAATCTAAAGCCCCAAAGTCCATCGACGCCCTCTTGGAGCAAACGAGCCTCCCTTCACAGATGAAATCATGGCAACAAAACTGCCACAGGGGTTTAAGATGCCCCAAATCAAGTAATACACTGGAACAAGCGACCCTGCATAGCACTTGGAGACCTTCTGAACCTGTATGGAGCTACATGGTGCTCTCACGCCCATCATGTGTCATACCTTCCCTATCACACTTACAGACGCGGCTCGAATATGGTTCAGAGATTCAAAGCCAAAGTCTATAACTTCATTCTAGCAGCTCAGCAAGGCCTTCGTGGCCTAATTCATAAGTGGTAAAGGCATCAAAAAATCGATGAATCACCTTCTTATGGTGAGGCAAAAGAGCAATGAGTCATTGAGGGATTACATGGTCAGGTTCAACGCCGAGGTCATCCAAGTCGAAAGCTACACCAACCAGATCGCCCTCACATCCCTCGTGGTCGAGCTAAGGCTTAGTAAGCTCCTCTAGTCTCATAAAAAATTCCCCTATAGCCTTGTCAAACCTGCTGAATAGGGCCCAAAAATATTTGAACTTCGAGGAGCTCGTAAGCTCCCACAGGGGTGAGAACAGCTCGGCTCGGGATAAGAAGAGGAAAGAGTCCAAGGAAGGGTCTAACTCAGACCAAAAGTAAAGAAGAGAAGATGACATGGGTGGAGATTTAGGACCACCCAAGGCCTTATCAGTCGATTCGAGAGATATACACCCTTAAACAGCTCTGTCGAACAGGTGCTCATGGAGATCAAGAAGAAAAGCTACTTGAAGTCCCCCGAGAAACTGAGGTCAAATAAAAGAAACCGTGCAAATCCAAATACTACTTCCGCAAGGATCATGACAACAACACTACAGATTGTTTCGATTTGAAATAATAGATTAAGTCCCTTATCTAGAAGGGATTCCTCTAAGAGTACGTCGATAAGCGTTGAGTCGACGAACCCCCTCCTCAACAAAGAGGGCAGGAAGAGAACATCAACAACGAGCCGGCGGGTGAATTCTGAACCATATTTGGAGGACCTACTGGCGGAGGTGATTCGAACCGAGGACGAAAATCTCACACTCGGAGTGCCCATTCTGACAATGAGGTGCATCACATTAACATCTCCAGTCATCCTGCAAAAGAGCCCAAGATCGAATCCTGCCCGATCACATTCACCGAAGATGATGCACGGTGACTCCATCACCCCCACGATGATGTGATGGTTGTCACAACGACTGTCGTGAATCTCAACATGCACAGAATGTTGGTCGACATTGGTAGCTCAACCGACATTTTGTACACTTCAGATTTCAACAAGATGGGGATCGACAAATCCCGAATCAAACCAATCCGAGCACCGCTACTCAGATTCGTAGGGAGACAGTGAGCCCGAGGGAAGCATCGCACGATCGGTTACTGTGGACGAAGTCCCCTGCCAAGTCACCAGCATGGTTGAGTTTTTTTGTGGTAGACACCCAATCAGTCTACAACGTTATCATCGACTGACTATTCTTGGATGAAATATGAGTTATGTTGTTAATATATCATCTCACTATGAAGTTCCCAACTAGTCATGGGGTCGGTCGTGTTAGGGGCGATCAGAAAGAAGCTTGGAAATGCTACAAGATCAACCTCCAAGGAAAAATGCAAGAGCCCCAAGTCATGCAAGTCATCGCCTTGGACGCCAGGGAAGAGAGCTCAGAAAGTGGTTCTCTGGTTGAGGACCTAGTATCCGTACATCTCTCCGATGAAGATCCCACAAGGACTGTGCAGATTGGCTCCCTGATCAGAACCTAACTCTGAGCCCAAATGATTGACCTTCTGAGGAAACATGACAATGTGTTCACTTAGGCCCACCAAGACATGCCCAACATAGACCCCTACGTCATTGTCCATAGACTCAACGTGCACCCCCACCACAGGCATGTGTGGAAAAATAGGCAAGCCTTAGATGTAGAATGATAAACAGCTATAGGAAAAGAGGTTGGCAAGCTTCTCCAAGCCAGCTCATCGAAGAAGTTCATTACCCAAAGTGGCTCGCCAACATTATCCTCATCAGGAAGGCCAATGGTAAGTGGAGAGTCTGTGTGGACTACACTGACCTCAACAAGGCATGTCCCAAGGATAACTTTCCCTTACCCCGAATTGACCAACAGGTCGACGCCACAGCCAGATATGCGCTCCTCAGCTTCATGGATGCTTACTCTGGATACAATCAGATCCACGTGCACCAGCTAAACAAGTAGAAATTTTCTTTTATCACTGATCATGGCCTATATTGTTATAAGGTGATGCCCTTCGGACTAAAGAATGCAGGGGCCACATATCAGAGGCTCGTCAATAAAATGTTCGTTGAACAAATACGAAAGACTATGAAGGTCTACATCAATGACATGCTTGTCAAGAGCACTAAAGAGAAAGACCACCCAGCCGACCTTAGAGAGATGTTCGCCATATGATGAGATATGGCATGAAGCACTAAACAGGTTCGTCTCCAGAGGCACTAACAAGTGCCTACCCTTCTTCAAACAGCTACAGGGTACTAAAATGTTGACCTCGACCGAGTTTGAGAAAGCATTACAAGAGCTCAAGCAACACCTTGGGTCCCCTCCGTTGCTCTCAAAATCGCTGGCCGGGGAAGATCTGATGATGTAATTGGTTGTCTCACCGACAACAGTAAACTCGACCTTAATCAGGGTAGAAGAGGGCATTCAATGGCTCATCTATTACACGAGTCGTGCTATGGTTGAGGTCGAACCATGCCACCCAGAGATTGAAAAATTAGCATTGGCCTTGATCACATTGTCGTGACAACTGAGGCCATACTTCCAAGCCCACACAATCGTCGTCCAAACCAACCAACCGATTTGGTAAGTGTTACAAAAGCTAGAAGCATCAGGTTGACTCACCAAATGGGTGATCGAGCTTAGTGAATTCAACATCCATTATTGTCCCCCTACTACTAACTTCATCTCTGAATTCACTTACCTGATAGAAGTCCCACCCAAGGACGAAGACAAGGAAGAGGATCCGAGCTCAACGATGTAGACCCTCCATGTCGACGGGTCCTCCAACGAGCACGGAAGCGGGGTAGGGCTGATTCCGACCTCGCCAGACCTCATTCAGATCAAGTATGCCCTAAGATTTGGTTTTTGGGCGTCCAACAATATGGCCGAGTACGAGGCCCTCTTGGTAGGTCTCCAACTAGCCAAGACCATGGGAGCTCAGTGACTCAAAATTCATAGCAACTTGCAACTGGTGGTCAACCAATTGAATGACGAGTACCAATCCAAAGGCAAGAAAATGATTGCTTACTTGAGTAAGGTACAAGAACTGCTTGGACAATTTTAAAACTACGAAATTGAGCAGGTCCCTCGATAAAAAAAATGCAGACTCCGTAGCTCGATTAGCATCGTCCATTAACACCGACCTCACTAGATGAGATTCTCCCCATAAACGATGAACCATGCTAGATGGATCCAATCGTCTCATATTTACAATAGGGAGAGCTGCCTGAGAGCAAGTTAGAAGCTCGGAAGATCCAATACCACTTAGCTTGGTACACACTTTTGGAGATGTGCTCTACAAGAAGGGTTTCCCTCTGCCCTACCTAAAGTGCCTCCGACCAGAAGAGGTCGACTATGTTATGAGGTAAATTTATGAAGGAGTATGTGGAAATCACTCCAGTGGACAATCATTGGCATATAAGGCGATCAGACAGGAACATTATTAGCTTACAATGCACAAAGACTCTAAGACTGGAGAAATGTAAGGGGGCATCGGCCGAAGAGTTTCACACGTCTTATGGGCATTCTGGACCACGACCCGATCTATCATATGAGAAACACCCTTCTCGCTGGCCTTTGGGGCAGAAGAAGTGATCCTAATAGAGATCGGCATGCCCTTCCACCGAACGGAATCCTTCCAACCTAAGGAGAATGAAGCTCAGATCACTACAAGAAAATGGATTTTTACCGACGAAAGTATTCCCGACGAAATAATTTTCGTTGGGAAAAACCATTTTTCCCGACGAAATGCAAAAATCGTTGGTAAAAATCTCCCTCCTCCACCAAATTCATTGCCGCCATACACTTTTACCGACGAAATTATAATTTCGTCGGTAAAAGGTTTATTGCCGACGAAGATACCTGTCGCTAAAAAAGAAAACAGCAAATTTTACTTTTACCGACGAAAAGTTTCGTCGGTAAAAGCGAAAACTTTTACCGACGAAACTTTTCGTCGGTAATAATGTGCAATATGTGATTCCCGCCAAGAAAAGAGGTGACTTTTACCGACGAAAAGTTTCGTGGGTAAAAGTTTTGAAAAGGATTTTTACCGACGAAATAAAACTTTTACCGACGAAAATTTTCGTCGGTAAAAGTGGTCTTTTAACTTACCCGATCGCCCTCTTTTCTCATTCGGTCTCTCTCTCTCTCTCTCGCTCTCTCTCTCTCTCTCTCGCGGCCATCTCTCTCTCTCTCTCTCGCGGCCATCCCTTACTGCCGACCACCGGCCGTCCTTCACCGGCCGCCACCCGAGCACCGACCCCCAGCCACGCCGTCGTACGCCATCACCGACGCCGCCCGCGTGAGCACGCTCCTCCACCAGCCACCGTACGCCACCGCCTCCGCCGGTAACCATCTCCCCCTTCCTTCTTCCTCCATTTCCTTTCTCTCTCTCTCTCTCTCTCTCTCTCTCTCTCTCTCTCTCTCTCTCTCTCCTCGTTGTTCATTGTGGGGCCCATGTGGGTCCCATGCGCCATCTCTGTCCAGTGCATGTGGGTCCCACCGTTGCTGTCCATTGCATGTGGATCCCACCGTTGCTGTCCATTGCATTTGGGTCCCACCGTCGCTATCGCTGTCCATTGCATGTGCGTGGGGTCCGCCTTAGCTGTCCACGATTTGGTGGGGCCCACTGATTTAGTAAATCCCTAATTAGGGATTTTGAAATTAAAATCCCCTAATTAGGGATTTCAAAATTAAAATCCCCTAATTCCTTCCTTAATTAGGGATTTTAATGTGTGATTTACAAATTAATAAAAATCATGATATACAATAAATGTGGGGCCCACCGTCGCTGTCCACTGCTCGTGGGGCCCACAGTGATTTACGTATTTTATCCACTCCGTCCATCCATCTTAGCAGAAAATTTTAGGTATGGTGCCCAAAAATGAAGCATATCAAAATCTAAAGTGGACCACACCACAAATGTGAACTGAATGTGTATCATTGAAAAATTCTTGGAGGACACAGAAGTTTTGGATGAAGCTGATATTTGTGTTTTCCCTCATCCATATCCATGTGATCTTATGAACAGGTTGGATGACAAATAAAGATCACTGTAGGGCCTGGGAATGGTGGAAATCATTATTCCCACTGTTTCCCATGGCATGGTCCACTTGAGAGTTGGATATGCTTAAATTTTGGACTCAACCACTAAAATGAGGTGGAAAAACATAAGGATGGAATAGATAAATCACATACATTCTAGGTGGGCCCAACTGAGTTTACTCTACACTCCGCACGCAATCCGATTCCCATGGTGGGCCGCCCATACTTATTTGTTCACAAAATAGTCATTAGGTATTTGATTAAACTTGATTCATGGTGTTGATGATTCTACCATTTTCATGTGCTTGTGTATCTAGAATTGATGGAGCAAACCCGGATGTGCGTCGGAGCTATCCGTGGTTGATTTATATGGATATGTATGTTGTGGATGTATTTGGCTTATTATTAATAATTATTTTTTGTCCACAAATGGTAGTATAATAGAATCAGTTAGCCCATTTAGAGATTTCTATATTGCCGAGCATAGATAAAGTGTGTTTTGGAGGTATAGAAATCTGCCAAATTGTCCTGTTGGACAGTCCAAGGTTGGATAGATTGGAATGTTATCGTTGTTTGTCATTTACATGCGTAGGGTCATTAGTTTCGTGCAGTAACTCTCCTATTCTCTCTGGATATGTTTCTTATGTTTAATTCCATTGTCAATTTAATCCACACAATGTGTGGATAGTTGACGTGGAAATGAAATGTAAGATAAATATATCTGGAGAGATAGGGGGAGATGCTGTCGAAATTTAGGCTTGGGCATGTAAATGGAAATAATGATAACATTTCAATCTATCCATCCTTGGATGGGCGACTGATTTTATTATATTATCATTTAGTGGCAAATTAGATGACGAACATGATACTTGTGATTAAGAGTAGTTGATTGATGTTGATGTTGAGCGGGGGTCCCTGGAAGGTGGGAACCGCTGTTGTAACCATGCTGAAGCTGTCCTGTTCCTATGGACAACAATATGGGTGGCCTGGCCATTTGGACAGGCCCGTGTTTATGTATTAGCTCAAAATTAATGGAGCAGACCCGGATGTGCGTCGGAGCTATTCGGGTGTTGAGTGAGGGTCCCTGGAAGGTGGGAACCGCTGTTGTGACCATGATGAAGCTGTCCATTTCCTATGGACAGCAATATGGGTGGCCTGGCCATTTGGACAGGCCCGTGTTTATGTATTACCCCGAAATTGATGGAGCAGACACGGATGTGCGTCGGAGCTATCCGGGTGTTGAGCGGGGGTCCCTGGAAGGTGGGAACCGCTGTTATGACCATGATGAAGCTGTTCATTTCCTATGGACAACAATATGGGTGGCCTGGCCATTTGGACAGGCCCGTGTTTATGTATTAGCTCGAAATTAATGGAGCAGACCCGGATGTGCGTCGGAGCTATCCGGGTGTTGAGCGGGGGTCCCTGGAAGGTGGGAACCGCTGTTGTGACCATGATGAAGCTGTCCATTTCCTATGGACAGCAATATGGGTGGCCTGGCCATTTGGACAGGCTCGTGTTTATGTATTAGCTCGAAATTAATGGAGCAGACCCGGATGTGCGTCGGAGCTATCCGGGTGTTGAGCGGGGGTCCCTGGAAGGTGGGAACCGCTGTTATGACCATGATGAAGTTGTTCATTTCCTATGGACAACAATATGGGTGGCCTGGCCATTTGGACAGGCCCGTGTTTATGTATTAGCTCGAAATTAATGGAGCAGACCCGGATGTGCGTCGGAGCTATCCGGGTGTTGAGCGGGGGTCCCTGGAAGGTGGGAACCGCTGTTGTGACCATGATGAAGCTGTCCATTTCCTATGGACAGCAATATGGGTGGCCTGGCCATTTGGACAGGCCCGTGTTTATGTATTGGCTCGAAATTATTGGAGTAGACCCGGATGTGCGTCGGAGCTATCCGGGTGTTGAGCGGGGGTCCCTGGAAGGTGGGAACCGCTGTTATGACCATGAGGAAGCTGTCCATTTCCTATGGACAGCAATATGGGTGGCCTGGCCATTTGGACAGGCCCGCTTTGTGTGGAGCAAACCCGGATGTGCGTCGGAGCTATCCTTGAGTTGCTTGAGTCTCCAAGACCTACACCCTAAACCCGAAACCATAAACCTAAAACTAAAACCTATAAGCTACGGCTAAACCGAAACCTAAACTCAATTCATCTAATGGCCCGTTTGGCACCATGGATTTGAGGAGAAGTGGATTCCATGATATGAATTCTCATCAATTCCAGTTCTTACCAATTCCAAATTTTCTGTTTGGCAGTCAAGATTTGGAGAGAAATTAAACATGAAGGAATGGACGGTGTAAATTTTAATCCTCTCAAATCCACTTCTCATCAAATCCATGGTGCCAAACAGAATAAAGCAACCAGTTTCTCCTCCTTTCTCCTCCTTTCTCCTAGAATCCATGGTGCCAAACGGGCCATAACTCTAAACCTAGACCCAAACTCGAAAACCTAACCATAAACCCGATCCCGAACCCGAAACTATAAACCAATGCGTAAACCTAATCCTAATCTCAAATCACCTAACCTAAACCTACACCAATTCCTAACCTAAACCTTGGTTTGCACACGAGAACCTTTTCCTAAACCCGATCCCTAAACTCATGTCACCTAAACATGAGTACCAAACCCGAAACCCGATCCCGAACCCGAAAATCTAAACCTATCCCCGAAACCTAATCCTAAACTCAAATCACCTAAACTAAACCTACACCTATTCCTAAATCCATTCACCTAGCCTAAACCTAGACCCAAACACGAAAACCAAACCCGAAACCTGATCCCGAACCCGAAAATCTAAACATATCCCCGAAACCTAATCCTAAACTCATGTCACCTAAACTAAACCTACACCTATTCCTAAATCCATTCACCTAGCCTAAACCTAGACCCAAACACGAAAACCAAACCCGAAACCCAATCCCGAACCCAAAAATCTAAACCTATCCCCGAAACCTAATCCTAAACTCATGTCACCTAAACTAAACCTACACCTATTCCTAAATTCATTCACCTAAACTAAACCTAGACCCAAACTCGAAAACCAAACCCGAAACCCGATCCCGAACCCGAAAATCTAAACCTATCCCCGAAACCTAATCCTAAACTCAAATCACCTAAACTAAACCTACACCTATTCCTAAATCCATTCACCTATCCTAAACCTAGACCCAAACACGAAAACCAAACCCGAAACCCGATCCCGAACCCGAAAATCTAAACATATCCCCGAAACCTAATCCTAAACTCATGTCACCTAAACTAAACCTACACCTATTCCTAAATCCATTCACCTAGACCCAAACACGAAAACCAAACCCAAAACCCGATCCCGAACCCAAAAATCTAAACCTATCCCCGAAACCTAATCCTAAACTCATGTCACCTAAACTAAACCTACACCTATTCCTAAATCCATTCACCTAGCCTAAACCTAGACCCAAACACGAAAACCAAACTCGAAACCCGATCCCGAACCCAAAAATCTAAACCTATCCCCGAAACCTAATCCTAAACTCATGTCACCTAAACTAAACCTACACCTATTCCTAAATTCATTCACCTAAACTAAACCTAGACCCAAACTCGAAAACCAAACCCGAAACCCGATCCCGAACCCAAAAATCTAAACCTATCCCCGAAACCTAATCCTAAACTCAAATCACCTAAACTAAACCTACACCTATTCCTAAATCCATTCACCTAGCCTAAACCTAGACCCAAACACGAAAACCAAACCCGAAACCCGATCCCGAACCCGAAAATCTAAACATATCCCCGAAACCTAATCCTAAACTCATGTCACCTAAACTAAACCTACACCTATTCCTAAATCCATTCACCTAGCCTAAACCTAGACCCAAACACGAAAACCAAACCCGAAACCCGATCCCGAACCCAAAAATCTAAACCTATCCCCGAAACCTAATCCTAAACTCATGTCACCTAAACTAAACCTACACCTATTCCTAAATTCATTCACCTAAACTAAACCTAGACCCAAACTCGAAAACCAAACCCAAAACCTGATCCCGAACCCAAAAATCTAAACCTATCCCCGAAACCTAATCCTAAACTCAAATCACCTAAACTAAACCTACACCTATTCCTAAATCCATTCACCTAGCCTAAACCTAGACCCAAACACGAAAACCAAACCCGAAACCCGATCCCGAACCCGAAAATCTAAACATATCCCCGAAACCTAATCCTAAACTCATGTCACCTAAACTAAACCTACACCTATTCCTGAATCCATTCACCTAACCTAAACTTTAACCCAAACACGAAAACCTAACCCGAAACCCGATCCCGAACCCGAAAATCTCAACCTATACCTAAGCCTAATCTTATATTCAAATCACTTAAACTAAACCTACACCTATTCCTGAATCCATTCACCTAACATAAACCTAGACCCAAATATGAAAACCTAACCCGAAATCCAATCCCGAACCCGAAAATCTCAACCTATGACTAAACCTAATCCTAAACTCATGTCACTTAAACTAAACCTGACTCTAATCTTTGCATTGTAGATATGGATAAGAGTTGGATGCAAGCTAAGAATCGGTTTGGCCCAGAGTATAAAGAAGGTGTTAAGGAGTTCATGGAATTTGCGAGAGATCGGGCAGATTCAGGTAATAGAATTAGGTGTCCATGCCGAAAATGCAAGAACATGATTCACAAGACATTGGACAAAGTGGAAGATGATTTGTTCATAGTTGGGATTGACCAGGGTTACACTTGGTGGATTCATCATGGTGAAGACTTCCACCAAAGAGTTGAGGCCACTGAAGTCCTTGCTGACCCAATTGTGCGTAATGACGAGGATGAAGATATTGACGATATGCAAGATATCATTGGGGATGTGTTAAGGGGAACAATTGTGGATACTGATTTTGCAGCGACAAGTACTAGCCAGGATATTCCTCCTATGGGTGATGCTGAATCAGAAAAGTTTAGTAGGTTGTTGAGGGATGCGCAACGTCCACTCTATCCGGGGTGTCGGAACTTCTCCAAGTTGAATTTCCTTACAAGGTTACTTCATTTAAAGACAATAAATCGTTGGAGTAACAAATCGTTCGACATGTTACTTGGCTTGTTGAAAGAAGTATTACCTGAAGGTGAGACATTGCCTAAGTCTCATTACGAGGCAAAATCGTTAATGCGAGACTTAGGCCTTGGTTACATCCTCATACATGCATGTATAAATGATTGTGTATTGTATTGGAAAGAACATGAAAATGTTGAGGAGTGTCCACAATGTGGAGAGTCTAGGTGGAAATATGACGAAGCTAAGCGTAAGAAAATTCCACAAAAGGTGTTAAGGTACTTTCCATTGAAACCCAGATTACAAAGATTGTTTACGTCAAGCAAGACGGCTGAAGATATGAGGTGGCATAAGGAGAAACGCCTTCATGATGATAATACATTGAGGCATCCCGCTGACTCTAAAGCCTGGCAACATTTTGATAAGCAATATGACTGGTTTGCAGAGGATTCTCGCAATGTTCGGCTAGGTCTTGCAAGTGATGGTTTTAATCTATTTGGTAATATGAGTAGCTCGTACAGTATGTGGCCAGTGATACTTATGCCCTATAATTTACCTCCTTGGTTGTGTATGAAGGAATCATTTTTTATGATGTCGTTGCTTATTCCTGGACCCAAGTCACCGGGGAATGACATTGATGTGTATCTCCGACCGTTAGTAGATGAGTTAAACGAGTTGTGGAGTCAAGGTGTCCAGACGTATGACACTTTTGCAGAACAGACGTTTCGATTGCACGCAGCGGTTTTGTGGACAATAAATGACTTCCCTGCATATGAAAATTTGTCTGGGTGGAGCACGAAGGGAAAGTTGGCTTGTCCTACATGTAGTACTGAGACTTGTTCATTGTCATTGAAGCATGGTAAGAAAATGTGTTATATTGGCCATCGTCGCTTCCTTCCGAGGAATCATAATTGGCGTAGGAAGACGGTAATCTTTGATGGCAAACAAGATCATAGGCCACCACCGAAAGAACTATCTGCAGAAGATGTGTTACAACAGCTGAGTAACATTGAAGAAGTTAGATTTGGTAAGGCACCGCACTTGAAGAAGAGAAAACGTACAGTATTGGAGTACAACTGGAGGAAGAAGAGCATTTTTTTTAGTTGCCTTATTGGAGTCATCTGAAATTACGACACAACTTGGATGTCATGCATATTGAGAAGAATATATGTGACAATGTCTTTGGAACATTGATGAACATAGAGAAGAAAACAAAAGACAGTTTTAAGGCTCGATTGGATCTACAAGCAATGGGTTTAAGGAAAGAGTTGCACTTGCAACCACATGGAAATTCATATACTATACCAGCAGCATGCTACACATTGACAAAACTAGAAAAAAAATGTGTATGTGAATGGTTGAACAAGGTGAAATTTCCAGACGGGTATGCATCGAATATCTCTCGGCGCGTCAACATTACGGACTGTAAGGTAACAGGAATGAAAAGTCATGACTGTCACGTCCTTCTTCAACGCCTACTACCGGTTGCGATTCGTGGATTCCTCAACAAGGATGTCAGTGCTACGCTGATTGAGTTGGGGATATTCTTTAAGGATTTGTGTTCAAAATCTTTAAATGTAGAGGTTATTAAACGACTGGAGAAGGATATTGTCGTAATCCTTTGCAAACTTGAAAGAATTTTTCCACCTGCGTTTTTCGATGTCATGGTACACCTAGCAATTCACTTACCGCACGAAGCGAAGCTTGCAGGCCCAGTACAATATCGTTGGATGTATCCGATCGAAAGGTGATAGAACAATGATCATAAATTTTTTTTCATTCCATAAACTACGTATATCCATGTTTTCATGTCTTAAACATATTGATTTTGTGTACAGATACCTTCACACATTAAAACAATATGTGAGGAATAAGGCACGTCTAGAGGGATCCATTGCTGAGGCGTACATTGATAATGAGTGCCTGACATTTTGCTCCATGTATCTTCGTGGCATAGAGACTAGATTCAACCGAGAAGATCGTAATGCCGATGCAGGGCAGGAGCATGAACAAGGACTCATATCTGTATTCGCACATAACGTCCGTCCTTTAGGATCGCCGACGTTTCAGGATATGGACCCTCGGGATCTTGCGAAGGCGCGGTGGTATGTGTTGCATAACTGTGAAGAAATAGAGTCGTACTTGGAGTAAGTCTTCGCACATAATTATTGTATATCTACAGACAGTTTTAATCTCAAAATTTCTTGCTTACAACGTACCAATTGTGTATAGCGAACACATCGAGGAGATGAAGTCCCAATACCCTACAAATTATGATCGAATGCATTAGGATTTGTTTCCAGAATGGTTTGCAAAACGTGTAAGCTTAATTTACCTTCTATCTCACCACACTTACAATATTGTTGTATTGCACAATATTTACACGTAATTTTAAATGCCTAAACGTACATTTATATTCTGTACGTGATGATAGATGAAGATGTTGCGCGCTAGCAACTCTGCGGATGCATCTGATGCGCTCTACTCACTGGCGTGTGGCCCTGATAGACGTGTATCTAGATATACAGGTTGTATTGTAAACGGGATTCGGTTCCACACTGAGGAGCGTGAGAAATATAGGACCACACAAAATAGTGGTGTGGTTGTGAAGGGAACACATGAGGAGGTCGAAATTAATTTTTATGGCGTTTTGACGGATATTATTGAGCTGAGTTATTGTATGAGAAAGCGGGTGTACTTATTTAAATGCGATTGGTGGGACATTGGAAATAAAAAGTTGGGAATACAGACTGATAATTACTTCACGAGCGTAAATTTATCTCGGAAGTGGTTTAAAGATGACCCATTTATCATAGCCGGCCAAGCCGAACAAGTATTCTACCTCGCTGACACCAAGTTAGGCGGCTCTTGGCACGTGGTGCAGAAAATAAAGCCCAGGAACATATTTGACGTTCCCGAAGTAGACGTTGAAGATAATGATGAAGGGAGTAATAGAACGTCGTCAGTTGAACAAGCATACCAAGAAGACATGCCATCTTGGGATAGAGGGAATGATCCAAATGTTGATATTGATGTGGTGCAATTGAATAGAGATAATGTGCCACCTGATCATGTTGATGCCTCAATCATAAATGACATTGTTAGAGATGATAGCGCTTTCATCGATGACAACGTTGCAGACGATGAAGAGGAAATTCTGATCAGCGATAGTGATGGTGAAGAAGAAAGAGTCCTAAGCGATAATGATTCAGACGACGATTATTAAATGTATACAAGATTTACATGTAATTTTTCAATTCGATTAATTTGATTATTACATGTATATATGTTTTACAAGTCATGATTTTTTTCCTGAATTGACTTGTTGATAATCTACATTTACAGTTAAGTCACTTTCTGATCATGTCCTCCACAAACTGGAGCGTAGCGGAAGCACGCAGCATACTTCATCAGCTGTTGCGGATGGACTTTCCGGCCCTATATTCTTCTGGTAGGGCCAGAGAGATACCCGGTCTGGTCGAGAAATGTAGGGAGGAAGACGATGACTCAGATGAAAGATTATACAATCTCAAAGAAATTCCGGACCTGATTGAGGAATATAATCGCGGAAAACTTCATATGGAAGATGCGACATTATCACTTGCACATCTGAATGGAGTCCCGAGAGATCAGATTTCTCCTATTGTGACTGGCATGTTGGCTATAACAATGTCGAGTGCTTCACACAGCATCGAATATACATCTGCAGCGTACGATAACTTACGCAGGGAGTATTTCGGATAGTTGATCCGAAGTTGATTTGTATTACAATGAGATATATGTATTTAATATAGAATGACAATGTGTAATGGATTTTTCAACTTTTATATTCTGTTTACGGTTTTATTATATTCTGTTTACGGTTTTATTATATTCTGCTTGCATTATAGTGTAATGGTCTAATCATATTTTTATCATTTCTCTAAGCATAAGCACAAATTCACTCTGCAATGATGTTCATAAACTTGCATTGACATTGTTTAAATTTATAAGTTTGTATTTCAGATATATTCAGTCATGGCACCAGGTGGGAGATCAGGTCGTTCGCGCACTGGATCTACCCCTTCCACCCGTGATGCGACGCAGACAACATCGACGTCGCACGGTGCATCACAGTCATCTGATCCTTCGGTTCAGCATACACCGGGCACTGCATGTAAGTCTAGACATTTATTTAGTGATTTCTGTTTATATTGTTACTTACATATATCTTTTCGCAGCAGCATCTTCTACCAGCCGACGAGGACGTGGACCCACGCGTGGGTTAGTTTTAGAGCGACTTACGCGTGAGGGTAGGGTGGCAGTAGAGTTCCCACAGGACTGCCTTAGACCTGTTGGGGACAGTGCCAGATTGTTTACGTCTGAGGTCGGTGTCCTATGCCGATCTCTGATCCCCACCACCACCCCCGGTTGGACTGACGTGACAGATGATGTGCGACAGCTCATCCGTCAGCGCCTTCAGGTAAAGTTTAGTAAATTGAAATTTTCTTTTGTGAAAGTTCATTTACGGTTAAGTCCTATTGTTAATAAGTTTATTCCCTTAATTTATTATTTACGAAACTGCAGGATAAATTTGAATTCGATTTGAATGTTCCCTACATTTCTCATGCCGTCGATGACATGATTAGGGAGCGGTTCAAGGAGTACCGCGGAGAGTTGCACCAGCGGTACAAGCGGTGCAGGACACACGATGAGGCCGTACAGTCCGCACCGCCACACGTTAGTACAGACGACTGGCGGATACTCTGCGAGAGATTTTCGTCGGAGGCTTTTCAGGTAATATTTACATGTACGATATCTTACGGTAACAATTAAATTCGCAATTAATTTCGTAATTAATAGAAATGTATTTTGTATAATGTGTTCAGAAGAGGAGCAGAATAAATTCTGCTAACAGGGAAAAGTTACAAGTGAACCACGTAGCTGGTTCAAAGTCATTTGTACGACATCGTTACGACATGGTAAGAAATTATTGATGATTATTAAGTTAATATATTATTTTGATTGGCATTTATTATAAGTCTTTTTTCCTTTCGATTGCGCAGCGGGATTCCGTCACCGGCCAGGAGCCTGGACCAGTAGACCTCTACAGAGGGACTCACTGTCGGCAGGCGACGGGATCTTGGGTTCATCCTAGAGCCAGTGAGCATTGGGTAAAAATCTTTACTTTGTTAAATTTAATTGCGCATTGATTGATAATAATGTCATTCATGTCATTTTTTATGAAATTTCATATCTTTTCATTACAGGCGGCGATGGACACCATACGCAGTCAGCCCACTCCCGATGGTAGTCAGCGGAGTGAGCCAGAAATCCTGAGCGAGGTGCTTGGCACCCGTTCTGGATATGTGCGTGGGCTTGGCCATGGTGCTAAGCTCATGGCACAAACTAGAGCTGGCTCCAGCCGATCCGTAGCTGGTGAGAGAGCTCAACGCCGAGCTGACATCGTAGAGAGAGAGGTTCAGCAGCTACGGGTCGTCGTCGATGGGATTCGGGAGCAGCTGGAGAGGCAGAGGGAGGAGGAGGAGAGGCGACGGGAGGAGCAGGAGAGGAGGATCGAGGAGTTACGGCAGGAGCATGAGCGACGGATGCAGGAGATGTTTCAGGCTCTCGCTGCACGCCTTGGCGCCGATGCCCCGCCACCTCCCCCACCTCCGCCTTCATCTTCCTGATTATTTTTTTTAATATACGACTTTTAACTTGTATATATTTGTGTGTGGATGAATATTGTTTGTTTGTGGATGTGGAATGGATTATTTGTGTATGGATGATGTACTTTTTGTTTGTTTGTATGTTTGTGGATGTGAGTAGGATTCAAAATGTATAGGTTTTTTTACAGGTGTATATCAGGAATTTTCCTGAATTTTTGAAAACAAATAAAACTGAGACAGGGAAAACTTTTACCGACGAAATATTTCGTCGGTAAAAGAAAGGAAAAACTTTTTACCGACGAAATATTTCGTCGGTAAAAGAAAGGAAAAACTTTTTACCGACGAAATATTTCGTCGGTAAAAAGTTCTTAGGTGCTTTTACCGACGAAATATTTCGTCGGTAAAAGTTTTAACGTGTTTTTACCTACGCATTATTTCGTCGGTAAAAGTTTTTTCACCGACGTATCATTTTCAATCCCGACAAAATTCATATGTTTGGCCGACGAATAATTTCGTCGGTAATGGTTCAATTATTACCTACGAAAAAATTATTTCGTCGGTAAAAACCTTTACCGACGGCCTTTCTGCGACGATGTTAGCCACGAAAAATTTCGTCGGGAAAAACATTTCCC
The DNA here is from genome assembly GCA_003013855.2 of Liriodendron chinense. Lineage (NCBI taxonomy): Eukaryota > Viridiplantae > Streptophyta > Magnoliopsida > Magnoliales > Magnoliaceae > Liriodendron > Liriodendron chinense. Next base: position 530,834 of record ML058472.1, on the reverse strand, counting down.
GACGAAAGTTTACTGATTACCGACGAAATCATTCGTCGGTAAAAATGAAATTTTTTGTAGTGGATGAAAGTCAATTTTGGTCTCCTTGAGGAGCTCAAAGAGACCACCTAGGTCAAAATTCCTGCCTGCCAGCAAAGAGCAGCCAGATACTACAATTCAAAGGTGAAGCATTGATGCTTTCAAGTAGGCGACCTCGTTCTCCGAGAATTGTTTGACATCATAAAAGAGCCCGGTTCAGGACCCCTCCGACCGAGCTGGGAAGGACCATACAAGGTCACCAATATTGTCTGCCATGGGACATACCGACTTGAAGACTCCGAAGAAAAAGCTTTGTCGCATCCCTGGAATGTCGAGCACTTTTTACTACTAGTAAGGTTGGCCTAACTCGACAAACTCCACAGGCATGAAATTTTTTCGATGATTTTTCGACAGAGCACTACGGGTGCCGACCAATTATAATTACATTTTTCAATAAATACAAAGTGAAACTTTTTCTTCGGATATCCTATTGTCTCTCAATGACTATCGCAAAGGCTAAAAAGCCAAGATAGGAGGTGCCAACCAGGTTCCCTCCATTACAAAATCTCAGTCCCCTATAGCTGAGCACGTTGCCTTCGATCATGCAACCCTAATAAAAACTCAATGGCCAAACACACTGAGGAGTGAGTTAAGCCTATGAGGCTACCCTAACGTCTCACCCTAACTAACCTAAGCCCACACGGTCACCCCTTCACGCCGATCACCCAGAGTCGATAAAAATAAATCCACTCCCATGACTGGTGAGCTCAGTCATCAAAGTGGAGGGTAGTAACCAAACGCATCAACTCCTCCACCCAAACACTTTTCGGCCCCACGAGCGGGGGAAACTAAGATACATACAACACATTAAAAAAATGACTGCAAATAACTAAAGATGAAAAGAAATTCCTTTCATTTCATTCCAAAAGGTTCTTTTATAACAGACCCCACTGGGGCTCGATACAAAGATCTACAAGTGCCAGCCAAAAGCAAAAAAATTTACATAAAATAGAACTTAAAGAACCTTTTTGCTTGGCAAACCCCCTCAATGAAACCTTCCCCGCCAATAAGTCAGGAATCCCAACAACTGGCAGCCAATCTGGACCTTGAAGAAGTAGCTGCAGAAGTCAAGATCTAAAGCAAAAGGTTACAAAGGTTAAGATCTGAAGAAAAAGGCAGCAGAGGTTAAGATCTGTCCTTAGAATGGGAGAAGCAAAAGAAGATGCAGCATCATAAGTCAAAATTTTCCCTCCCAGCTCCTTCTCCATGGACTTTCCTACGACAAATCCCCCTTTGATCAACGTGTCATCTACCGAACCATGTGGCATAAGATCAACATAAGTGACAGTGTTAAAATCACCCTTCGAAGGCATTGCTACAAGAATAGAATCAAACCAAGCCATGACTGAGCGCACTCTCAGAAACCCAACAAATGAAGGGGGCAGGGGGTATTTATAGAGTTTCCTCGCACCCACCCCCCTCTTGAGGGATGTCACATGTCAACACGGTATTCTCTCCTATGAAAGGCGATGCTTCTCCTACTGTGCCCCTACACATGGCGACATCCGATTTGCCAGAAAAGTCGTAACGCTCTGGATAACGTATCATTGCCACCTGGCAGCCAGCTATTCACAGAAAACAACAGAAAACGAGGCAGGTATTAAAGACCCCCTCAATTTCGAGTAACATCGAGATCAGCTCCTTCTATCAACCTCACTCCCAATCCCTAGCAAGCTTAGTATCAAGTTTGGAAGGGACAACTGGTACGAGGAAGAAGAAAGAAGCCAAGTAAATCACCTCGACTCCTTTACCTGATCGCCCCAATGCTCGTCAATGAGAGAAGGGGGGGGGGGGGGGGGGGGGGGGGGGGGGGGGGGGGGGGGGGGGGGGGGAGGGGGCAGGCAACACGGATATACTATTAGTACGACCAATAAAAGATAGAAAAAATTTCATTCTAAAATGAGATCGTTCTTATAAGGCCTCCCTTGGGTCGAGTACAAAAAAAAAAAAGAAGAAAAAAGAAATTTATGAGGCCTCACCTCCCCCCTAAGTTGTAGCCCCGTCAATTGTGCCCTTAGCAAAAGCACCTTCATGGGGAACCTGAGCATCGGCGACCACCCCCTCAGCAGCTCTGGGAGCCTCCTCCTCATCAGATGCGTTGATCCCGCTATAGTCCAGCTCGGGATAGAGAATCTAGACCTCTTTGCGACAATCATCGAACCCAAGGAAGTAAATTTTTCCTTTGAGCTCCTTCAAGTCTGCAGAAGATTTAAAGGCCTCTATAGATGGCGCTTCGCAAGAGGGGATGCTCGCCTCTACCTCAGCTCTGGCCGCCTCCACCTCTGCCTTAGCTGCCTTAACACGGATCCTCACCGAACTCTCCTCGTCCAACCTTTTTAGCACCTCGCCAAGTGTAGCTTGGTGCTCATCTCTAGCCTTCTGAAGGGCATCTGTGAGTGACACCCTCTCAGCCTTAACGCGGCTGAGTTCCTCCAAGTGTTGATCGTGAGCCTACTTCATTCCGTCATTTAAGGATACATTCTCAGCATCAACGACCTCCACCAACTACTCGAGGTCGGACAACTCACGCTCCTTGGCCGATAGGTCAGCCCTTAACACGACAGAGGTCTTCTCGACCTCCACTGCCTTTCTCCTCCGCCTGTTCGCATGTTGGCGAATCAGGATTGATGACATAGTCCCCTACAAGAATGAGTAGCTAACTTTACAAAAGCATAAGTAAAAGTTGCCACACTTAGAGAAAAAGAGTCGAGATCTTATACCTGAAGACCGCTATCAATCATCGTGTCCATAGGCTCATGCTCTCGCATGTTAAGGAGGGTGTCCATGTCCCCCCTGTAACTCGAAAATTGAGCAAGTATGCTCCACGACCACATCCATCCAGTCACTGAAGCGCAACTCCCTCCCAGAAGATGTCCCCTGCCTATCAAAAGCCAAGAACACTATTAAATCTTCTCTTCATAGGCCAAGGAACAGCTAACGTTCCTAGATTTTAGGCCGACAAATAGGTAAAGGATTGGCAAACGACCCTAATTAGAGTTTGTTAAACAAACTTTACACTCAACTCCCACAGGGAATTGAGTGGATGGACTCCTAACAAGATAACCTTACTTATCGGATTGAGCCTCTTTGTAGCGCCGCTTTGGGTTGCTTCTTCTTGCTCTCCCGTGCTTGAATCAGCTCCCCTTGTGCTCCCCCGATCTTTGATGCCGCTGCTTTGCCAAGGCTTCGGCTCCAAGATCAGCTACCTTGCATGTGATGCTCCATTGGAGATGCCCAAGGTGCTAGCGAATGGTGAATCCTCTACAAATTGTAGGGAATAGGTTTCCTAGAGGAATACACCTATTTGGACTCCTAGGTAATATTTAGACAAGGGATTTAACTATGATCAAAGTGTCTAAACCCAATGAATCAAGAGGGAACAAGTCCATTCTCAAGATGTCATTGAATGGCCCAAGCTTGTGATGAAAACACAAGGAGAATGACTTGCTATGGGTTTGGGATAGAGCCTCTGATGGTTTCTAGCAATGGTGGTTTCTATCTCCTCAAAATCCCCTCTGTTAGCCCTAAAATCGAATCCCCTACTTTTATAAAGTTCTCCCAACAGTCAAATAATGGGCAGATTCACGCATGGTCGGGCGCCCGATCAACTTGGGTCAGGCGCTCGGAATCCAGTCCATAAAAAATATTTAGTTGCTAGACAGAGTTGAACCTGGTTTGGCGCCCGGACATTTTGTGGTCGGGCGCCCAGTGTCCTTTTTTTCATTGTTCGGGCGCCCAGAATTCAATCCTCAAACTGGTATTGTGCCGTTGGACGATTTTTGCATTGGTCGGGCGCCCGGACATGTTGTGTTCGGGCGCCCAATGACCATTGAACTTGCAAGCCACTCTCTAGACGGATTCCACTATAGGTCGGGCTCTCGATGGACACTGGGTCGGACGCCCGGCCAAGCATGTTTTTCTGCTGATTGTTTCTATTTTTCATCAGAACATGCAACCTCTTTGGCCATTCTTTAGGTGGAATTTTGGGACACCTAAGGCTAGTCTAAGATGACTAAGGGTATGCCTATTGGGTCATGGTCATCTAAAGGTTAATGGCTTTGGGTAGGTACTAGGTTAAGGCTCACCAAGGCATCACATTTACCTGTTTCTTCTTCTTGATGTAGCAAGTCCGTCTTGAGTCTTCGGTCTTCGTCTTCATTCAGCTCAACCGACATTAGACTCGCTGACCTAAGTAATTGACAAACAAGGTGCACTATTTATGCCACAGAAAAGTGCACTAACAGTCTTTACATAAGCTCGGGTAGCTCCTAGAGTTGAGGGCTGATGAGCCTCCGAAGTAGATGATTGGCCAGCCCCTAAGCTCAGGACCTAGCCAGCCCTGCACACAAAAGATCTAGGGAGGCATGATGTCGTTCTAGGTCTCTCCTTGGTCCTCTGCTCGGTCGCCTTCTTCTTCTGCAGTGGCAACAACACTTTAGCAGCCCGTTGATCAAGATCAACAGAAAGTCCTCTCTTTCTCCTACCAGACATCTCTAAAAAAGACAACAAGGATTAGAGTGTTTACCAAGATACAAAAGAAATTCAAAAGCAATGAGCTCAAAGGCTTCCCAACAGGAGTGATGTTGGCCTTCCGAAGGTTCTCAGCAGAAAGAAGTTTCTTAAATGTTCGGTGCTTGGCCGGGACATCTTGACGACCCTCACTTGTCTAAGGAGGTTGTATGACAAGTGAGGTTGTGTCTTGGGATGACCTGCATTATCTAAATCGACAAAATTAGAGATAAAAGAAAGGGCAAGTGCTTGGAAAATCATCTGACCTAGTAAAGCAAAGATAGTTGGGAATTGGAATCTCACCCCCTTCAGCTCCGACACTGTTGCCTCCTAGACCTCAAAGGGAAAGAACCATCAATCCTTCCAATCCTTATTGGGGGACGGATTCCTGACTACCACCTGGTCACCCTTGCTTAGCTATGAAGTAAAGTAATACCATCTATAGGCTGGGCTCGGCTTGGTCTAGAAGAGATAAAAGAGCTTGTCCGCAGAGAGCTCATCATTATCGGCAAGCAATCATAGTACATATCAGCAAAATAAGGTCCTCCAAGTGTTGGGTTGCAACTGCCCGAGGGTCAAACATAGAAGATCAAGTACCTCTCTCACCACTGGGAGAAGAGGTAGACGGAGACCACACTAAAAGAAAATAGTATAGAGAGCGACCTCCCCATCAACTGGTCGGCTAGAAACCTGTGGACACTAGGATCCCCATTTTTGTGGGGGCGAATCGTCGCTTCCACGAGTTCACCTCTTTCGAGGGCTTCTCAGTATTTAATTGTAAGATATTTGATTGACTGGAGTCGCCACTAGCCAGTTACTTCGAATCTACGGTCGTCTAGACCCTATAGAAATGTTAGAGAAGGGGATCTAAAGCTAACTTCCTCTAAAATGACTCATTAATCTATAGTCAGCAATTCGAGGTAAGAGATCATGGTTACAGAGAGGGAAGGTGTTAGGCACCCACTCTGCCCATATATATGTATGGTCTTTACCTCACCGAATCTGACTAGTCTTTGAAGGTTGAGATCACTTCTCGCACACTCTCACAAAATACATGTAATGCAATGATAGGTGACCACGGGTCTGATCAGTAAGATTTTTTAATGGGCAGGATCCGATCAAATCAAGAAGCCATAGAGCATATGCTCGAACTGACTAAGTGCAAGAGGTGGTATCATTAGCGAATATGAAGTAATGATATGCAGTATGATGGGTATTATGTAATGATGTGTGATAGTGGGTTTGACCAACCAAAGTTTTTGATGGGCAAGATCCAATTCAATTGGCAGGACATAGAGCATACGCTAAGATTGGTCAGGTGTTAGGGGTGTTTGTGATGGGATGCTAAATGGATGCGATGAGAAGAGGGGTCGGAAGAATATGGAATGTTGCACTATTTTAGATATGAATGAGATGATGATGATGATGTATGAATGGCTAGATGGATGGAGGTGTCACGTAGGCTAGCTCGAGTGGCTTATGTTGAGATTTGGATGGCTTGAGAGACTTGAACCAAGGTTAGCCTGGATCGGACCGGGGCCAGAATCTTCGCTCGCACTCGTGCTTTCCTCGGTGGAGGAATGGGATAACATGGAAGAGGAGAGAGTTGCTTCTCGCAAAGGACTTAGAGTTGTTGGATGAAAAAATTGAAGAGGGGAGGGGGTATTTATAGTTACCGAGGGTGGAAGCTCTTGTAATTTTACTCGAGTGGCACCCTGGGGGCCTCCGTACGGTTGCTCCTCTCCAACTTTAGATAGCAGGTACTATGAACCTTGAGTGGAAAAACTCTAAGTTCGATGTACTTGCTGGTTCGATCCTGCTCCAAAGCTGAGGGATGGAGCTAGGTTCAGGGTTTATGTTCGGTTTTAGCTTTGACTAGGTGAGTTGACTGGGTTGAAGGGCTAGGCTGGCCGGGGGAGTTGACTCATTGAGCTGACCCATCAAGTTTACCTGTCGAGGAATTTTGGCCTGATTTTTCCTACAGGTAGTTTTTCGGGCTGATGATTCAAAGTGAGTTGACCGGGTTTAGGTTTAGCTTGGGCTATGGATTTGGGTTTAGATGAGTGAGTCGAATGGGTTTGGACCTAGGGTTTGAGGTATGGATTGGGTTATGAATAGGTGAGTTAATTAGGTTTGGACCTAAGGTTTGAGGTATGGATTGGGTTATGTGCCTCCATCCATCTAGCCATTTAATAACTTTTCAGCCTAGGGTAAGGTGTATATAGATGCCCGTCTTTGGTAGATGTTGCCTGCAACCAAATGCCAAAGTGAGTGGACACCCCATCCTCAACCTGGTCATTCATAGATTGTGGTCTGTAATCATTACTTACCTTTGTATCTGTGTTAGTTGGTTGCTTAGAAATAGATAACTCACACATATCATGAGGATTTAAAGAAAATGTTGCGATTGTCCTTGCATCAACGACAATATGGGTACCCAATCGCAACCCTTCCATTCTGGATTGGTACTAACATCAGAAGGAAATAGTCTAGTAGAGCCCCTACACTCCAAGCGGCTTTGTGAGTGTGATGACTGGTGCTAGGTTCTGGAGGGCCAATTATTATCCCAGATCACCCCAAGAGTACTTGTTCTACTTGATAGTCAAAGTGGTTAGCTGCCACACACTTTTTGTATCCTTACAGGAGATCCACTATGCTGAATTGGACTCGACCAAGTTTCAAAAGTATCCAAGACTAGGTATGTACAGGTGGCCTTTTTCCATGCAGTCTTTTAGTTTTCACGCTTAGGTTTCAATTCATCGTTTTCACCGTTCAAATGGTTTTTTGCTATCATCTTTTCATACCTTGGCATTTGGTATAACCGGCCTGACACCTAGAGTTCAGGTTGACCGTACTCCAGTGCATTGGGATTCGATGGTCTCCGAGGAAACTGCGATACATCGGATCTTACTTGATTTTGCATCGACTCCTACCCAAAGATATGGAAGATCCCTTAGTGCCTCAGAAGTTGAATGCTCTACTGGGAAAATATTTTTTATATTTTTGGAAAAGATCCACTCTGGGAAGTGATACTCCGTGGGGTTTTTCTTTGCAAAGAATTCTTTTTTTTAAAAAGAGAGTTTGGCTTGTATGTACCTCCACTGGGGATACATGTGGGTTTCCGAGCTAACCAGATTTTATTGAAAGTATGCAAAAGTATTGATCTGTCTTCTCGCAGTTGATGGCCACAATTAAGATCATCCATGATGGATGGATGGATGGATGCGATGGATGTGTGATGGATGTGTGATTTTGATGATGGATGCATGGATTTGGCTCATTTTCCTACAATCCAATGGTTACAATTGGGATTGCTACCTCTATAGAAGTGAAGAATCCGAGCTTATTTCTTTTTAGGGTTTTGCTCCTCTAGGGATTTTATTTTTAAGGCAGGGGTTTGGTCAATGGTTTGGTTAAAATCCCGATCCGTGGTCGAACAGGTCTATCGTCCCAAAACGTGGTTGTCTCTTCTAGGGATGTGACCCATATAGCACTTATTACAATGATTAATCACCGCTCTTGGTCAAGATTCCAATCTGTGAGTGATCAAATCCGTCATCCCAAAATTGGCGAGGCGGATGAGTAGAGTTTGAGTGCTTGGGGCTATATCCCTGAAGTGCTCCACTAGGGATGGTGACTGTGTTTTTGTGAAATTTTTTTAAATGATCTGGATTGTCAAATCGCAACTTGGATGGTTGCGATCGACATCGATTTTTTTAAACATTTTTTTATTTTGAAATACAAGGGAAAAGGTGTGGAACTTCCATCCACTCTCAGCTTCTACTGCTGATAAGGCACACGATCCATTTTACGTCAGCAAGCAAGACGATCACACACAATTAAGTGTTGTAGTTTTACATCTTCAGTTGATAGATTGAGGGTTTACAGTCTACACACCCACAAAGTTGAATGTTCATCTAGTGCAATGCACATAGACCACGTATCATCCCATGGACTCCTTCGGCCACAAGATGGGCCACATCCTCACATTTTCCTTGATCAATTTAGTTTGGGGTCTTACACTACTCATAATGCCATAAGGGTGTGCTTCACCTCCCAACTGCCTTAATCCCTTCAGGTCTTCTAGGAATAGGGTCAGTTTCAACATCGACTTCTAATTAAGGTGGTCTATCATGGTGCGTTCAACATGAACAGGATTGCAAGATTTTCACCCGCACTTGACTTGACTACTAATAAGTTTCAGACACCCGTACGATCAAGTATCAGTGATGCTTGGAAGAGATTGGGAAAGCCCCCGAGAAATTAATCCCAATGTAGTTTAAGGTCTTCGGAACATTAAATTGACTTGGGTGGTGTGATCAATGCCGAAAATGTTTTTAATATTTTTGAAGTGATCCGAGCCATCGAATCGCAACTCAAACGGTTGTGATCGATGCCTATTTTCATTAAAAGTATTTTTTTTAATTTTTGAAATGATTCTAATCATCAAATCATGACTCAAATGGTCAAGATCAATATCAATTTTATTAAAAATACTTTTTAAATTTTTTGAAAAAGGTCTAGATCATCAGATCACTACTCAAACGGTCGAGATCAATGTTGATTTTTATTGGAAATCCTTTTTTAATTTTTTTGGAAAAGGTCTGGATCATCGGATCACTACTCAAACGGTCGAGATCAATGCCGGTTTTTATTAAAAATATTTTTTGGAATTTTTGAAAAATGTCTGGATCATCGGATCATGACTCGAATAGTCTAGATCAATGCCGATTTTTATTAGAAAGGCATACTTACCTCACTGTGTTTGTCTTCTAGTGATCCTATGGGCCATGGCGTGCCGACTGCACATATTTACACATTGTCACGTACTAGTGGGTGAGATTACTTTGTGGTTGATGGATCTTTAACACATGTGAGGAGAGAAAGCACTTTAGCAAGAGGATTGAAGTATTTGAGCAGGAGGAGAGATGCTTACCTTTTGGGGAGGATGACCAGGAGAAAGGCACGTGTGGGAGGATGTTTATTTCGGAAGCCTTGTATGATTATTTTTTCATGTGTATGATGAGGAAAAAATAATTTTTTTTAAATTATGTACGCAAATTATGCATGAAACGAAAATTTGTGCCAAGTGATTGTCTTTTGCATGTGGTTTGGACTTTTTTTGCCTATAGATGTAGGAATCAGAACATTTGACTTAGTTGGATGCCATACTCGCTTTTCTAGTCGTTCACTATGGATCTTGACCCCTTAAGATAATGTGTAATGGTATCCTACCCCTAGAATTTGGATAGAGCTTAAAAGTCTTCTCGACTCATGGCTGTCATCCTTGCTTCTGCCGAATATTCTGGTTGCACGGATCTTTCATGTACCTACCTTTTTTTCTTATTTCCTTTTCTTAGTCATTATTACCCACAGCGCCCTTTCGGATTTTCACCGCGTCCAGCTTGCCATCATTTTTTCCGTGGCACCCTTTCGAGTTTTCACCACGTCCCGGGTATTTAATCTTACCCGCTCCTTGAAATCTTTGCTGTGTTTTATCCTTGGCGCCCTTTCAGATTTTCACCAAGTCTGTCATATGCCCACTGTTTTTACTCGAAGCGCCCTTTTAGGTTTTCACTCTGCCCTTCTTGTTTAAGCACATCTTTCTTTTTTGTATTTTATTTCACTTCACAGTGGCAGAGGGTTCAGACTTCCATCCTTGCCAATCGGTTAGCTAGCTTCTTTGACCTTGTTTTAAGTCACAATGGTAAAGCTGACAACTTTAGATTGGAACTTTTCTGAGAGTGATGAGGGAGTGGAGGATTTTGCTTCCTTCCGAGTTGATTTTTCTATTTACTTTTTTTGCTTTATTTTCCTTTTTTCTTTTCTTTACTTTGTCCTTGTTCTCTTTTCTTTTTACTTCTTTCACTTTTTTTCTTTCTTTTTCTTCTTTTTTTACCATATTGTTAGAGCATTTATTGGGGGACGGGAGAGAATGATTCTCAGAAGGTCCAACTTTAGTCACTTGACTTTAGGTTTACTAATGTAACTCTTGACATGGTTAGATTAACTTACCCATGAAAGATTTCCACGTTATTGGCATTGATTAGCTCTGGAAGATTTTCGCCCCTCAGGTTGGTGAGTTGAAGGGCTCCTTCCGGAAGAACTTCTTTGATCATTAGGCCCCTTAAGTCTGATAGATGTGGTGATGCTTGTTGTAAACCCCATATGACTTTTCTTTCCTTAGCTTCACTCTTCATCAGCACTCGTTTTGACGGGATTTAGACTTGGAATCATAGGACAACTTTCAGTTAGCTTATCTCTTGTAGTTGTGTACGGAAGTCTGATTGGCCCAATGTGTATACAGAAGAGGTAAAATGTCTTCTGAGCTCGAGCTTCTTATGGCACTAGTTCATCTTTGACGTCTCATTGTTGATGTCAATGGCAATGAGAACTCTTAATGATTGATGTTCTTCATGAGCATTGGCTCATGCGACTAGGATGTTGCCTTCCATTCAGTTTTTGAAGTGGTCAACTATCACGAGTACATGCTCATGGCCGCTAGATGCTATCAGGTTGACTTTCCTACTAGCGTTAATACCTCACATAGAGAATGGAATGGTCATTATCAGGTTACAGAGTTCGAAGCACACACTTGGATCCAGTGTGTGTACCCCTGACATTTAAAGTATTCTCTGATATGTTGGCCACAATTTGTCTTCATTGAGATGTGAGGTTCTTCCATCATTCGTCAAGTCGTACACTCCAACGTGGATTGCAAGCATATTCTTGACAACTTCTGCTTGATAGGCTTGATTTCAGGCTTTAGCAGATGGCATACAATTGTCTTCTCATCGAGTCCAGAAAAATCTTCATAGAATGCAAGATCGGGCAGTCATGACTGCTTATTTTCCAAGGATAAGGATTCTCAATGCCAACTTCCCTGGGGTATCAGGAGATCATAAGTTTACTATTTTGAAAATTTTTGAGGTGACATTGACAGGGCTGAAAGTCGGGTGGGTTGGGTCAGGTTGGTGCTCAACCCTAACCCAACCCAAGGTTCATATACCTCAACCCTAACTCAACCCAACCCAGCCTCAAGTTGGAAATTCTCAACCCAAGCCCAACCCAAGCGAGTTCGGTCGGGTTGATCAGGTTGGTCGAGTTGATACATGTTAATATTTCCGTTATTACATTAGTGTATTATTTTCAATACATGTCTTATTTTTTTGTACTTATGGCTTTATTAATTATATATGTAGTTATTTATTGTAAAGAACTTCACTTTTTCTAAACAAATAAGCTAAAATATATGATAACTACTCGTTTAACACTCAAGCATATCAAATTCAAGCATATCAAGTTTCAAACATTATAAGTTTTCTTACTAAAGTAATATAAACTAATAAGTTTACTTAACTAAAGTATAATAAAATTCTAAGTAACTTGTATATAGATCGGGTTCGGGTTGGGTCGGGCAATCCAAGACCTCAGCCCAAGCCCAACCCAAGCTTTATTGGGTTGGTGTTTGCATAGCCCAAGCTCGGGATCAGATCTGATACTTCCTGCCTAAGCCCAACCCAATATCGGGTCGGTCGGGTTGAACCCGCCCAACTTTCAGCCCTTGACATTGGCTTTTGGTTAGAACTTTCTGAGGGGTATCTTCTAATTCGGGTGTCGGTTTATCATTTTCCATATCATTGGCTTTGTTCAAACTCTTTAGTTTGAAGTCTAACTCTAGATTGAAATCTTATGAGTTGACTTCATACTCAAGTGCTTTGACTGACAAACTTGGCACTTTGTTGCTTGGGATTTTTGAAAGACTTTCTAATTTTTTGAAATTTTGTGACTATCTGGATTTTTAAAAAATTTAAACTTTTCAAATTTTGTGAAATTCTGAAGAAAAAAAATTGAATTTTTGAAATAGTCGATGTTTTGGGCTTTTGGATCTTCTAATTTTTTTTTTCAATTTTTCGTTGTAAGGGACCTCATGTAAGACGGCGATGTGAAACAGGGATTGTCAATTCCGACTCAGGAGGCCGAGTACTACTTACACCGGCTTTTATTGCACCGTCATGCGGACTACAATCTAGCTACTGTTCTGCACTCCTTCCCCTCAGGAGGCAGGTCCAGATGAATCAGTAGGTGGGCCCTCACCGTCGTGCCCAAATGTCATGATAAATTTAGAATTGGGCTCTGAGTCAATGTGGAATGCAATTTCTCCTGGCTCATCCCCGATGCATTGTAACTCTTCAGGCTCATCCTACTTAGGTGCGACCAGAACTTTGGTCCAGTCAATCGAGAACGATTTCTGCCCCTTACCCAAGTCCTCTTCGGGAAACTCAATCATGCTTAGTCTTCTCATTTGATCCTTAAAGGTCGAAGCCAGCCCATCATCAGAGTAGATAATCCTTACATTGATAAACAAGATTGGCGTGAAGATGTAGGGATTGCCTTCTTCTTGATGACCCCGTCTTCTTCTAATACCTTCGCACTTTGATTTCCTAATCGGAGTAGGTCGATATCGCAGTCTTCTCATATCCACATCCTCTTGAACCTTCATGATTCGAGTCGAGACTTAATATTTGAGCCAATAGTAGAAGATTTGGCGCTCAGCAGGAAAGAAGACGTAGTTTGATTCGATGGGACATGCAAGAGGAATGTGATTTAGAGTCTCAAACTCAAGACTATGATATGGGATGTCCTCATTGAAGCATTGTGCATCTATGGCTGGGATATTAGGCTCATGAGGTTCAGATGCTTCTATCATGGAGATTTGTTTGACATAAGCCAAAATTATGAGCATCTTGTCTTTGAATATGTACTTGACCATTTAATGAAGGGTTGAAAAGACAGCACCGATTCTGTGAAACCAAGCCCGATCAGGAAGGAGATGGAATGAAGCTGAGATGTCCAAGACTTGAAAAGTGATGGTTAATATTTTTGGACTGATTTGAACCTTTACATCAATATCCCCTTCGACTTATCTTCTAGAGTTTTCAGATGTAGGAACCATTTGGAACACTAATGACTGAATAGAACTAGGTAGATCCTTTGAAGAGTAAAGCTTACTCCCTCGATAGTGGTCACAAATTAACGTTGGGCCTTGAATCTACTAGGGCATGTGGCATGCTATCCAGGGAAGAATTTTCTTCTTAAAGGATAATGGCTGGAGTAGGTGCCAAATAGGCAAGTGCTATGGGCAAGTTATGCCCCTGGTTGTTCGCTGGAGAGATGGGTAGGTTGTGCCCCTGGCTAGATGTTGTGGGCAAGTTACGCCCCTAGCTGAGTGATGCTGCGACAAGAAGGTCATCCCCTTGGTAGACTGGAATAGGCAGGTTGTGCCCCTAGTTGGCTGAAGTGGGAAAATTGTGCCCTTGGTTGAGCAATGGCGCAAAGAATGAACCGACTAGAGGTGTCCCTTGTATATTTAGGGGTGTAAAGATAGAACCGATTAGAGGTTCCCTTTGCATAATGATTATTGAAATAGCTGGGGGTGCCCCTTGCAGGATGAGAGGCTCTAGGATAAAAATAGCTGGGGGTGTCCCTTGCAGGATAAGAGGCTCTAGGATTGAAATAGTTAAGGGTGCCCCTTGCAAGATGAGAGGCTCTGGGATTGAAATAAATGGGGGTGCCCCTTACAGGATGAGAGGCTCAAACTCCAAATAAGAGTTGATGGCATGGATAAATTGAAGAGGAGGCTCTTCTTAGTTGATGAAAGCTAGATATGCAGGAGGTGCCCCTTGCATATTTAAGGGTGTGGAGACCAAACCGACTGGAGATGCCCCTTACAGGGTGAGGAGTACTGAGATTGGACTGTTGGGGCGTCCCTTGCCAACCTTATGAGTTCCATCTCTGTTGTTGCTACTTCTATTGCAGTTGTCCATATTGAGGGAGGAATAGTGCACCTTTAGTAGAGGCGACAAAATCATCTTCTTCCATTGGATGGGGGACGGGAACACTTCTGTTACTGTTCTCGTATTCAGTGGGACTTCCACTATCGACTGTACTAGGGAGGCCCAATGAGGCTACCAAGGAGAGATCATCCCAACCCTTATTACGGCTTCAACTTGTTCCCCAGTGCGGATAAGTTGGGTAAAGTTTGCATACAAATGTGAGACAAGGTTTCCAAAGATACTCGGGTTTGACGATTGGACGATCATAGAGATTTTCTCCTCATCATCGATGGGTGTCTGCATTCTAGCAGCCATGGCCTGCCACCGTCCAATGTAAGTTAATAATGATTCATCATTCCCCTGCCTTAAGACTGCAAGATTTGCCCTTTTGGGTGCTGAGTTAAGATTATATGTGAAACAATCGACAAATACTTGAGAAAGTTGTTCTCAAGGCTTGATTCGATGGTAGTCCAGTGGCGTGTACCAATCTAATGCATTGCCTTTTAGGGACTTTTGAAACAGACGGATCAACACTCCATTGTTGCCAGTCACGGCATCAAGCTCTCCACAGAAAGCTCTCAGGTGATCTACAGGACACCTTGTACCATCATATCTTTTGAATTTTGGTACCTCAAAGCCTTGAGGTACCTTTGCATCAAGGAAGGGACAGAGATTCCTAAACTTGGTGGATGGGAGATCCACTCCCTTCTGCTTCTACAATTTTCTCTTCATATCTTACATTTGCTCTCAGAGCTATCCGATTTCGGAGGGACCAGATGAGGGAGATATTGCTCCTTGTCAGGCCTAAACTATTCCCTTTCATAATAATTGGTGTCATTAATGCTCCTATGATTCCTGCTTAAAACAAAATTGCGTCACTTTGATTACACTTGTAGACGCATATGCATGCAGAAGCTTAGAGGAACAACTAGAATTATGGCTAAGTCCTGCCGGGGGGTGATTAGGACCTTTTTAAAAAAAATCGCCTACTTAACCAATTTAACAATTTAAACTAAATAAGCGAGAACACTTCGGCTTCCAAGCCTAAGTGGGTCTAATCACAAGACTAGAATATGATGTGTAATGAGCAACCTAGTCTAAGCATGCATAGATTATCAAATGATTAAACTAATCAAGCACCTAATATATGCAATCTAAGTAGACTATATAAGAATGGATCACAAAGCTCAAGTTTACTCAATTAGTGAACATACATCTTATATGTGAATGTGCCTATCTAAGGCCTAGCATAAATACTAATTAAGCATTTATAATTAAATAATTAAACATAATGCATAATAAGAAATGTGTGCAAATACAATCCCAAACACAACGATGTATGGTGGTTCGACTTTATGTCTACTCCACTCCCGGTTCAAGTATTCACACCTTGAGCACACCGGTATTCACTAGGGAGTTTAAATCAAGTTCCTCCTAACGGTGTTTTAACTCGGATCCACCCGACCAGGGAGTTTATAGGTTCCTCCCAACCTACACTTTTACACCCTTGTTGGTGGCTCCCCTTGGAGATTTATTTTGGCCCGACAAACATGCCAAGGATCATCAAACAACCCTGAAATTTAGACCCGACAAACGTGCCAAGGAACGACAAACACCCTAGACTTTTAGGCTCAACTAACAAGCCAAGGATCGACAAACAAACCTAGATTCGAGTTTGACAAATAAACTCTACACTCAATTCCCACCGGGAATAAAGTGGATGGACTCAACATAAATTGACAACCTTACTTGTCAAATCGAGCTCCGTTGATGTGCTACTTTGGGTTGCTTCTTCTCTCTCTCCCATGCTTAAATCAGCTCCCCTTATGCTCCCCCAGTGTTATTGCTGACGCTTTGTCAATGCTCCAACTCCAACGACCAATCGCCTTGCATTTGATCTTCTTGAGATGTCTAAGGTGAGTGAGAGGTAGGTTTGAAATCTCTACAACTAATGGGAATGGGTTGCCTAAAGAACCTCACCTACAAGGATCTCATCATAGAGTTTTGGATAGGAATATAGCTACCAAGATCAATCAAAACTCTAGAGATCAAAGAAGGACAAGTGCATCTTCATTATGAGCTTAGAATGCTCCAGTCTTGTGATGAATCACAAGAAAGATGACTTGCTAGGGTTAGGATTTGATCCTCTAATGGTCTCCTTCAATTGTGGCTTCAAACTCTTCAAAATCCCTCTCTTTTTAACCCCAAAAATCCTCTCTCCCATATATGAAGAAAAATCTCTAACGGTTACAAAACGGGCAGAAAAATGGCTTCTTCAATAGCATCGAAACCCATTTCAATTAATCAAAGCATTCTTCGATACATCAAAACCATCAGTTCAATGGATCAAAAAATTTATCCAAAGATTTGTGAAGTTGTTGGACATATTTTCGATATATCGAATTGGGGTTTCAATTGATTGAATTACTAATTTTGATATATCGAAATCACCAATTCTATGAATCGAAAAAACTGTCCAGAGAATTGATCAATTGCTGGAAATTTCTCGATACATCGAAATGGCCTTTTCGATGGATCAAAGACCTATCAAAAACTGTTGTTTGGGCTGGATTATATATAGTAGCTTCCACTTTTTTAATTAACCTAATTTATCTTGTTTTCTATATGATCTAAGGCTAATAAGGATGACTAAGAATTTTCTTAGTTGGTCCAAGTTATGTAAGAGCATTTGGGTGTTTTGGTTCAAAGGGTTAGGGTCACCAAGGTATCTCATTTACCTGTTCTTCTTCCTTGATGCTTCTGGTCCACTGGAATCTTTGATCTTCAGCTTGCCAAGGCTCAACCGACATTATAATACATAGACACACGTGTTGGGGTCCCAAATAGTGGACATTCTTAAAATAAGTCAAATAACCATATACCTCTGAAGGAATCACGCGAAGAACGCCTTCCGGCGCACGCAAAACGGAAGTGTACGTGACTTCCCTAGACTTAGCCAAATTCCCTAGTGGGCCCCGCCGATCACCATGTTCGGAACCGCCCGGAAATGGACCCGCAACTCCGTCACTATTTATGATGAACAGTGCAAGTGATTGCGCAATGAAACGGGCCCTGCAAACCCTCCGAAAATCAAAACCCAATCGGTGGAGCCCACATTTACATGTCCAACGCACCCTGAAATCCGAGCACCCCACGCATTTAACGCACCCTTGAAAACTGCACATTGGCCCGCCATTTGCGAAGGCCCACGCACTCAATGCACCTTGAAAACTGATCAACGCACCCCTAAATTCATCTTGAAATCGACATTGAATTGACAGGTGTGTGGAGCCTCACGCACCCGGCAATTAAACCCCACGCACCCGTATGATTTTTGGACACTTACAATCAAATTAATAGGTGCGTTGCGGGCATTTGACAGATGCATGATACGTGGCAGCTTCCTATTACCCGAGTTCACCTATAAATACCCCTCGTCCCGCTCATTTACACATGACAGAAAAAAGAGAGAGAGAGCCGCCGCTGCCGGAAACCCAAAATCCCCGCCGGAATCCTCGCCGAAACACTTTCCGTTCACCGCAATCCTATTTCCAAGCACAGATACGCTACTACAGGTCTGAATTCCATATATTTAATAACGCTTCCAAAAGTACCTCACGCATCCGAAAGTACCCCACGCATCCGTTAATTCAGCCCCACGCATCCGTAAATTCAGCAAGAATCAAAGTTGGTAAAAACGGACCCACGCATCCTGAATATACACCAACGCACCCTTAAATTCGTCTTGAAATCGACATTGAATTGACAGGTGCGTGGAGCCTCACGGACCCGTAAATCAAGTCCCACGCACCCAAAAAATCAGCCAATTGCAGAGCGTGTCAGCAGGTGCACCAGGCTCAATTCTGAGTATTTTCAAGGTCCGTCGGAGCCTGTCTTGGGTATTTCGAGCATTCCGGACGTAATGGAATGGCCAAATGAACGTTTCGAGAACTCTAAATGAGCGGAGTCAAGCATCATCGAGACCTAACCCGGTCCGACTCGATGAACGGAGTAACTTCCCGGAAAGGAGTCGCCAACATCCAGAGCTATGCAAATATGCTGACATTTACGTTCACTGTAAAGGCATGATCCGATTTGTGCCAAAAGCTAGACCAGCAGGGCCTTGATTACCACAATGAACCATGACCAAAGAGCTTTGATTCTCTACAAACCAGTTACTCAACTGCCACAACACAACAGTCGATGCCCTACCCATCTAGACGATATCCGACGGTTGGACTGCGCAGGTACATACAACTGTAGAATGGACTTCCTGAGGTCACCTGTCCCTACATTGACAGGCGCGGGCCCAGAGTCGTCCATCTCAGTAATAAACCCTGACACTTTCAACCCAGGTATCCTGCTAAAATATGGGACATAGACATCCGACTAATACAAAGGCGGTTCAGTACATAACAGAACAAATATAGGTCCCATGGCCACAAACCCTAAGGCCATAGTCCCTGCTGACTAGTCTTTTGCCTTCTAATTAAGGGTCATCGATCATTCGATGTAATTAAGGGCCCGTGCCAGACCACGGCCTGGAATGTACAAGATCTCAGAATCTCTGGAATAAAATTCGCCTTGCGATATCTCTTCTCTTGTGTACTTTTGTGAATGCTTGTGATTGTCTATGAATGTTTTCATTACTTAGAGCCCCCCCCCAGAGCAGCGAAACACCACATTTCAGGAAAATGTGCCCCGCGGTTCATTTTCTAGTCCCAACAAACTGGCGACTCTGCTGGGGAGCAAACCCAGAATCTCTGGTTATGTCTGAGCATAGAAACACTCTAAGATCAATTACCTACAAACACGAATTCACACATAGGAAAAGTTACCGCGAGGCGTAATGTTTCGGCGCCCCTCGGGCGTCAAACTGGCGACTCTCAACAGGGAACGTTCTTCCCTTCATCTCTAAGGCAATAGATATTCAAAAAGGTTTTCGAACCCACAAATTTCCACAACTACACGTATTTGTCTCCGTCTTGCATATTTCTGTCAGTTTATGCACTGCGATCGATGGGCTCATACTCCCGAACGCACTCGTGAACTGTTCTGACGATTTTTATGACACTACAGAATTAGCAAGGTACTAGGACAGACAAAAGAAATGGCGTGCTCAATAGATAGTTTGTGCACTTTCCTTGCCACCGGAGGATTCAGCTTCCCTCGCTTCATCCCGACCACGACAACTGCCTCTAATTCAAGATGGCAGTTGGTCGAAACGCGCCGACAAAAGAAAGAGCAGAAGAAAGCAGCCAGTTTAGCAACATATAAGAAGGTGGATGTCACAAGACCTCGCCCTGCAAACAAGAGACAATGGCAGCCAAAGCAGGGGCAGAAGACCCCTACAGGCAGGAGGGTTGCGCCGGCAGAGCCCGCAATGCCCGCAATAACAATTGAGTAGTTCTCGCCGTTGCCCAAAACCTCTCATACCACACAAAGAACCACCGGGCTAGTAAATGAAAAGCCCAAGTCCACGACGATCCTCATACCAAGACAAGGACCGGTCCGAAAAATCCAGTTGGCACAAGTAGTGATGGTGCAGGTGGCCGCAGAGGCAGAGGAAGAACTGTATGAGACGGAAGAGTTACCTCCTTTACAAGATCAAATCGACAGGTTGGTGGAGGCTAACCGTGAGACAAATGATCGAATGAAGGCCATCCAGGAGGCCTTGACCACTCTGATAGCACAAAATGCCGCCAGAAGTGCCGCACCACCCACCCGTCAGTCGGCGGAGGAATCTCAAGGTGCAACAGAAGGTCCGGTTGAGCCGGAGCCGCCCGTCCAACCTAGAGTCATACTAGCAGGACGCGCACCGCTCTCCACATCTCACGTATCACGAGAAGAGCTGTCCCAAACGATAGCCCATATGATGCAACAGGAAAAGGAGAAAGAGAGGAAAGGTAGCTACAAATATCGGGTCCCATACCCACCAGAAGTAGAGGAGGTACCATTTTCGGCCAACTTTAGATGCCCGGACTTCGGAAAGTTCGACGGCAGAGGGTCGCCAGAGGAGCACATCACCCACTTCCTGACTACATTGGGAAACTGGTCTGCAGTCCCGCAATACTGCATGCGGCTATTTGGATCTACCCTAACAGGGAAAGCTTTCCAATGGTACATGTCACTACCAGCCGGCTCTATGAGAACATGGGAGCAGATGCAAGATGCCTTCATCTCAAAATTCTTCGCAACAGAGAGAGAGAGATCTCGTTAACGGATCTTACAATGGTTAGACAGAGAAATAGTGAGCCAGTTGAGAAGTTCATTGACCGATGGGAAACCACAGCGACTCAATGCCGAGAATTACCAAGCGAAGGCGAGCAGATGAAGATGTGTTTAAGAGCCCTAGACCCGATGATCTCGTATGGCCTGTCAGGCAACACTTTCAACTCCTTTCGCGAATTAGCAACAAAAGCACACTTGGTAGAGGAAGCAGCATCTCGAGTAAGCTTCAGGCTCGAGAGACAGAAAAGAGAGACAGGAAGAGTGGTGGAGACCCACCAGGTTGACAGGAGCAAGGACCCGAAAGACCGGAAACGCCCCGCTACAAATCATGGGACAGAGGTAAAGACGGCAGATGTACCAGATAAAGGCAAAAGGCCCTATGTACCCAAATGTGTATCTATCGCCGAAAGAGAAAAGGCAAACGGCCCATACACATTCGACATAGCCGATTTAGTTCCGATCATGGAACAGTTAATCGAAGAGGGCCTGGTACGCCTACCAGAGCCGATTCGCCCCCATTAGGTCGGACGAACGAACGACCCTAAATACTGCAAATATCACCGGTGCATCAGCCATCAAACGGAAGATTGTTTTTCCTTAAAGGGAAGAATACAGCGATTGATCAATCAGGGGGTCATCAGCATGAAGGTACCTGAGACAGTGAAGGAGGCAGTCGGGGCAATTTCAACAGTCCCGATAGAAGGTGGAACCGGCCGATCAACCCTGCTCCCTAAGCCAAAGGAACCATGGATCCCAGTTAGTAGCGAGAAAAAACTTGAGAACAGACAAAGACTCGTGAAGCGAAAGAAGAACAGAGGAGCGAAGTCACAGGGGCAAGGGCAACTCATGACGAGCATGGCCCGCTGCGGAATGGTGTCGTTCGCCAAACAAGCATCATCCGAAGAAACGCCGCAAGTAGTGGAGAGGGAAGTTGACGCAGTCATCCTACGGTCAGGAAAGCAAATGCCTGACCGTACTCTCCCCAGACCAGACAACCCGATACCAGAAGACAGTACCCCTGACAGATCTCAGGAAAGACCTCGCATGCAAAAGTCGAAGGAAAAAGTCGTCGAAGCTACGACCAGTCGGCCAAACCCTAGGCCAGTGGCATACGACATTGTGTCACACCTACGAAAGGTTCCCGCCCGCCTGAGCATATACGTTGCCCTATGCCTCTCAAAAGTATACACACTACCAAAAAATGGGGCAAAGGCTACGGATTATATCCGTAGCTATATGTCTATAGCTACGGATACAATCCGTAGCAAGCCCGTATCCGGTCCGTAGCTATTGGTGCTGTAGCCATAGCCACTTTAGCTATAGCTACGGATATAGTCCGTAGCTATAGTTATTTGGCTACGGACAATAGCCGTAGCTATAGAAATCCGATCCGTAGCATTTTGTCTACATAATGCTACGGACTACTCTTAACGGCTGCGGACTATATCCGTAGCTAGTGTCTTTAATTTTTTTAAAATAACAGTGGCATATCTAGCCGTTTCTGGTACAAGCCCTGATAGAACAATCCATCTAGAAATTCAAACAAAACTTTCGAAACCCATGAACATATAAGCTAGTACATGCCCAGATAGATCAATCCATTTAGAAATTCAAACACAACTTTCATGACCCATGAACATACAAGCAAGACTTAGTATTGCAAATATATACAAGTTAATTCATAAATTCTAATACAAGTGAGACTTACTATTGCAGGTTAGCGACATCAAATTTCATTTTTCTGATCGGTGACACGGTGACATTCATCCACATGCGCCAAAGTTAGCATCTTTGTGCAAAACTTGATCATTGGGTTTTAACCACAAACCCTGAATGCAAAACTAACAAAGCTTTGATGTTTAAACACTGAAGAGATGTATGCTAACAATACTATTATAATTTGGAGACTGTAAAAGGTTCCAAATGCATACAGACTACATTAACCACAACTGTATTCGTCAAAACCAAATGCATAAAATAAAAAAACTCTTTATACAAAGGAAATAATTAGAAAGACAAAAAAGCCTCCAAGGCTTAAAAGAGTATACCTGCAAATGATAAGCATACGCCAGACCTACATAGGTGCTCAAACTTCTGATCAAAAGGGCAAGTGCCTACTCATAATATGAGATCGCCTTATTGTACATCCTGGTGGATAATCATGAATTTGTTTAGTTTTTTCCTTTTCAGTTTTTGGCATCAAGGCTAATGAAATATGAATTTCATTCAAATTGCATAATTAGTCATGCTACGTGGTAGTCAATAGTTTCCTACAAAATTGAAAAAAAAAAAAATCAAGCAAACTTCAACTCATTCTATGATAATTCAATAGCTTTAATGCAAAGCAGTAGCGACCACCGAATTTTTTAAGCTGAGAGTCCATAAAATCAAAACGGTGATTAATACTATTCGCTTACTCATTCTGTACAAATACATTTAACTTACAATCATTTCTTCTACTTGCTTTTGCCGCAACGTCCTTATGTTATCTCTGATATCGATATGTAGAAAAAAAAAACCCTTTCAGAACGTCAAAATCCGTCAAGATCTTAAAATAGAAAATGGACAATAAAACCCCTTCTGCTGCACTACTCCAAAGAAAAAACCTACCATTCACCCTATTTTTGTGATAGTAGATAGTCTCTATAATTTAAAATCATTAAAAAAAGGAAATAGAAAGAATTCACTCCCCAGCACAGGAGTATAGGAATTTGATTAGCGAGTAGATCAAGTCATGGTTTTGAACCTTGACGGGTGAATTTTTCTTTTCTTTAAGAAAATAGTGACCCAGCAGGTTGAGCCAGGTGAATTTTGGTGCGTGGTTCCAGTCAGACCATCCTGTCCTGTCTTGAGTTCTAAAACATTGGGAAAACAAAAAGCAGACCTAGTCCATCTATAATTATCAGAAGCACATGATACCAAGACCTACTCCACACTGCCTATAACAGTCAATAATTAGAGTGAACAATGTTGGTCCTATTTCAAGGGATAGGAATCAAGTCCCATCAAGACGTGTAGCCAATGCATGTAAAATCAAGACCACTCATCTAGCAGGGCCCACAGTATATAGGTCACCATGCAACTAACCTTGGGAAGTCAGCTCATGTACACGTCACACATGCCAGCATCACACGGATGCAAGATCCAATCCATCGGGTAGGTCCAACCTTCTACATGTTTTCATCCAAGTTTTTCACGGCTGCTAATTTATTTTGCAAACTGTGGCCTGACTGACCAGTGGGTCAACCTTACTCTTGCGCTAACACCAATATAGTGGTGCCATCGTAATCGATGGATTAGATATTGGACCTATCGTGCCATGCCGGCACATGTGTGGCATGCACATGAGCTTTTTGCACACACTTGTGGGCTTGGAAATGCTTGTAGGTGTTCGTCTATAATTAAATGAGTCCGGATCCTCCATCGGCTCCAAACAGGAAAACCCTGTTTGGAGCCTTTTCATTGGTCCACATCCACTGCATGACGTCAATGTGATCAGGTCGCACTGAAAATGTGACATAGTTGCAGACCTATGTGATCACGGGGACCAATAAAAAGGGTCTAAACAAGGTTTTCCTATTTGGTAGCCAACAGAGGATCCGGATTCAAAATTAAAATATGAGTTATTTGGGTTATTTTCCTTTTCTTCTGTGAATTAATCTATGACAGCGAAAGGTAGAGAGAGAGAGAGAGAGAGAGAGAGAGAGAGAGAGAGAGAGAGAGAGAGAGAGAGAGAGAGAGAGTTCAAAGGAAAGACCAGTTGATGAACATGAAAGCCAGGCAGTGATGTAAGTCCTCTTCATCAGGTAGCTCCTAGTAGATGCCCTGCCTAAAAATCAAGACAAATCCACTCAACAAATAGGCAATGATTTTAGAAACATAAGGATGGTCATTAATCCATTCATGAACTGTAGCTCAGTTGATCAGTGAGATCATATTTTTTGTCAAGAGCATCTGTTTGGTGGGAACTGTCTGTTGGCAGCTCAGATTCATGCATGTCTAGTCAGATTTGTATAGATTTGGTGCACAATTATACGGTCAGATTTACACACCTTGGATGCACAAGATACAGTCAGATTTGCACAAATTTGGTGCACAAATGTAGTCAGATTTGCACAGATTTGTACACCAGACGGTTAGATTTGCACCATTTCTAGTTGCAATCATACAGTCAGATTTGCTCCATTTCTGACCACAATTACAGGGTTAGATTTGCACCATTTCTGGCTACGATCACACGATCAAATTTGCACCATATCAGGCACCATCTCATGGTTAAATTTACATAAAATTTGGGCACAATTATAGGGGCAGGTCTGAACAGATTTTGTACACTAAACAATGGTCCGATTTGTACACATTTTATACCCAAATCAGTTGCCGAATTTAAATAGACTCTTTACCTAAACAAATTTGCAGATATGTACATGTTTTGTGCACAATCACATGGTCAGATTTGCACCATTTTTGTGCACAAGAATGAGGTCAGATTTGCACAAATCTTGCCTATGATCACACGGCCAAATTAACGCAGATTTTTCCCACAATCGTGCAGCCAGATTTACACAGATTTTGGCCATGATTGCACAACCATATTTGTACAAAATCTAGTCACAAGACATAGTGTCAAATTTGCATAATTTCATACACAATTGGACAGTCAGATTTACATGATTTTTGTGAAAAAATTTAAAAAGACAATGAGAGAGTTTTATGTAGCAAAATACTCACCTCATGCAGATTCTTCTCTTGAAACCCAAGCTTGTCAATATCAATTACTTTATGCTCCCCTGTGATTCCAGTCCATATCCCTTTTCTGATCCGATCATACCTCGGCAGTTTCTCCAAGGCAGCTCTCCAATTTTTCAAATCTAATGAAAGAAAGACGATAAGATAATATAGAATATATATGAGTAAGCCAAAAGCTGAAAACGATATATGGCAGTGGTATAATAGAAATAAAAGTAGCAGAAGGTGATATTTTGGATGAAAGAAACATGATCAATATATCTGTTTAACAGAAACAGCGTTTTGAAGCAGCAAAATCTTACAGGATCCTTGAATTGCCTATTCACTTGCTCAATCACATCTTTCATGCCTTCAAGCTTTCCTAACATTGGATCCTCGATCACCAAATTCCTCATGAATGCCAAAAATTCGAGTCACCTGTCATCAGCAGTCACCAACACTTTTGCATTCTTTCTGAACAGAAGATACCTAAGAGCTCATATATAATCCCAAGAAGTATAGTCCCTCACATGACTTAACTGTTCAAAGAGTTTTATCCAGCCCATCTAAATTATGATCCCTGTTGCGGATAGAGCATAGCGACCTCAGTCGCATTCACCACCATTTCTAAATTGTGATGAATCGTCCTCTGTGCACATCGCATGCTTGTTTTGCAATCCAGCCAACCAAATTATGGTCCCCGTTGCAGATAGAGCATAGCCCAAAAATCACACTGGTAGGATGTTCTTAACCATTTGATTTTACCCAAATGAATTTGGGACTGCTGACCAATTAATTTTAGCTGTCCATTTGATGGCCACCGATTAGGCAGGCAGTTAGGACAGATCAAGTGGTTCAATTTTCAGGCTATGCTTCTTCCACAATGGAACCACAAAGTGTGGACTGATGTGCACGAATATCGTGTATTGTGCATGGGTCACAAGTATTAAGAAATGGTGGTGAACTGTGAATGTAAACAGTCATCCAATCCATGATATTTTATACATGGATTGTGCAAGAATCTCTGCGACATGTAACATGAGTAACCAGTCATCCAATCCATGATTCTCCTTTATTTTCTGTAATTTTCTTCTTATTATATGTGAATTTTTATTTTCTTTAAACTTCTATTCATGGACAAAATACAAATGTCAATCCATGCCATAGAAATCATGGCACACATGAATGGTGTGCTTAACTACTCATCAGATGAAAATCAAACTCATCAGATGGATGAAGAAAACAGAACTAACCTGCCTCAGGAAACGAGCGTGTCATTCAGAGAAAGTGCCGATAGTTGATCAGTTGGGGTTCAGCCACCTGCTGCTGCTGCTGCCACCTTCGCCTTTAAAGCTTCCGGAGACGCCAACAATTGCAGCACCTCAGTCTGGTCCATCTCCAGAAGCATGCCTGTCACCTTAGCATGCCTGTCACCCTAGCTGCTGCTGCTGCTGCTGCTGCTGCATGGAACAACAACCCATTTCAAATAAGAAAAATGAAAAAAGTAGAAGAAGAAGAAAAAGAAAACCATTACTCCAACATCATTAAGACACAGTTGAACCGATACAAATCAGCGGTCGAACTGGTATAAACCATTCAGTTCTATCTTATTTATAAGTGGTTGAACCAGTTGAGTAGTAAAATATCTAAATAAAAAGTACAATAGAAATGACCATATAGATTACAGAAATAGTGGGAAAAAAATCTAAGTATAATATATAAAAATACTAAAAAATAGAGGTCGAGTTTGAGCCAATCAAAGAACTTCCCCATTGTATGTCAAGTTTGTAGGTGTGGGACCCATTGTTGGTTTATTTAAGCCTTTGATCTTGGTGGACCATGCCCCCCAAATCTCCCAAATTGGAAGACCCTGGGCATCAAATATTTGGTCTTGTCTTCATTGAATGTGGATGCATGGTGCATTTCTTCTTAACCACGTATTTCAACAACGATAGGGCAAAGGTTAAGAATTGACCAATTGACGAGTATTTTGGGCATTGCAAACATTAATTCATGGTAGTTGTGGTCAAGAAACCAAATACTAGGATCTTTGTCATCTTCTCCAGAAGGAACTATAAATTTTGATATTCAGAGATATATCAGCAAAAACGATTGCTCGACCTCATCATGTAAATTAACAAATTCTGGTTACCAGATCATGGTTTAGTAAAGAGAATAAGCCAGTAAGTAAACATAATCAGATGGTGATACTCACAAAACAAGCAGATCAAGGTGAGCCTTTATAACAAATTTGAGGGGCATTTATCAAGGTGAACCTTTATCGCCATTTTGTAAGCTTTTTTTTTTAGAACTCCACCTAATATTATATTCAAGAGGGAGAATTTACAAAAATGTGTAGGTGCCACACAAAAAGAATTGCGCCACGCCTATCAATAAAACCAACAAACTAAAAAAAAAAAAAAAAAACTGAGAAGCAAACCCCCAAAGCCTGTACCCCGCGGAGGCAAAACAATCCTGCACATACCCAATCCACCAAGAACCTGCAATAAAGACCAAACCAGCCAACAACTGCAAGCCCAACCAGTGACACAACCAAAATAGATCCCAGCTGAGCCACTCCAGCTACATCTCAAAGAAGCTGAACTCCTACCCAAAGAGATCTGCCCAGCCACCTACCGCAAACAGAGCGAAACAGGACAAAAAGATAACAGAAAGAACGCCCACCAGATAGCTAGCTTCAGCAAGCACCCACACACCCCTCCAAAAAAAAAAAAAAAAACTAGCCCACCAGAAATTTGTAAACTTTATTGGCAGAGAGTTCAAGCAGATTTTCTCAAGAGAGGACAGAGAGTTATTGCGAGGATTTGAGGTGGGTAACCACAAGCAATGCATCTCTCAGCTCCCAAACACATAAATCAGTTTTGGGTAACCACAAGCAATGACAGTTCACTGATGTGGGCACCCAAAAAAATAAAGTGGAGGATTGAATTAAAAGAAGAAAAACAAGAAGAAGAAAACAAAACCTTACTGCTTCGAACTTGTACTCCACCATTTTTAATGGGTCCAAGCCTCTTGAACTCTTCCTCAAGTTGGGCAGATGTGGCATTCAAGGGTAGATTTTTTATGTAAATTGAGTAACCATCAATTGCAAGAAACAGAAATATAACAATCACAAGTATTGGAGTCACACTACCTCTCGATCCTCGAAGATATCCCACAATTGTTTAGCAAAATTCTCCTCCTCATATGATATTGTTAGTCCAGCAAAGACAACATCCTTGCAGAATTTTAGATATGATGGCAAGTCCTTTGAATAATCTGTCAGAAAGCATAGAAGATCCTCAGGTATTTTGAACAAGTGCTAATAATATTTAAAGCTATGTTCCCCGCAGCCATGAGATAAGCGGTTCAAAAATCATAACCATCCACCTAGTGGGTGCTAAATGCAGATAGATTTTGGTTCAAAAATCATGCCTGCATAGCTGGTCCTGGCCCTTTTTTTGTCTAAAACAAAGAGAAAAACGCTTAACTCTCCACATTCAATTCCATCGATGGTCAGAATCATCCAGTTGGGAGTATTTTTTGGACCATGGCCCCATCCACATTAGCACCCAACAGATGGCTAATTCCAAACATCTAACCATTGCTACACGTGGGCCCCGTGCTGGATAAGATAGACACAAGTGAAAATGAAGTAGAAAAGGATTGGTATGAGCAGCCTAACCTTATTTTGCTTTGGGTGTAAGAAATGGCCTGCCCTGAACCTGAGGCTGGAGCATGCCATCCAAAGTACATAGGAAGCAAGGCTTCTTTTCATAAAATCGGGATCGCAGACGATTTTTTTTCTACATATATATAACTCCCATCCTGAAATGAGAAACCTATTTCATCAACATGGAAAGTACTCTGAGAAGGTGAGATACACATTACTAAAGAACATTCAAGCAACCTACAATTACTGCAATAGCTACATCATTTCAAATGGTGTTTTGCATTGAAAAGTTACCACCTACAAATAGCACAAACAGACTCTTCCATGTTCATCCTGCAAATAACTTTGGATTATTGAAAAGGCTGCAGGTTCAATCACAACCTATGTGAAGCATAAACCAGCAAGTTATTGCAGTTTCAATCAATAATGGATCAGAAAATCTATAAAGGATAAAATTCAAAGCATAAGACGAAGGCCAACCTTACCCATAAAATTTACTAATGTCCTGCATAACAAGTAAATTGGTCTGACATGTACCAGAAAAATACAGGAACTAATAATTAGAAAGACATAAGCTACAAGTTGGAGGCAAAAAAAACTTTACAATGAGGCACTGAACAATGTCGAAAACAAGGACAACAATGTCAAATGCATTTCATCAAATTCGGGGTGGGGTTGTTCTGGTCGGGCCTCTTGAATTAAAGAACAAGAAGCAGAGCAAATGAAAATACCAATTCACATTAATAGAAGAATTAGTTAGGCAAGAATTCATAAAACCTACCAAGATTAGAACTGCATCAACCAGTCATATAACTCATAAAGAGTAAATGGAGGAGTAATACATGTTAGTACTTGGCAAAACATAGTAAAAGCAACTAAAACTAAGCACACTACGGCACCTACAAATTACAATGCAATACAAGCAATATGACTAATCAATCCTAGTACGCATAAGTTCCACAAGGAACCTGCATACAACTCCAATATTTGGTTTCAAAGACTGTATCTTTTGTACCTGCAATCAAACCAACTCCCAAGATTATTCCCACATTATCTACAGGAGAAGAAAATCTAGGAGGCTGTAGTTATTAATTAAAAAAACAGCAGATTTTACCGCAAAATTCCTCAAAACTTACGATTTACAAAACAATGCCTTGAATGAGAGAGACAGAATTTTCTTTTTTTGCAGGGGATGAAATGACCAAAATACCATTGTCAAATTTCTTTCCTCAAAAGTGGAGTTGAGAATTGTGGGGCCCCAGTGGCATTTAGGTGTACCCCAACATGATCATAAAATGAACCAAAAAACTCGCCAATCCAATAATCAGGTGAGCCACATGTGAATTTAGATCAGCCTGATTTTTTATTCAACTGATCATCCTGGCAAGGTGCACATGTTGGACGGGTAGACACCATGTGGGCCCCACAATGCTGGACTCCACACCTTCTAGAAAAAATAGATGAGGTCATCTTTGTTGTTTCACCCACTGAAGAGCATATTTTGGGACTGCTGAAAACTTAAGACATTCTTTGGTGATCTTGAGGTGTTTCGCAGCAAAACCCCCCAAAAAAAAAAAAAAAAAAAAAACGATGGTGTGGATATGAAAAGTTCATTAACATCCCAAAGAGCTAGATGTGTGCTGAGAACTTTAGAATTAGAAGCCCCATACCCCTCAGAGAAAAAGGCATGTTAAAGCATTAGTCACTGGCAATGATTATGCACAAATAAAGTAAGGTACCATAGATACTAAATTGTAAGGTGTGAAACAAACTAATGATGTTGCATGCATGCATGCCCAAGAATGCATGCCAATGAAAAGGGCAGGAAAAAAATCCAAATCTTATGGTACCACTGCTTCTTCCACAATTGGATTGAGAAAATTAAAAGAACCCGAAATCTCAATGTCAAATTGCACCCTGTCTACCATCGAGCTGTGGACTAGAACCTGAGGGCCACATCTGATTGCACCAAATATCGTGAAATTTCATGATATTTGGTGCAACCAAACATGCCTAGACCTTGAGATTTATACCATAAGGAAGATATAAAATACTTGGAAAGCATGTGGGCAAGCAAGACATTCCCCAGAAATCCTAGCCATCCTATTGTTGGTCTGTAGATGGCTGATTAGAAATAACATGTGGTCAAAATAGTCAATGTGCAGAGCACTAAAAACTCCCTCATCAGATGGCTGCAAATTGTTCCATTGACGACGTTTTTGGTCCATTGCAATTTCATAGCAAGGCACCCCAGATGAATGATATCTGGCCAGTGTTGCATACAGGTTGGGACATGTCTTTTGGTAATCATGCATGATCGATCATCTTGACAAGAGGTTTGCCCAAATACATCTTGACATAATGCAATAAGATAGTTAGGATTCTAGCCGCTGGATTTGGTGTTTCTCAATGAACCAAACCGTTTATTGATAGGGCTCCCCATGGATGCAGCATGTTTGGGAAAACTATCAGATGGAGTATTTCAACACTCTGATCAAACAAAGGGTATGGTGACTGTTCGTGTTCAAAGCCAAAGAACCAAATTATCATAGGGTTGAAATATTCCACCTGAGAGCTTTTATTTGTTGACTTTCCACCATAAAAAGCCTCAGTTGCATAAATGGTTTGGATCATTGGGTTGAAATATTATTCCTTCCCATTTTAATAATATTTGCAGGTGGTGCGTTTCCCACAAAAACAAAATAGAGATAGAAAACCATATCAAGGCAACAATACAAAAGAATCATAAACAACCCAAACACAATATCAATGCAACACGACGTGATAATCATCTCTAAACAAGCATGGCGAATCCCACAAATCCCTACCAAAAGTCGACCGAAATCTGAAATTAATAATTCCATCCATTCTCTGTAATCAACAAGTCCAAAGATATATATTAAACAATATACTAATTATCTATTTATCTCTACATAAGCCTGATTAAGAAACAAATCAAAGCTTAAATGCTAAATGCCACAAATCTTAATCTAAAAATCTGACTCAATTTCACAAGTAATCACATAAACCAAGCATGACACAAGAAACCCAAATCAATTACACGAATACAGCATGGTTCTCGACATTACAGCAGGTTTGGGCCATTTGGCATTTGATCGAGCATGTAAGGCACCAAAGCATACTTAAACGAAGCATTTATTGTGCCAACTTACCAACTAATAAATGCAAAAATCAAAATGGACAGGGCCAGTTTAGAGGAGTTTCCCTCACAACTAGGTTGCTGGATTGCATTGTGGACCCAACAACGACTCTACTGGACAGGGCCAGTAGATTAATTTCTTAACCCCCATCTTTTTAGTACACCACGTGACCCGCTAGATAAGTGGACTACACTTGAGTTTTCATCTAGTGCCTGTTCATGGTGGACCTAACCTAATGAATGGCCTAGATTTCACAAAGTACATCATGCTGGTAGCATGATGCACAGATGCACTTCAACTGTGCATTTACTCCTAACAACAGTATGAGTTGGTAGCATGGCTGGACTAGACATTGTACTTGAAGAAGCCCCAATCCATTAAACCTAGCATATTTCAATTTAATCCATCATCAAGAGCATTAATCTTAGCTTGTGGCAGTAACAAAAACATCACTGGTTGTGCAGGAAGGCCTTTCTGGTAACCAGGGGAGGGAGTTGTTGGAAAGAGAGAAGCCTCCATGTAATGCTCCCTTCGTAGAGATTTTTAAAAAATATACACTTTTTAATTGTTTTCCTTTGTCTTCCAAACTATCATAGAGAAGCCCTGCCAGCATTAGCCAGAGTCCCCACTAAATGTGTACTGTATTACGGTCCCCACTGAAAATGCCTTGAACCACCCCATTATAGAAAATTTGTTAGATGAATATGTTTTTTTTTAGACAAAAAATCAAACTGAGTAGATAATGAAAATGTCTAATTACCCAAAAAAAAAGACAGCAAAACTGATAAACCTGAAATTGAAATGGAACGTTTCAGAAAAAACCTCTACCCAGAGAAACCTAAATCAGAGTATCCAACAATGTTACATGGCCCAGCCCATTATCTTCCTTTTAATGGTTTTAAGAATATTCAAAGCTCAGGGGTTGCTGATAAAATGGTGGCCGAAAAATGAACAGGTTAATAACTGGGGTGGCCCCACACATTAGGGTTTTCCCAACTAAAACCCTGATTAAGGTTTGAATATTCAATGTTTGAGAGAGAGATATAGAGATATACCAACAATGGCGAGTGGAAGCGAGAGAGATGGGTCGCTGCAGGGGAAGAAACCCTCTATTTTCACCCACGGGAGTTGCAGCAAGAGGGAGGGAGGGAGGGAGAGGGAAATGGTGAGGGCGAGGGCGTGCGAGAGGGAAAGGGCGAGGGAGATGGCGTGTGAGAGAGCGAGAAGGAGATGGCGATTAGAGAGGGAGAGTTAAAAAGGGGGCTGAGGGTTTTTTGGGGCTGAGAGCAAATGGGTTTTTTCTTCTTTTTTTGGGGGGGTGGAAAATTTGGCGCTGTGTCTGTAAATCAGAGCGCGCAAGAGAGGTTGCATGGTTTATCCACCCCGTCCATTAGCGGCTCGTAGGGCCCACCATGATGTATATGGTTTATCCACTCCCTCCATTAATTTTGAATCACCATTTTAGGCCCTTCACCCAAAAAGGAGGAAGATCGAAGGCCCAAGCGGATCACAAACAATATCAACGATCAGAACTTAATATCTGCTGTATACCATGGTGTGGTCCACTTAAGTCGTTGATGTGTCTCATTTTTTGGGCCATGCCCTATACTGAGCTTCAAAACTAGATGGTTGGATTCGATAAAACACACACATTGCGGTGGGCCCCAAAGAGCCCCTTATGGGACAATCAAACTTGTAGGCATGTTATGGCTGGGGGCAGTTTATCGCTGCGGATAAAATCCGCAGCTATGTAGCTAAGGATTATATCCGAAGCTGAAAAAATACTCAGTCCGTAGCCTTTGCTCATTTTTTTTGTAGTGACAGGGAAATGTTAATCAACGCCTTGCTTGACAATGAAGTCAGGGAGGTCACGATAATAGAGATAGAAGAAGAAATGAAAATTTCAGATAAATTTTGGGAAGGGTATATGCCGGTGTCACAAGTCATGCCTGTCAATCACCATTCGACCATCACGTTCTCAGAAGAAGACTGCACGATAGAATCACTAGACCACAACCGTCCGCTAATGGTCACAGGAATAATTAGGGATACCGAGATCAAGA
Organism: Liriodendron chinense; assembly: GCA_003013855.2. NCBI lineage: Eukaryota > Viridiplantae > Streptophyta > Magnoliopsida > Magnoliales > Magnoliaceae > Liriodendron > Liriodendron chinense. The sequence continues at coordinate 496,555 of ML058472.1, read as the reverse complement.
GATGTATGCTGGACGATGGGTCGGCTGTAAATATCATGCCCTTGAGGACATTGCAGACTCTAGGTTACATGCAATCGGCGTTACGCCCGAGTTTTATGATGATTCAAGGTTTCAATCAAGACAGTCAGCGTACACTCGGATCAATTACGGTAATGTTAGAGATCGAAGGACTGACTACAAAAGTGACATGTCAGGTGATCGATGCAGTGACAACATACAACCTCCTTTTAGGAAGGCCTTGGCTCCACCAAAATCGCATAATCCCCTCGACATATCACCAGTGTTTTAAGTACAGTAGAGACGGAGTCCAGTACAGGGTAACGGCGGATCCAAAGCCATACACGGTAGCCGAGTCATTTTTAGCAGACGTAAAATACTACAGCTCGGCCGACGACAGTGGAACCAGCAAAAGGACCGAGGTATCAGAGAAGGGGCAGACGGCAAAAACGCGAACAGAGAAGTTCACGCGGGGAAGCGAGCCTCAAACTGCTACCCAAGAGAGATCCCGACATCCGCTGGAAAGTCACTCTCGGCCAACCACGAAGAAGTTTTATGTGATACCGCAACATTTATGTCAGCCAGGGCAGTCTGTGTTAAAATTGATCTCAAATCAAGACATGAGCGTGCTTAAGTCCAGCTTCAACGTACCGGTACCCAAGATAGGAAGAACCAAACCCTTTCCAAAAGCTCCAAGACAGTTCATCGTGCCGTCAAGAGATATCACCCAGAAAGACATCAAGTTTCACTCAGGGCCGAGCCGGCCAGCGCCATCAAAAAAAAGAGGGGAAGGGGGCTCGCCCAGCCTCGACCAATAGAAGAGAAGAGATATAGCAGAGCCAGCCGAAAGATCATGAAGAATATGGGATTCCCCGACCAAAGCATAGACAAAGAGAGGAAGTTACTAGCTCCATTTGAAGAACATAGGCGAGTCTACCGCAATGGAGAAGGCCTAGGGGCTAGGGCAAGTGTAATCATGGTAACCATCGGCCCGGCAGAAGAAACCCAGTCACAGGAGCTTAGCGATGTGGTCCAGCCAAGTATCGCACCTGTGCAACTAGAAGATGGTGGACAACCAACAATCGACGAACTCGATGAGATAAACATGGGCACCCCCGAAGAGCCCAGGAATACATACTTGAGCAGAAACGTCCCAGAAGGTGAGAAGGAGAGATACCTGCAATTGCTAAAGGAGAATAAGGACATCTTTGCCTGGACATATTCAGAAATGCCCGGGCTCAGCCCTACGATCGCCATGCACAAACTGAGTATCATGAAGGAAAAGAAGCTGGTAAAACAACCGCAATGACGGTTTCATCCAGACATTATACCAAAGATTGAGGAAGAGGTCAAGAGACTAATTCAGGCTGGGTTCATTCGAGAGGTGAAGTACCCCCGCTGGATCTCAAACATCGTGCCAGTCAAGAAGAAGAGCGGACAAATCTGAATATGTGTTGATTTTCGAAACATAAATGAAGCCTGCCCTAAGGACGATTTTCCCCTCCCGATTCCTAAGATGTTGATTGACAGTACGACGGGGCATGCAGTGATGTCTTTCATGGACGGGTATTCAGGATATAATCAAATTCGCATGGCCCCAGAGGACGAAGAAGCCACGGCTTTCCGCATAACTCTCGGCATCTACTGCTACCGCGTAATGCCCTTCGGATTAAAAAATGCAGGGGCAACCTACCAGCGCGCAATGCACGTCATATTCCAGGACATGATGCATAAACATGTTGAATGCTATGTAGATGATTTAGTCGTCAGGTCGACCGATCACGAACAGCACAGGGAGCACTTAAGGCAAGTGTTCCAACGATTGCGTAAGAAGAGTCTCCGCATGAATCCGCTAAAATGCGCGTTCGGAGTTGCATCCGACAAATTCTTGGGTTTCGTGGTCAGACACAGGGGGATAGAAATCAATCCCGTAAAAATCAAGGCCATCATAGAGATGCCGCCTCCAAAGAACCTGAAGCAGCTGAAAAGCTTCCAGGGCCGCGTAGCATACCTGAGGAGATTCATCTCAAACCTAGCTGGTCGTTGTCAGCCGTTCTCCCGACTCAACAAGAAGAATGTCAAGTTCGAATGGGACGCCGCCTGTCAGAAAGCCTTTGATTCACTAAAAGAAATGCTCGAGAATTCGCCAGTCCTTGCTGCCCTAATCAAGGGCAAACCACTGATTCTATACATTGCAGCGGGTGATAACTCGCTAGGGGCACTCCTGGCACAGAAGAACGAAGAAGGCAAGGAGAACGCACTGTATTATTTAAGTCGCACATTAGTAGGGGCCGAGTTTAACTACTCAGTGATCGAGAAGATAAGTTTGGCCCTCACACTACCAGAAAAATGACTTTTCCCGACGGCCGAAAGCCGTCGGCAAATGGCTTTCCCGACGGCTTTTGGCCGTCGGACGGGCCGTCGGGAAAGGGGGCATCACAATTGCTTTCCAACCGTTATGGGCCGTCGGAATTTCCGACGGCTATAAGTCGTCGGTCGGCCGTCGGAATTTCCGACGGCGATGAGCCGTCGCTCGACCGTCGGAACTTCCGACGGTGTGGAGCCGTCGGAATTTTCGACGGTGATTAGCCGTCGGAAATTCCGACGGTCGTAAACCTTCGGAAATTCCGACGGCTCCACACCGTCGGAATTCTCGACGGTGATTAGCCGTCGGAATTTCCGACGGTTTATGACCGTCGGCGTTGCTTTAGAATATGAAAAAAAAAACCGTTAGCATTTAAGCATGGCCACACGTGCACCTAGAAAAGTTCCTTAAAGCGATTTATAAGAGTTGATACAGCATTTAAGCAATTAATATTTTAAATATGTTACACATCTGTATGCAGATTGCAGAGTGCCTTGTTTGTGACAACTCAAAAGTGTTGTAAAAAGACAATGAGTGAGATAAGATCAAGTAACTTACAATAAGAGTTGATACAGCTGCAATCGCCGGGCTAGTAAATGCTATAGAGGTCTACATGAATGAGAATGACTCATCACATCAGTATAAATAACTGCAATCAAACCATATCTTACAATTACTGAAATGGTACACAAGCATTTGGTGTAAAGCAATTCATATGCCATAGTAAGAACATGATTATTACAAAGCAAAAATCTTCGTCTCTCTTTTGCAAAGGGTGATGGGAATTTTATTTGTTTTAACTAGTTTGTATAACACATATTATCTCGAGTAATGATCACTTCAGTCTTATTTGATTGAGTACATGCATGCCTCTAGCTTACAGATGTATGCCATGTTTCTCTGCTCATCAGTTGAAGGAAAAAAAAAACAGCAATTAATATTTTGAAACATCAAAATCCACTAGAATATCAAAGACGAGCAACCTCTCTCTCTCTCTCTCTCTCTCTCTCTCTCTCTCTCAATCTCTCTCTCTCTCTCTCTCTCTCTCTCTCTCTCTCTCTCTCTCTCTCAAAAACAAAACTAATGCTGTTGTTAGATGTTTTTCTTCCGAGGCATTTGATAAAAAGCATAAAAATTTCAAATCTTAATATTACATCCATGAGAATTCCAAATGAAATCCTTCAAGCAAATGTTATCAGTTCTAGAATTTTACAATTGTATGCTTTTGTTGTTGAGAATATTTGATTTCATCATTGCTTCACAATTGACACAAACTATCATAATTAACAAATCTTAATCTGAATAAAAAAAACCATATTAAGGAGAATTTCAAAGACATCATTCTCAAATCTGTGTTAACGACATTACAACACAATAGTAAGATGCAAATTGCAACAATCCGGTGATCCAAACTGTTCTTCAGGTGGGACACTATCCAAAAGTTGCACATTTTATTAAAATTGTCCAAGATGGCTGACTTGACAACTCTGATCTTGTGCAATTTGCCACAAGTACAAGAAGAGAGCCATTGATAAGTTGCATGAAAAAAACGAAAAAAAAAGAAAGAAAGCAACAAGCACTACATATGCAATCAAATTTGGCTTTTGATTTTCCATTCGTAGCTACTGTATCGTAGTGAGGCCCACCATTTGAGATAGGTCATGTAGACATTTAGAAATGGGTCCCATGCTGCCCAATTTAGCTCAATTTGTAGTATGGATTGTAGTTACATAGGTGGAAAACAAAAGTCATCACAGCAATCAGTATATACAAATACAATATATACAGGTGAGGAAACAATTGAGGTTGGCTAATCAGGGATGCATTTAAAAGGCGGCCCATTTTCTATCAAGATCAAAGTCACTACACACCCAAGCTGTCCAATAGGTGATCCATCTGTAATAGTAGAATTAAAGAAACAATGAACCAAATGTCCGTCTCCTAATCATTTACGCATTTAACCATTCTACATGTTTTGACAAAACCCCTGTTATTGAAAGATGTGAAGTTGTTGCATGACCAGAAATTACAGTTCATGTCACCATAAACACAATTCGTACATATATAAGTTGCTATATGCACAGGAATGTGTTTGGAATGCACAGGAATTTTTGGAGAGTTCATCTTCATGGTGGGGCCCACTGTTTGGATGGCTCGGATGGGATTGTATAAGTGAAATATTCTCATAGTTCTAACGCTGGATTAGA